>OY992538.1:150636640-151236640 GCA_963921195.1 Pegoplata infirma
TAAATAAATAAATAAATAAATAAATAAATAAATAAATAAATAAATAAATAAATAAATAAATAAATAAATAAATAAATAAATAAATAAATAAATAAATAAATAAATAAATAAATAAATAAATAAATAAATAAATAAATAAATAAATAAATAAATAAATAAATAAATAAATAAATAAATAAATAAATAAATAAATAAATAAATAAATAAATAAATAAATAAATAAATAAATAAATAAATAAATAAATAAATAAATAAATAAATAAATAAATAAATAAATAAATAAATAAATAAATAAATAAATAAATAAATAAATAATAAATAAATAAATAAATAAATAAATAAATAAATAAATAAATAAATAAATAAATAAATAAATAAATAAATAAATAAATAAATAAATAAATAAATAAATAAATAAATAAATAAATAAATAAATAAATAAATAAATAAATAAATAAATAAATAAATAAATAAATAAATAAATAAATAAATAAATAAATAAATAAATAAATAAATAAATAAATAAATAAATAAATAAATAAATAAATAAATAAATAAATAAATAAATAAATAAATAAATAAATAAATAAATAAATAAATAAATAAATAAATAAATAAATAAATAAATAAATAAATAAATAAATAAATAAATAAATAAATAAATAAATAAATAAATAAATAAATAAATAAATAAATAAATAAATAAATAAATAAATAAATAAATAAATAAATAAATAAATAAATAAATAAATAAATAAATAAATAAATAAATAAATAAATAAATAAATAAATAAATAAATAAATAAATAAATAAATAAATAAATAAATAAATAAATAAATAAATAAATAAATAAATAAATAAATAAATAAATAAATAAATAAATAAATAAATAAATAAATAAATAAATAAATAAATAAATAAATAAATAAATAAATAAATAAATAAATAAATAAATAAATAAATAAATAAATAAATAAATAAATAAATAAATAAATAAATAAATAAATAAATAAATAAATAAATAAATAAATAAATAAATAAATAAATAAATAAATAAATAAATAAATAAATAAATAAATAAATAAATAAATAAATAAATAAATAAATAAATAAATAAATAAATAAATAAATAAATAAATAAATAAATAAATAAATAAATAAATAAATAAATAAATAAATAAATAAATAAATAAATAAATAAATAAATAAATAAATAAATAAATAAATAAATAAATAAATAAATAAATAAATAAATAAATAAATAAATAAATAAATAAATAAATAAATAAATAAATAAATAAATAAATAAATAAATAAATAAATAAATAAATAAATAAATAAATAAATAAATAAATAAATAAATAAATAAATAAATAAATAAATAAATAAATAAATAAATAAATAAATAAATAAATAAATAAATAAATAAATAAATAAATAAATAAATAAATAAATAAATAAATAAATAAATAAATAAATAAATAAATAAATAAATAAATAAATAAATAAATAAATAAATAAATAAATAAATAAATAAATAAATAAATAAATAAATAAATAAATAAATAAATAAATAAATAAATAAATAAATAAATAAATAAATAAATAAATAAATAAATAAATAAATAAATAAATAAATAAATAAATAAATAAATAAATAAATAAATAAATAAATAAATAAATAAATAAATAAATAAATAAATAAATAAATAAATAAATAAATAAATAAATAAATAAATAAATAAATAAATAAATAAATAAATAAATAAATAAATAAATAAATAAATAAATAAATAAATAAATAAATAAATAAATAAATAAATAAATAAATAAATAAATAAATAAATAAATAAATAAATAAATAAATAAATAAATAAATAAATAAATAAATAAATAAATAAATAAATAAATAAATAAATAAATAAATAAATAAATAAATAAATAAATAAATAAATAAATAAATAAATAAATAAATAAATAAATAAATAAATAAATAAATAAATAAATAAATAAATAAATAAATAAATAAATAAATAAATCTATATAAATAAAAATCAATTGTCGTTCGTTGGTAACAGCATCAGTTGAGAACGGCTGGACCGATTTGGACAATTTTTTTTTTGAAATGTTCGTCATAGCCCAACTTAGGTTTTTACGTAAAGAAAAATTGACCACGCCCACTTTTACGCCCACTTTTTTCGATTTATCTAAAATCGGAAAACGGCTGCACCGATTTGGGTAATTTTTTATTTAAATGTTCGTAATAATCCAATTTAAGTTTGTACTGAAAGGAAAATCGACCATGCCCACTTTTACGCCCACTTTTTCAATTTATTATAAATCTGAGAATGTTTGGACCAATTTGAAAATTTTTTTTAAATGCATTTTCATCATATTCCAACTTTGGTTTTTACGAAAAAAAAAATTTACCACTCCCACTTATTAATTTTTGTTGAAAATGTTCGTCATAATTCAACTAAGGTTTTTATGGGTAGTAGAATTTTCCACGCCCACTTTTTGCTATCTATCGAAAGAACTAAGACGATTTGGTTATAGCCCGCAAAAGATTTTTAAGGAAAGAAAAATTGTGCACACCGCTCACTTTTCCCGATAGATATCATGGAATGGGTGGATCAATTTATCTAATTTTGTTTTTAATGTTCGTCATAGTCCAGCAAAGGTTTTTCGGAAAGAACAATTTTACACTTCTATGCCCACTTTTCAATGGATGGGCCGAGTTAGTTAAATTCAAATAAGGTTTTACGGTAAGATAAGTTGTCCACCCTCTCCTTTTTTTCGATATATATAAAATTTACTCCATAGAAAAATAAAATATAGAATAATAAAATATAAATAAAAATCATATGAAGTTCGTTGGTAATCGCATCACTTGAGAACTGACCGATTGAAAATATTTTTCTTTAAGTTCGTCTTATTTTTTTAAATGTTTTTCTTTGGTTTTTTTCGGAAAAAGAATTAATCACGCCCACTTTTTCGCCTCCTTTTTTCGATATATCTGAAATCGGGGAACGGCTGGACTTAACTTTTTTTTAAATTTTCGTCATAGTCCAATTTAGGTTAAAACGGAAATAAAATTTGTTCACGCCACTTTTATTTCGATATATCTACTTTTATTTCGATATATCTAAAATAGTAGAACGGCAGGGCCGATTTGGCTATTAGTAGTATTTGTTGACGTTCGTGATAGTACAACTAAGATTTTTACGGAACGATAAATTGTCCACTCCCACATCGCAGAAAGACTGGCCTGATTTGTTAAATTTTTTCTTTAATGATCATTATAGTCCAAGTAAGGATTTTGAAATAATTATTGGCCTTGGCCTCCCCCACTTAAAAGCCCACATTTTTCAACATCCTTAAGATTTGCAACACTTGAGAACGCCTGGGCCGATGTGGCTAATTGTTTTAAATGTTTGTAATGTTCCATATAATTGTTTGGAAAGAAAAATTGTCCTCGGCCACTTTTTTTGGATATATCTAAAATTCGTTTTTACTATAATTCGATCTATTAAAAAAAATGTTTCTTAATATATTCCGATTAAACTTGGTAAAAATGATTTTAAATCCTTTGGGATTTTTACCATATGTAAAATTTTAACTTACCACACAAATTTAACGCCTACTTTTGTCTAAATATGTCGACTACTAATGACAGGACTGATTTTTTTATGTTGATTATAGTTTTAATTTAAGGAAACTTAAATAAGAAGTGTTCCGAAAAAATGAAAAATTCGGGAAAACTATAAAGGTTTGTTTGAACTAAAGACGATAAGATAAGGAATATGCGTAATTTATTTTTGTGTTGTTCGTAATGATACTAAAGAAGTCTTGAATTTGTACAGTACGCAAATTCGAAGACATGGTTATTTTTTTTTAGTTCCTAAAATATAATTTGAAGATGATTATCTGCCTAATCGGGTCTTTAAAACCACGCCTACAATTTTTTCTAAGCCAAGAAATTCATTACCCTTTTTTGCAGGGCTATATATTTGAAGCGATACGAAATATAACACTGATCTTATATTTGGGCCGGCAACGCGGACCGGGTCAGCTAGTAAATAAATAAATAAATAAATAAATAAATAAATAAATAAATAAATAAATAAATAAATAAATAAATAAATAAATAAATAAATAAATAAATAAATAAATAAATAAATAAATAAATAAATAAATAAATAAATAAATAAATAAATAAATAAATAAATAAATAAATAAATAAATAAATAAATAAATAAATAAATAAATAAATAAATAAATAAATAAATAAATAAATAAATAAATAAATAAATAAATAAATAAATAAATAAATAAATAAATAAATAAATAAATAAATAAATAAATAAATAAATAAATAAATAAATAAATAAATAAATAAATAAATAAATAAATAAATAAATAAATAAATAAATAAATAAATAAATAAATAAATAAATAAATAAATAAATAAATAAATAAATAAATAAATAAATAAATAAATAAATAAATAAATAAATAAATAAATAAATAAATAAATAATAAATAAATAAATAAATAAATAAATAAATAAATAAATAAATAAATAAATAAATAAATAAATAAATAAATAAATAAATAAATAAATAAATAAATAAATAAATAAATAAATAAATAAATAAATAAATAAATAAATAAATAAATAAATAAATAAATAAATAAATAAATAAATAAATAAATAAATAAATAAATAAATAAATAAATAAATAAATAAATAAATAAATAAATAAATAAATAAATAAATAAATAAATAAATAAATAAATAAATAAATAAATAAATAAATAAATAAATAAATAAATAAATAAATAAATAAATAAATAAATAAATAAATAAATAAATAAATAAATAAATAAATAAATAAATAAATAAATAAATAAATAAATAAATAAATAAATAAATAAATAAATAAATAAATAAATAAATAAATAAATAAATAAATAAATAAATAAATAAATAAATAAATAAATAAATAAATAAATAAATAAATAAATAAATAAATAAATAAATAAATAAATAAATAAATAAATAAATAAATAAATAAATAAATAAATAAATAAATAAATAAATAAATAAATAAATAAATAAATAAATAAATAAATAAATAAATAAATAAATAAATAAATAAATAAATAAATAAATAAATAAATAAATAATAAATAAATAAATAAATAAATAAATAAATAAATAAATAATAAATAAATAAATAAATAAATAAATAAATAAATAAATAAATAAATAAATAAATAAATAAATAAATAAATAAATAAATAAATAAATAAATAAATAAATAAATAAATAAATAAATAAATAAATAAATAAATAAATAAATAAATAAATAAATAAATAAATAAATAAATAAATAAATAAATAAATAAATAAATAAATAAATAAATAAATAAATAAATAAATAAATAAATAAATAAATAAATAAATAAATAAATAAATAAATAAATAAATAAATAAATAAATAAATAAATAAATAAATAAATAAATAAATAAATAAATAAATAAATAAAAGAATCGACTCACGCAAAAATCTTACTCACGCACACTCACGCAATTTTTTTCTCCACTCACACTCACTCACGTGAGTAAAATTTAATTCAGTCACACTCCCGCGTGATCACGCGTGAATAACGTGAATCACGCTCTAATCTGCTCAAGTGCCCATCTCTATTCTAGAGCCACCTTCAAGCATACTGAACGTCTCAGAATTACTTTTTGTCCGCCCGTGTGTCAGTCTTTCCATGTAAACGTTGTGCGCACGGTACAGGTCGCAATTTTTAAAAGATTTGTCTAAAGTTTGAAGCTTAAAGCTAAGTAAGTTGTTCACCGGTGAAAAAAAAATGTTTCGAAACATCGATTAATTTGTAGCGAAAATTTGACAGTCATATGTTTGGTTATGTTTTGCGCGTCAGAATACATAAAATAACTTTAAATAATATTTTTTTGGTAATTTATGTGATATAATTAATGTTTACAGTCCCAAACACTTATAATTACTACATTTTACATCTGAATGTTAAATTTCACCGCTTTTTAAATGGTCTGTACAATTTAAAAAAATGTTGCTTATAGTGTTGATGCGTATTGATGCAACATATACCGGGTTATTTAGCCGGTTTTTCACCAGTGAACAGAATACCTCTTCAGCGAAATTTTTACGCTTTTGTAAAGCCAGTGTGAAATTTATGTTTTTTTTATATGGAGTTTGACAGATTTTCACGTGAAAACCGAGCAACTTACCCACCTTAAGCTTATTTTAACCGAAGGACAAAGCCAATTGAATTTGGATAAAATCGGTTTATGTCTTGAAATAGCCCACATACACTAAGAAAAAAATTCTCAAATCAAGCAAAAACAATCTCATATTGAAAATAAAACAGTGGCAAAAGTCAACAAACTTTGTTTTTTCTCAATTTGAAAATATTCATGGATACTTTTAATATGACTTGAGTAACAAACAACATTTTAAAAATGAAATGAAAGAACTGTGATTCGAAAATGTTTTATGCTTAAATCAACGGTGCTCACAATCAAATTAAAATGATAGTCATGTTCAATTTAAGATTGGCCATTATAAATATACAATTTTCTTTATACTTATCTCCTAAAATTTTCTTTCGAAATAAAACAAATGAAATTTTTTATATGTATGTATTTTTTTTTTATTTTACAACAGAATAATATAAATGGTACATTTTTACTTTGTATAGGAATAAATAATATTTCATCGCTACTCCGAAGAAACACTTGTGTGATTTTTAAAAAAAAATTTAAGACGCCCCCACAAATTTGCTTAATTTTGTCCTTTCGCGGCGATTTAAAGTAGTATATATTTTATAAGTACTTAAATATTATTGCAACGTCCTATTACCATTAAGGTGACTTTTAAAAATCACCTAAAAGTTCACAATTAAGCTTATCTTAAGGCCCTTTAAAAAAAAATTTAATTCACATAGGTATTTTTGTAAGAACAGCGACGGTATACAAAAATAAATCAAATATATTAAAGTAAATATTCCTGGAGGTCATTTAAAGCTGTTGATGCCCTCCTGGACTCTGGTATTTCATATAAATTTCCACTTTTTAAAAATGTTCTTTTATTTTCAGTTTTCTTTACACTGTTTTTAAACTTTTCTTTTTACTGTTTGTAAACATAACTTTTGACACAGATTTCGTTAATGTTTTATTTAAATTACTTATTAATTGTTTTTTTAAGTTTTTCTTTTGTTTTTAATAATGTTGCACCTCGATACTTTTTTAATATAATTGACATTTTTTGAAGCGTCATGTTAAAGTTGTTTAAAGCTCATTTTTAAAATGTTTATAATTATAATCAAAATGATGATTTTTATCATGGTGGCATCATAAATGAAAAGGAGTTCTTAAATACTTAATTTAAACAAGGAAAATTTTAAAATTGAGACCGAAACATATTAAATTTTAAAAACTTCAACCTCATAATTAAAATTTTTTAAAAAAATTTGAGGTTTTTAAAAATGAGTATGAACATTTTTGATTTGACTACGATTTTTTCCCTCAGTGTAAAAATATCATCTTTAAATATGGGTCAAATGACCCTAACAACCGTATTTTAATAGGTATCCTTTCGTATTCAGAAATCATCATTCCAAATTTAAAAGAAGTACACATACAAACCATCCTCCGGATTTTTCATAAATCTCTCAAAATGAACATTTTTTGTTTAAATTTTGTTTGTAGGAGTTAAACGTGGACTTTGGTAACCTAATCAAATCTGATTATAATTGGACCATTTTTGGACTAAAGGTACCTACAGACGACGCAATATTATGTACAATATGCAATTATATTGACGGTATATTGATGGTAAGATTGACGATTGTAAAATCCTCAATACTTTTACCATTAGTCTCCATATACAAATTTCTTCCGATATTTAGTTAAATTGGTTTATTAGCAACAGAAACCAGCATACTATGAGAAATAGATCCAAGCGGATCGATGTTTCGGGTTGGGAACCATTTTTCGGAAAACACTGGTGTAGGGTATTATATGGCGGTCTTGACTGACTATAATTTTCTTACTCCTTTTTTTTAACAACGATCAAATAAAAAACCTTAATTGAAAATCAAACCGCTTTATCAAATTAATTAAAAAAAAACGGTCGTAAATGTTGAACAAATTGTACTGGAAGTGTACATTTCTTATTGTAATTGCCAACGTTGGCTATGCGTTGGCATTTCCATTAAAGCCAACGCTCTGCCAGTACAATATTTTTGGTACGGTTGGCAATTTCTGACTGGGCAATTAAACATCAAATAAAATAAAACTGCAATGTTTTTGGAAAAAAAACTAGGTTGATATAAAATATACCCCCTATAGCGAATTTCGCATACAACCACCTATTTTTACTGGTCCTTTGGAGTTCGGTATAACCGGGTTTTACTGTATTTTATACACAAAAAATAGAGTGCTTTGGCGTGACTGTTTTTTTTACTGTTAGCAGTTTCTGTCTGGGTACTTTATAGTGCCCTAGACCAATATTTCGATTTTTGACAAACGGAATGACAAACTTATATATACCCTCAATCCCAAGAGTGGAGGGTATAAAAATATAAAAGTTTGTTGCTAAATAAAATAATGCACATTTTTAAATCAGTGAATCGTGATTTGGAGGATGTAAATATAATTTTCTTTAAAAACAATTATTTCATGTTTGCCTCTAGGTATGCATATAAGCGGATTAAAATTTCTGAATAATATTTTATACATGAATCTGACGTGATTGTTACAAAAGAATATGCATATATAAAAATAATAAAAAAATATGATTCTTACTGAGAATTGTGCTTTATAAAAATTTTTTCGAACGTGCTTTTAAATAATATTTGAAGATTTCATTGTCAGAGGCTTCTTTATTTTTGTTTATGTTGCGTCTACAACACTTAATATATGAACTATAGAACATAATTGCAGAAAATCGTACAATGATTTGGTGCAAAGTAACTTTGCACTCATTGTCAGAAAATAGATATGATTGTGGCAACCATAATTTAAGAACGTCATATTATGAATAAAAGTTTTATCATAATGTGTTAACATCAACCTTTATATTTTTGTTGCAATCATATTATGGTCCTAAAATTTTTCGAATATTTAGGATTATAACATGATTGCTGCAAAAATGTTATGGTTGCTGTGCAAGTTATGATACATTTTTTAATCATGGCATGACGCTCTTAAATTATGGTTGCCACAATCATTTCTCTTCTTACCTGATCGGATTTCCCGGTAAAACTCTAACGGGATTTTTTTTTTTGTATTTTTCTTGGGAAAACTGGAAATTTTATTATACCTTTTCACATAAAAATTGTTTATTTTATATAAAATCATTACTGACTATAAGTTTAAATTATAAAAATTTTACAAAAAGTTTTAAAATTGATTACGATAAATAATTAATCCCCGCTTCGCATTATCAAGACTTTTGTTAAAATCAATGGACATACGTGGGAAATTATAATTTGTTATAAATTGAATTTGCTTTTTAGTTTCAATCAATGATGGGTACCAATACCTTTTCGATACCAATACCCGTTAATACCAATTCAAATTGAAAACCAATACCAATTTAAAACCAATACCTTTATGTGTGCGATACCAATACCGATAAAAAAACCAATACCGATTCCCCACTACCAATACCAATTAAAAACCAATACTTTTATTCTTCAAAACCAATACCAATAAAAAACCAATACCAATTAATTTTTTTCTACTTTCGTATCGGTTTTTTGTGTTCTTATTTTCGTTTGTTTTAATTGTGACGTCAAACATTTTCTTTCCATCACATTATTAGGTTTTGCCTGACTTACGAATTGCTACAGACGTTCACAAAATATGTTACATATATCGATCAGTAATCGTTTGCATGCAATGTCATATAACAAAAAGGAGTTAGCTATTTGAATTTTAAAAGCCATAAAAACATAAAACAAATATTTTTTTTTAAATTTTTGTTTTTCTGTAAAGACAGTTGAGCTCAGGCTCTAATTATAATTATGTATTATAATTTTTTAATCATGTTATATATGGTTTGAATTGAGAAAGGTGTGAAAGAAAAAATAATTTTTCTAAAAATTTAAGACATCCTGGTTCGTTTTTTACTAGTTTCATATAATCCAGTTACTATAATCATCAGAAAAACTGTTAATGTCAAATTTATTCAGTTAATAGTCAATTTTATTCTATACACACAAAAAATTATTGGCTAAAAAATTTCAATTAAATCTATTGATCAACAAAATTTAAATGAGTCAATTATTGTTTTGATCAACATTTTTGTTATTTTCTTTAACTATCAAATTACAAATTTTCAACATACCAGATTTTTTTTTGCTTCAATTCATTTGAATACATTAATTCAAAAATATACTTTTTACTACGGTTTTACTTTTTTTTATTGTGTGCAACATATTGGAAAGCAAAAAATATGAGTTTCTTCATAATTTTTCCATAAGCGTGAAATTCATTTTTTAAATAAATAATTATTTTAATTGACTTTAAATAAAAAATCAATCAAATTTTTGATCAAAATCGAAAAAATGATTAATTGAAATAAAAATCAATTAATCACCTACAATTTGATGATTGATATAACAATTTTCTTTATCGGAGGAGTTACAATTAAAAAATTAATTGAATCCGCGTTTTTGTTGATTGACTTTCGTTTTCAATTCTTTCTGTGTATGTGAAAATTATTAACAGATCGCAGCCGCCAAGGATTGAACCCATGAATCTGTAATGTTTTTGCTATTAACTGCCTCTTAGGTACGATCACTCTAGACCGATACGCTAAGTTGGCTGTTAAGCAAGTACAACTAAATCATGGTTTTTTCAATTCTTGTGTGGTTGTTGCTGTTGTTTTTTCGTACAGAAGAAGGGTAAATTGCATTATGGTGAATAAATTCAATTTTTTAGTAATCATCATTCGTCCTCCTCTCCTTTATCAACTCTGATCTAAGTACTTATTTTGCAACCTTGCCAGATCATGGTCTATATTTTGTAGACACAAATGTTAGGTATTGCCACTTTCCAAAGATACTATTATTGCCACTTAGGCCGACTTAAAGTTGTTATTTTCAAATTTTTGTTTTTCTGTAAAGACAGTTGAGCTCAGGCTCTAATTATAATTATGTATTATAATTTTTTAATCATGTTATATATGGTTTGAATTGAGAAAGGTGTGAAAGAAAAATTTATTTTTCTAAAAATTTAAGACATCCTGGTTCGATTTTTACTAGTTTCATATAATCCACACAGAAAATAATATCGTGATTTTTTTTTTAATTAAAAATGGATTTGATATTAAATTTAACTTCAATTAAACATTTTAATTGATTCAATTAATGTTTTAATTGAATTCTTAACTTTACTGAAAATAAAAATAAAATAAACAAACGAAACCGGTTTTATATGCTTTAGTGTTAGTAGCAAATGAAAAAATAAAATGCAAAAAACAACAAAAAAAACTTTTGAACTATTGTTTTGTATATTTTGGTGGTAGCAGCCAATGAATACATGAAATCAACAAAAAAATGTAGTTTTATTGTTTTCTTTAAGGCGAGCGGTCGTTGCGGATAAATTGTTTTGATAATAAAATGTGTACAGTTGTGTTTTGCACATTGAAATATAATACAATTTTTTTTTGATTCAACTTTACTAAGGCGACAAAAATGCATGCAATAACAAGATTTAAAAATAAAAATGTAATTTTAAATAGTTATTGATATTTTAAAATACTACTATAATGTTTCTATGCAAAACTATACCAAGTGTTTATATTTAATAAAGAAAATAAATTTCTTAATAATGTAAAACAAAAACATTCTATGTTTATTTATTTTTAGGCATTTTTTGAAGTTCAACTTTTAAAATTAAATTGAGTTTTGGTCTTTTTTGAATTAAAAATTTTATGTGAATCAATAAATCTATATTATTGATTTTCAATTTTATATTAATTTTTTTTTATATATTTATTTAATTACAATTTTAATTGGTTTTCCATTTTATTTTCAATTAAAACTTTAATTGATTCAATTAACAATTTAATTAAGTTTTAAAACTGTTTTCAAACAAAATGAGTAATTAATATGCGCATTTTCGTGATACGTCCGAAATCAATTAATTTTTTAATTGAATCAACGAATTTCGTAATTGAAATTCATTTTTATTTTTTTCTGTGCAGTTATTATAATCATCAGAAAAACTTTTAATTTCAAATTTATTCAGTTAATAGTCAATTTTATTCTATATGTGAAAATTATTAACAGATCGCAGCCGCCAAGGATTGAACCAATGAATCTGTAATGTTTTTAAATATTCTTTTTGTCACGTTACGGGATTTTTATGACCCATAATAAAAGTAGATCTTAAAAAATTTAGACCTTTTCTGTGATGAAATTTTTTCTTTTGCAAACATTGTTAATATGTGATACACATATATTGAATGTCACTGCACTGTTCTTTGCGTTGTAAAAAAAAATACTACCCGAGTAAAAATTTTTGTATGGAGCAATATATGTTCTTATATTATTCCAGATCTGTTGATAGATCCGAGATTTGAAAGATCAGCACTGATCCGAAAAATGGATCGCTAAGATTAGATCAGTTTTAACCGGACGGATACAATTTGATCCGAAAAGTGGGTTTATCTAATTAGATCAGTTTTAATCGGTGGGATACAATTTCATCCGAAAAATGGTTGGATCTTATTGGACCAAGACAAAAAAAAAAATTTTTTTAGCTGGATAAAAAAAGATAAAATTTCATACAAAAAAAAAAAAAATATTACAAAAAACTTTAGATAAAATTTTATCCGAAAAAAAAAATCTATTTTTAGAACTATATATAATTTAATCCGAACAATAAAATCTATATTTAGAACTGATAAAGTTTTATCCAAACAATTTTTTTCAATATTAAGATGTAAATATATATAATTAAAATTTATTTAAAAAAAAAAAAAAAACTTCGAGCGGCGGGGGAATCGAACAGCTACCAACTGTTTTGTAATCGCAATCTCTACCCTCTGACCCAGCGGACGTTGTTAATAAATGACAACTTTAAAAGACTATGTTTTAAAAAAACTTAGAAAATTTTTGAAAATAGTTTATCATATATAATTATATCAAGTTTAACTTATATATAATTAAATCCAGTTTATCTTATCGTGTATATGATTGCATCAAATTATATTCGACTTGAATTTCCCGAGTAAAAAAAAATTGTATGGTAAAACATGTTATCTTATAAAATTATATATAATTTATTGGATCTGATTTTGCTAAATTTCATCCGAAAATTGGCCGCGCCAAAGTTATCTCCTAACATCTTATAATATATGAAGTTACAGTTTAATATTTGATTGTATGTGATTTCATCCGAAAATTGGCCGCGCCAAAGTTATCCCAAATTATCTATTATCATGATTTTGTATTAAATATGATATGATATGATGTAATTTCATCCGGAAATTGGCCGGATGAAATTAAAATATCTTAAAATATCCAATATCATGATTTTATATTAAATTGGATATTATATAATGTAATTTCATCCGAAATTTGGCCGCGCCAAAGTTATCTTATAATATCTGATATCTTGATTTTATAAAAAAATTATTGGATACATTTTTATCCAAAAAATGTTTCTGTTTTTAGATTTATTTTTAGATATAATAATGTCAAACTGAAAATAAATAAAAAAAAAAAAAAACTTCGAACGGACGGGGATTAGAACCACAAGTCTTCCGTTTTGTAATCGCAATCTCTACCCTCTAGACCAGCGGGCGTTGTTAGCAAATAACAACTTTAAAAGACTTAGTTTTAAATAAATTGATCGTATCTAATTATATCAAATTGATCTAACATATAGTAATATATGATTACATCCAATTAAATATGTTATTCCCTTGTACACAATTTTCAAAAAGACTTAGAAAATTTTTGATAAAATTTGCAAAAAAAAAAAAAAATGGAATGACGTACAGCGCTATTAGGGGCTTCCATGGTAAGCTTAAACAATAATTTTAATGTAACGGTATGCCTTATTTCCAAGTCATAGGCTTCCAAAGTGAAATAAGACTTTGGCTTGAAAGTTTGAAATTTTTCATGGAATCAGGAAATCAGAATTAGTTTTGAGATCGGGTTCCAAAAATCATTGATAATTTGATAATTTAAACCAAATATAGCTATTATTAACTATATAAATGCAATATAAATTTTTAAAAATGATTGCAAAAATTCAAAAAGTAAAATTTTTTAAGTTCTAAAAAAACAAATGCAATAAAAATGTGTTTTCTATTTAAAAAAAAAATAAAAAAATATATTTTTTTCTGGAATCGAACTCGGGTTCCCAAAAATGATAGATAATTTTATAATAAATTTAATATAGTTATATATAACTATATAAAAGCAATATAATTTTTTAAAAGTGATTGCAAAAATTCAAAAAAAAAAAAATTTTTAGTTCTAAAAAAAATAAATGCAATAAAAAAGTGTTTTTTATTTAAAAAAAATAAAAAAAATATATTTTTTTTCTGGAATCGAACTCGGGTTCCCAAAAATTTTAGATAATTTTATAATAAATCAAATATAGTTATATATAACTATATAAAAGAAAAATAATTTTTTAAAAATGATTGTAAAAATTCCAAAAATGAAAATTTTTTAGTTCTAAAAAAATTAAACGCAATAAAAAAGTGTTTTCTATTTAAAAAAAAAATAAAAAAAACTATTTTGTTCTCGACTGGGCCGGGAATCGAACTCGGGTTTCCAAAAATCATATGTAATCTTATATGATACAATAAAAAGTTTTGTATAACCATATATGTTGACACACAAAAACAAATTTTGAAATACTGGCATATATAATTATATATGGCTAGTGGTTTGGTCAAAAAAATATTTTTTTTATACATGATTATATCAAAATATATATTCCATTACATATGCGACCATTTATAAATATATATTGAGTTTTGACGAAATTTGCGTATATATATATAGTACCATACAAACACAGATATGTTATCGTTTAAGACACATATAATTATATCTATTATTTTTGTTGAAAATTTTTTTAGTATGGAACCATATATAATTTTAAATGGTATTATATTAGTCATGTATAATTATACATAAATTGATACTGGATTTTTTGCTTAGTAAAGTCCTATACATAATTAGATATAAAGTCACGTATAATAATGTATGAAATCGGATTAAGTTTTATGTGCAACGTATGATTACATCTACCATTTATATTAATATATTATGAACAATATAATTAGATATGATTTTATATGACATCATTTAAAAAAATTGGAAAATTTCAAAGTGAGATATAATTTTATACTTTGACTCATATAGTTGTATATGGTTTTATGAAAACATATAAAATAATATACATTTATATAAATTCCTTTTTACTCGGGTTGAACAAAATTTTAAAAAAGACTTAGAAAATTTTTGCTAAAATTTGTGATTTTTTTTTTTTTTAGTTTATTTGCTGAGCTAATAGGGGGTTTAATACTGAGTTCAACAACATGATTTTCATCTTCCAATGCTCTTAATTTTCCAAGTTATAAAGCTTTAAAGTAAAAACAGTTTTTGGCTTATGAGCTTCACATTTTTCATCGGATCCAAATTTTCTTTTTGCCGTTGTATATTTAATAAAAATACCTTTAAAATGGTATAAAACATGTATAAACTTTTTTACTCACCAACGGCCAAATAATGAGTTTTAAGTTTTTTTCGGAAGTTTTTTCAGACAAAAATAATTTTATCTGAAAATATTGCTAACATAAGTTCGAACCAAATACACTTTTAATTATTGGCAACAAATAAAGCTTTGATTTGAGCTTGATCTGAGGACTTTAGCTCTCTTAAAACCAGAGATATTGATGGTTAAACATTAAAGTTTTAAAATATTTTTTTCTTCGGATTAAATAATATATAATTATATCAAAATATAATTATTTTTGAAATATTTTTGTTAAAATTCAGGGATTTTATTTTTTTTTAAATTTGAAAAACGAAAACGCATTAAAAAATCATTTGGATTAAAAAAAAATTTAAAAAAAAATAATTTTTTTCTTGACTTAGTCGGGAATCGAACTCAGGGTCCTCAAGAATTATATATTATCATATATGATGCAATATAGAAAGTTATATTACTATATATAAATAATATTTATTTCTAAATATTATCATAAAAAATAAATTAATCAATATTTTTAAGTTTAGTAAAAAATTAAAGCTTCTAAAACATATTTTCTTTAAAAAAAAATTAAAAAAAACAACTTTTTTTCTTAGCTCAGCCGGGGATCGAACCCAGGGTCCCTAGGAACCATATATTAACTTATATGATGTAATATATAAAATTATATAACTATAAATAAATAATATTTATTTTTAGATTTTATCATAAAAATTTAATTATTCAATATTTTTAAGTTTAGAAAAAACAAAAAGCTTTAAAAACATATTTTCTTTTTTAAAAAATTAAAAAAAAAAATTGTTTTTTTCTGGGTTGAGCCGGGAATCGAACTCGGGGTCCCCAAGCATCATATATTATCTTATATGATCTTATATAAAGTTACTCACAACTATTTAAGTTATATGCATTTTTTAAACATTTAACTTTTAAAATCCAATATGCATTTTTTTAAGTTTTAAAATACAATGGATTAAACAGATTTTTTTTCTATTTAAAAATTTATAGAATTTATATATATTTTTTTTGACTGATTTCAGGTGCTTTGAGAATCATATATAATTATACAAGCTCTCTTGTATACTTAAATAAAAAATATATATGATACAACATTAAAAAAAAAAATTGAAATACTGTCATATAAAAGTATGCATAATTATATATAAAATATTGTGAAAGAAAAAAATATTTTTTACCTTATACAATTGTATAACATTTTATATGGCGTTACATGTGCCACCATTTAAAATTATATATGGAGTTTAAAAAAAAATTGTATTTATATGGTACCTTACAAAACTATATACGGTATCTCATAAGCCATTTATAATTATATCTTTGATAATATTAAAAAAAATAAATGTTTGATGCCATGTATAGTTTTATATAACTGTATATAGAGTTATATGTGCGACCATATATAATTATATTTGAAATTTTTTTTTTTCGTTTTTTAAGATGGAACCATATATAGTTTTAAATGGTTTCTTGTAAGTCATATATAATTTTAAATGGTTTCTTGTAAGTCATATATAATTATATATATAATGATATTGGATTTTTTTTAAATATGCTCGTATACGTTATTTGATATTAAGTCACATATAAATATGTATGCAATCAGATTAAGTTATATGTGTCACATATGATTATGTCTCCCACATGTATTTATATATTAATATGGTTATCATTAGATGTAATTTTATATAACTCCATTTAAAAAATTTGGAAAAACTCAATGCGAGATATAATTATGTACTTTGTTTGATATGAAAACATATTATTTCATATGGCTATATATACATTAGAGTGTCCCTTATTTTGGAAATGTTGGAAATGTTGAGACGGTACCCCCTCATTTTTTTCCTTTTGACTAAAAAATAACTCAGGAAAAATTTTACGCCCCTACGACCACGCCTTCCCTACGCGACGGGGCCGTAAAGAGCGGGGCCTTAAAAATCATTTTTCCATACAAAGCAAAAAAAATTTTTTTTGATTTTTAATTTTTTTGTTATTAATTATAATATTACTTGATTAGCTTTTTTACGACAAAAAAATTGATTTTGGTGGGATGAGGATTTCAGTTCTAAAAAATTTTTCCAAAAAAAAAAATTTTGAGCTTTTGGGGTCCTACAGTAAAAATTTTTTAAAAAATATTTTTTTTAGTTGTGACAAGAAACCGTTTTAGTTGAATTGTTGCTTTTAATGATATATTTTCATAAAAAAATATTATTCCTATCTGTGACATCTTTATCGTGATCTAAAAAAGGGTAAAAAATGCATTTTTGATGTTTTTCGATACACGATCAAGATGTCACAGATATGAATAATATTTTTTTATGAATATATACCATTAAAAGAAACATTACAACTAAAACCGTTGCTTGTCAAAACTAAAAAAAAAAAAATTTTAAAAAATTTTTACTGTAGGACCCCAAAAGCTCTAAATTTTTTTTTTCGAAAAATTTTTTAGAACTGAAAGCCTCATCCCACCAAAATCAAATTTTTTGTCTTGAATAAGCTAACCTAAGTAATATTATAATTAATAACAAAAAAATTAAAAATCAAAAAAAAAAATTTTTGGTTTGTATGGAAAAATTATTTTTAAGGCCCCGTTCTTTAAGGCCCCGTCGCGTAGGGAAGGCGTGGTCGTAGGGGCGTAAAATTTTTCCTGAGTTATTTTTTAGCCAAAAGGAAAAAAATGAGGGGGTACCGTCTCAACATTTCCAACATTTCCAAAATAAGGGACACTCTAATATACATACATCAAATAATGTAAAATTATATGTATTCATTTTTACTCGGGAAATGACAACTTTAAAAGACTATGTTTTAAAAAAACTTAGAAAATAGTTTATCATATATAATTATATCAAGTTTAACTTATATATAATTAAATCCAGTTTATCTTATCGGGTATATGATTGCATCAAATTATATTCGACTTGAATTTGAACAAAATTTTAAAAAAGACTTAGAAAATTTTTGCTAAAATTTGTGATTTTTTTTTTTAATTTATTTGCTGAGCTAATAGGGGGTTTAATACTGAGTTCAACAACATGATTTTCATCTTCCAATGCTCTTAATTTTCCAAGTTATAAAGCTTTAAAGTAAAAACGGTTTTTGGCTTATGAGCTTCACATTTTTCATCAAATTTTCTTTCTGCCGTTGTATATTTAATAAAAATACCTTTAAAATGGTATAAAACATGTATAAACTTTTTTACTCACCAACGGCCAAATAATGAGTTTTAAGTTTTTTTCGGAAGTTTTTTCAGACAAAAATAATTTTATCTGAAAATATTGCTAACATAAGTTCGAACCAAATACACTTTTAATTATTGGCAACAAATAAAGCTTTGATTTGAGCTTGATCTGAGGACTTTAGCTCTCTTAAAACCAGAGATATTGATGGTTAAACATTAAAGTTTTAAAATATTTTTTTCTTCGGATTAAATAATATATAATTATATCAAAATATAATTATTTTTGAAATATTTTTGTTAAAATTCAGGGATTTTATTTTTTTTCTTGACTTAGTCGGGAATCGAACTCAGGGTCCTCAAGAATTATATATTATCATATATGATGCAATATAGAAAGTTATATTACTATATATAAATAATATTTATTTCTAAATATTATCATAAAAAATAAATTAATCAATATTTTTAAGTTTAGTAAAAAATTAAAGCTTCTAAAACATATTTTCTTTAAAAAAAAAATTTTAAAAAACAACTTTTTTTCTTAGCTCAGCCGGGGATCGAACCAGGGTCCCTAGGAACCATATATTAACTTATATGATGTAATGTATAAAATTATCCCAGCAGAAATTTTGCTGAACGTTCAGCAGCTTTTGGAAGGGGAACTTGAGTAAAGGAGCGCATCCAATTGCGCTGAATTCATGCATGATTCTCTAAGGCGATGTCCCACTTTAGAGCGCTAGTTGGATACACAGAAACAGCGCTCTTTAGATGCACTGAAATCACGTGTCTTTAGAGCGCTGATTTAAGCAGAATAAAGATGCTGTAAATTCATGTATCTTTTTAGCGCTGATTTAAGCAGATTAAAGATGCAGTGAATTCATGTATCTTTGTAGAGCTGATTTAAGCAGAATAAAGATGCTGTAAATTCATGTATCTTTTTAGCGCTGATTTTGTAATAAAATTTGTATTTTCTAAAATTAAAGTTCTAAAATTAAAATGTAAAAATGAGATAAAAAACAAAAAATTTACCAATAAATGAAAAAATATTCAAAAGAATTTATAACAAATGTATCTTAGTTTTTCTGTTTTTTCGTGATTAGAGTTTGTGTTTAATCCAAATCGGTTTATTCATCGAAATAACAAATAAGCATTGGCTGTTTTTTGGTTGGCCTATTTATCATCATTTAAAATGTGTTAAAGGCCTCTGTTATGTCTTTCAAAACTTTTCAAATCACATGATATTTTCCGAATCACATGAAATCGAGTTTGGTGTTTGTTTACGGGTTCATTCAAAGTCAGACAAGGAAAAACAATAAAATTTTAAATTCGTTATTGATAAAATTCAATTTTGAGTTTTTCAAAAAATTCAAGAAAGAATTTTAAATATAATTCTTAAAAATTTTATTTTAAATTCTTAGAAGAAATAAAATACACAAAAATTTTATTTAAAATTCTTTAAAGAATTTTATTAATAAAAAAAAGAATTTTATTTCCATAATAACAAATATATTTTGAACAAATAAATATTCAAACCAAAAGTAAAATAAAATTAAACCAAAAATAAAATTCAAAAATTAAATTCAAACCAAAAATAAAATTATTTTTTTTTTGAGAATTTTATTTTTGGAAATAATAAAATTCAAATGTTTTTGAGAATTTTATTTAAACAAAAATTTTATTTCAAATACCTTATGAATTTTAAATAAAATTCGAATTTTTTCCTTGTCTGTTCAAAGTTTAAATCAAACAACTAAAATTTAAAAAAATATAACAAAAAAATTCATTCGTTTTACTTTACAAAACTTTATTTATGTGAAACAAAATGAAAAAAAAAATCGGAAGTGAACATCAAAAAAATATCGGAAATTTTCATTTTCACATTTTTTATGGGATTTTTTTTGGGAACAGCGGTCAAAGATGCTATGATTGAAGCGCTCTTTGCAGCGCTGATTAATGCGCAATAATGATGCAGTCAAATCATGTGTCTTTGTCTAAAACTCATGTTTTTTTATTCAAAAAGTGTTAAAAATATTAAAAAGGAAAGCAAGTGTGAAATTTTATCAAAAAATAATTACACATTATAAGTTTTATATAAAAAATCTTAAAAAAAAATTAAAATTTTTTCCCCTTCCTTTTACTGCATCCCTAAGAGCGCTCTTTGGATGCGCTACGGTATGCTATAAACAGATGCTGTGTCGCCAAAATCTCGATTTATTTCTGCTGGGATATAACTATAAATAAATAATATTTATTTTTCGATTTTATCATAAAAATTTAATTATTCAATATTTTTAAGTTTAGAAAAAACAAAAAGCTTTAAAAACATATTTTCTTTTTTAAAAAATTAAAAAAAAAAATAGTTTTTTTCTGGGTTGAGCCGGGAATCGAACTCGGGGTCCCCAAGCATCATATATTATCTTATATGATCTTATATAAAGTTACACACAACTATTTAAGTTATATGCATTTTTTAAACATTTAACTTTTAAAATCCAATATGCTTTTTTTTTAAGTTTTAAAATACAATGGATTAAACAGATTTTTTTTCTATTTAAAAATTTATAGAATTTATATATATTTTTTTTTTTGACTGATTTTAGGTGCTTTGAGAATCATATATAATTATACAAGCTCTCTTGTATACTTAAATAAAAATATATATGATGCAACATTAAAAAAAAATATTGAAATACTGTCATATAAAAGTATGCATAATTATATATAAAATATTGTGAAAGAAAAAAATATTTTTTACCTTATACAATTGTATAACATTTTATATGGCGTTACATGTGCCACCATTTAAAATTATATATAGAGTTTAAAAAAAAATTTGTATTTATATGGTACCTTACAAAACTATATACGGTATCTCATAAGCCATTTATAATTATATCTTTGATAATATTAAAAAAATAAATGTTTGATGCCATGTATAGTTTATATAACTGTATATAGAGTTATATGTGCGACCATATATAATTATATTTGAAAATTTTTTTTTTCGTTTTTTAAGATGGAACCATATATAGTTTTAAATGGTTTCTTGTAAGTCATATATAATTTTAAATGGTTTCTTGTAAGTCATATATAATTATATATATAATGATATTGGATTTTTTTTAAATATGCTCGTATAGGTTATTTGATATTAAGTCACATATAAATATGTATGCAATCAGATTAAGTTATATGTGTCACATATGATTATGTCTCCCACATGTATTTATATATTAATATGGTTATCATTAGATGTAATTTTATATAACTCCATTTAAAAAATTTGGAAAAACTCAATGCGAGATATAATTATGTACTTTGTTTGATATGAAAACATATTATTTCATATGGCTATATATACATACATCAAATAATGTAAAATTATGTGTATTCATTTTTACTCGGGTAATGTCCTTTTTTTTTGGAAATCCCAAAATTTTAATCAAGCAGTCGTTACAAAATTATATGTCACAACACCAGAATCCAGAAAAAAACTTTGTTTGTTTTATTAGAGGCACAGTCATATTATAAAAGAATTTAAGAACGCATAATGTGCAATTCACATTATTTTTAAGAGTTTAAGGGCTACGTGTTTAAAAAATTATTTGTTCTGTATCCATTACGTTTTTATTCTGTTACTGGTGTTTTGTTAAACAACTTGTTTAAGGTCGAAAGTTTGAACACCATATAAGAAAAAAAATTTACCCTTGTAATTACAAAAATACTAAAATCAAAAAAAGGGGCCCCTGCACGATAACCCATTTCGATCACCTTTTTCAAAAAAAAAATTATGTATGAAAAGGATGAATTTCAGGTATATTTTGTTACAAATGTTAAGTGTCATCTTTCCGCAATTAAATAATATCTCCCCTTGACCACCGCAATTTATATGTGCATTAAATGCAATGTGCATCAGCACAGAAATTGTTTAAAGCATAAAAAGTTGAAATACAGGCTTTTCTGGAATAACGGAATATTAAACATTTTTTTTTACAAGATTTTTGAGATCTGCCGGTGCTAATTTCACTAAAAAAGTACCTTTTTCCAAAAAAGGAAAAATAAAATTGAATCTAACCCCCAGTTTCTGTAATACGAACGTCATTCGTCTGCGACGAATTTGCATGTATTTTGTTTTTGTTACAATAACAAAATACACACAAATTCGTCACGAACGAATGACGTTCGTGTTACAGAAACTGGGGGTTAATGCCTATTCACACCTGAGGTGAAATCTCGTTCAATCGAGATTTCGATCATATGGTCTGTATCATTTTATACATACACAACCATAAGATACAGACCATATGATCGAAATCTCGTTCGAACGAGATTTCACCTCAGGTGTGAATAGGCCTTAAGTTTTATGAAATTTCCTTTTTTTAATTTTTCTCAAAAGAGATAAAATTAAAACGCCTTAAAATATATATTTTTGTAAACCACTTTTGATATAGTTGGCTTTAACTTTAATTTAATCATTATTATTCAAACAAGTAAGAGTGTGTAAATTCGGCTGTGCCGAAACTTTCATTCCCTCCAACACGTTTAAAATTAAAAAAAAAATTGCAGTGGCGTCTTTTTTTTGGGGGGGGGGGGTCGTCGGAGTTGGTGGGGGACACTTGTACCCCCGCTTAATATGTTTACAAATTATTTGTTTATGATATTTACGCTTAAATAATAAATTTTTTTCGTTATTTTTAATAAATTTCTATAACCACGCCCCCAAAGGGGGGCGTGGTTGGAGCGTATAAACCATACTGTGGTTGGAGGGTATAAAAAAGCGAAAAATAAGTTCTTCTCGCATTGGTACAGTGGAAATAAATGAGGTAAAAACTGACCAATAAAAATTAGGTAATTTGTTACGCATTTGAGATTATCGAAAATCAAGGAAATTATTATTTTTTATACCCTCCAAAATATAAATATAAAAAAAAAATGTTAGGGTTAATAACCCAATCTGAAAAAAACTCAACTCAACCATAAAAAAAATATTTAAAATGTAAGTTTTTGGAAGGCGTTTTTTTAATACCCAATCAGAACAAAATATGGAAAAACAAAAATAATAAAACAAAAAATCAGAAAAAAATAAACACCCAAAAACAATGACTACTGCGACTCAAAATTTTAAATATAAAGTCGATTATTAAAATTATATTTTCAAAGTCGATTTTATCGATTTTTTGAGGACTTGTGGTGAGGCTGTTTAAATTTTAAATTGGATATAAAAACTAAATTAATAATATAACAAATGCTATTTACATCATTAATAAGAGGTTCAAATTAGAGATGGGCGCGTGAGTGATTTTTGTCTCACTCACGCTCACGAGAGGAATTTTTGAATCACACACATTCACTCACGAGCATATTTTTTCTACTCACTCACAATCACGTGAGTAAATTTAATACAACTCACACTCACACAAGCTTCACTCACACTCACGTTGACTCACAGCCACGAAACTCTTATTTATACAAAAAAAAAATTAAAAACTAAAATTTAAAAAATCTTACAAAATTTAAAGTTCAGCGTAATTTTACAATTTTTTCGGACGAAATCTTAAGTTCAGCCAAATTTTAGAGATTTTTTGTTGGTTTTAGAGATGGGCGCTGGTCACGTGATTTGCGTGATACACGTGAATCACGCGTGAGTGTGAGTGATTTTCATTTCAATCACGTGATTGTGAGTGAGTGTGAGTTGAAAAATAAACTGAGTGAGTGATTAGTGAGTGAGTCATTTATTTTTTGCGTGAGTTTGCGTGATTAGATTTTTTGATTTGCCCAATTTTTTTTTAGTTTTTTGTAAAAATTTTTTTTTTTTGATTTTTTTTCTTTTTGGTAAGAAAATTTTTTTGCGTGACTCACGCGTGAGCGTGATTGAATCTAGCGTGAGTCGCGCATGAGCGTGAGTAAGTTTTTTATTACTCACGTGAATGTGAGTGAACGTGAGTAAAAAAAGAAATTGCGTGAGTGATTAGTGAGTGATTCGATTATTTTTTGCGTGAGCGTGAGTGAGTGTGAGTCAAAATCCACTCACGCGCCCATCTCTAGTTGGTTTTCTGGTACACAGGGAAATATGAAGACCCGAGTAAAAAAGAAATGATATAGTCATATACAATATTGTATAGGTATATAGATTTGTATATGTTTATATCTGACACTATATGTTTCTAAATAAAATTGTGTATTGGAAAAAATATTTCAATAATTTCCAATATAGTGTCAGATAATGTTATATATTATTACTAGCATACCCGGTCCGCGTTGCTGGCCCTAAGAAAAAAACTGTTTTATGTTGCATCTTAATTTAAATATAGTGTCGGACAAAATTAAAGCACGGGTCCGGTTCCAGCTAGTAACCTTTGGTTCCACCCTCAGTTAGCACTCTCTATATAGAAATCTCAACAAAATCGGTTCAGCCGTTTTTGCGTGATTTCGAAACAGACAGACATAACGTTAAGAATAGTACAAAGGAGCGTGTCATTTAACGCATTTTTATCGAATCGTGATAGTCTAAAGTTCCATGCTGCATCCTCGATTAGTACTATCTGTGCTGCAAATTTAATTGACATCAGTTTTGTCGTTTTTGTGTGATTGCGAAAGAGGAGGAAATAACTTTTTATTTATGAAAAACGGGAGTAATATTTTAAACCCTTTTGCCGAATCGAGCTATACATATGACCTACAGTTCCCGCTAAGTTAGTTCTATCAGTAGTGACAGATTCGGCTTATCCGTTTTTGCGTGATTTCGAAACAGACAGACATAACGTTAAGTATAGTACAAAGGGGCGTGTCATTTAACGCATTTTTATCGAATCGTGATAGTCTAAAGTTTCATGGTGCATCCTCGATTAGTACTATCTGTGCAGCAAATTTCATTGAAATCAGTTTTGCCGTTTTTGTGTGGTTGCGAAAGAGGAGGAAATAACTTTTTATTTATGAAAAACGGGTGTGACATTTTATACGCTTTTGCCGAACCGCGCTCTACATATGACTTAAAGTTCCGCTCGGTTAGTTCTATAAGTAGTGGCGGATTCGGCTTATCTGTTTTTGCGTGATTTCAAAACAGGCAGATATAACGTATAAAAGATTAAAGGGGCGTGGCATTTTACGTCCCGGTTAACACTATCAGTGCTGAAAATTTCATTAAAATCGAATCAACAGTTTTTGCGTTATTGCATAGCATGCAGAAATAACATTCAATTCAACACAAAGGGGCATGGCATTTTACGCCCATTTGTCCGATCACGCTCTAATTTGGCACATAGTTAGTACTTGGTTAGTACTATCGTTGGTTCATCAAAATCGGTCTATCCGTTTTTTATATATAAATGTCATTAGTGGTGCAATGTAATAATTCGATTTTGCCCACCCCTCCGCCCACAGCCAAAAAAGCATGGCATTTTACGCTCATTTGTCCGATCAAGCTCTAATATGGCATGTAGTTAGTACTCGGTTAGTACTATCTTTGGTTTAAATATCATCAAAATCGGTCCATCTGTTTTTTATATATAGATGTCATTAGTGGTGCAATGTAAAAATTAGATTTTGCCACGCCCCTCCGCCCACAGGCAAAAAATCAAAAATCTGACCGCACAGTGTTATTCGCCAGGCTATTCTGAATGTTCCCTGTAAATTTCATCCAGATCGGTTCAGCCGTTTCCGAGTCCATACGGAACATACATACATACATACACACATCCATTTTTATATATACATATATAGGAGTCATTAGTGGTGCAATGTAAAAATTAGATTTTGCCACGCAGGCAAAAAATCAAAAATCTGACCGCACAGTGTTATTCGCCAGGCTATTCTGAATGTTCCCTGTAAATTTCATCCAGATCGGTTCAGCCGTTTCCGAGTCCATACGGAACATACATACATACATACATACCCACATACATACACACATCCATTTTTATATATGGGGCATTCCAAGCCAAATCACTCACTTTTAGACCCGACCCCTTCGATTTATTTTATTTTTGGATATGTTTTAGTACTTAATAAATGCAACTTGGACACCAATTTTCAGCCTTTTATTTCAAGATGGTGTTGAGTAATCAATTTTTCAAATTGGCGATTATCTCAAAAAAATTAAAAAATTAAAATCTTTAATTAATTTTGACCAATAAAAAATATAGATATTTTCAAAATAGTTGGACAACGTTTTGTTGGTATTTAAATGTAGTTTTTTTATTCGAAGTAACTATCACTTATTTTTTGACGTTTAAAAATTAAAATCGATTTTTTGAAAAAGTCCGAAACCTTCGATTTTTTTGTAAAAAACTATAAAAAATCTACTCTAAATTATGCAACTTTTAAGCCATAATACGAGATGTGATCACAATATTTTTTATTTTTTTTTTAAATTTTTAAAATTGCACCTTTTATTTTTTGACTCTGATTTATTTTATATGGTGCTCCAAAAAATAAATTGGTAGATATTGACCCTAGCTTACCCTAGATATATTCATTTGGAGGTAAAAATACGTCTCACAAAAATTTAGGACGATCGGACATGGGTAAAGCGAATAGCATGGTCCTTGAAGTTTAAAAAACGGATTACAAGGAAAAATATGAATTTTTTTCTGTTTTCGCAATTTTTTTGGTATTTCAAGTAGGGTTGCCATCCGTCCTCTTTTCCCCGGACACCGTCCTCTTTTTTAGGGCGTCCGGGGCAGTCCTACTTCTTTTTTAGAAAGTGTCCGGGGTTTCCTGTAAGGCCGAATAAATGAATAAATAAATAAATAAATAAATAAATAAATAAATAAATAAATAAATAAATAAATAAATAAATAAATAAACTTTTGAATTTCCATTTCAAAATTTTCTAATTTTAAATTTCCAAAAATTCCATTTGTATTTAAAAAATTTTCATTTATACTTCAAAAGATTTCATTTGTATTTTAAAAAATTTTAAATGCTTTTCAGAAAATTCCAATTGAATTTTAGAAATTTCCAATTGTATTTCAAAAATGTCCATTTATATTTCAAAATTTTTTTAAATATTAATTTAGTTTTATATATTGTTGGACTTTATATTCTATAACTGAAGTTTTTATTTATTTCGGTTTGAGTCCATATTAATTATTTCTGAGAAATAATTATTTTTGTTGTACAATGAGAAAATCTGAAAAAAATTAATTGACAACACAGGCTAAGTGGAGATGTCGACAGCTTTCGGAAGAAGCCACCCTTCCTTCGTCAGCACTCTTCGATTGTCACTGTAGGTGTGTAAGATTAAGATCAGCTATTTAAACGTACATTAAGGTGAAAAAGCGAATGGGAATTATATCACATTTCATTACCCATATGTTACGTTTAGCACGAACTTAATGAATCTATTTTTAACTTTTTCCAACACAGTTGTAATTTCTTACACTGTAGTAGATTTTCTCAGAGTTGCAACCCTTAGTAGGACTTTTCAAGTCTCGTTGGAAAAAGTTAAAAATAGATTCATTAAGTTCGTGCTAAACGTAACATATGGGTAATGAAATGTGATATAATTCCCGTTCGCTTTTTCACCTTAATGTACGTTTAAATAGCTGATCTTAATCTTACACACCTACAGTGACAATCGAAGAGTGCTGACGAAGGAAGGGCGGCTTCTTTCGAAAGCTGTCGACATCTCCACTTAGCCTGTGTTGTCAATTAATTTTTTTCAGATTTTCTCATTGTACAACAAAAATAATTATTTCTCAGAAATAATTAATATGGACTCAAACCGAAATAAATAAAAACTTCAGTTATAGAATATAAAGTCAAACAATATATAAAACAGAATTAAAACTCAACTCATAAGGTACAATGCAATTTAGTAATATTTCTAAGAATTAGAAATACGAAATATAAATTCAAACCTAACGGACATTTTCAAGACTTGAAAAGTCCTACTAAGGGTTGCAACTCTGAGAAAATCTACTACAGTGTAAGAAATTACAACTGTGTTGGAAAAGGTTAAAAATGGATTCATTAAGTTCGTGCTAAACGTAACATATGGGTAATGAAATGTGATATAATTCCCGTTCGCTTTTTCACCTTAATGTACGTTTAAATAGCTGATCTTAATCTTACACACCTACAGTGACAATCGAAGAGTGCTGACGAAGGAAGGGTGGCTTCTTCCGAAAGCTGTCGACATCTCCACTTAGCCTGTGTTGTCAATTAATTTTTTTCAGATTTTCTCATTGTACAACAAAAATAATTATTTCTCCGAAATAATTAATATGGACTCAAACCGAAATAAATAAAAACTTCAGTTATTTTTCTAAATACTTTTCCGAAAATTCCAATTAAATTTCAAAAAATTCCATTTGTATTTCAAAGTTTTCCAAATGTTGTTATACAAATGGCATTTTTTAAAAATTTAATAATTAAAATGGAAATTTTTAATTCAAAAGGAATTTTCAAAAAATCGTTCAGAACATTTTGAAGAAAATGGACATTTTTGAAATGGAATTGAATGGATATTTCTGAATAGTATTTAGAAAATTTTGAAATACAAATAGAAAAATCTGATATACTATTAGAAATTTTTGAATAATATTTAGAAATTTTTTAAATATAATTGGAATTTTTTTAATTTTAAATGGAAATTTTTAATATAAATATAATTGGAAATTTCTGACTGATTTTTTATGTTTTTTGTGATGTTTTTTTAGTTGAATTAAAATTGTTTACTTATTAAAAATACATTTTATTTGTATATCGTATCGCGTTGTTGATTTTTTTTAAATAAATTTATTTATGAAAAAAATGTCCTCTTTTTTGGGTCAAATGTCCTTCTTTATTGAGGTTGACGTCCTCTTTTTCTCCAAATGGAAATGGCAACCCTAATTTCAAGTTAAGTTTGAATTCAAGTGATTACAGAATAATTATGTGGAGTAAAATGCCTTTCTAATAAGGTACTAAAAACTAAAATCGGTTGAAAATCAGCCAAGTTATTTTAACTTCCCCAGGCATCCAGCGTACCACTTGATTAAAGAATACGATTCCCTTTTTTAAATTTATTGAAATTTTCTACTGTAATAACATTTTTTCATTATTCATGTTTCAGTGTAATATTTTTTTAGTTTTTCCAAATTTTAAAACAAAAAAATTTTTTTTTTTTTAAATAGAGATTTCAAAAGGGTGTTGAAAATGCAGTCATTTTTAGCATTAATTTAGAAAATGTTAGCAAAACACAATACGAAAAATACTTGTCATCTAATTACATTTGAACTTGAAGAATAAAAAAATGTTATTACAGTAGAAAATTTCAATGAATTTCAAAAATCGGATTGTATTGCTTAATCAAGTGGTCTGCCATGTGATGCAGTTTATTTTACTAAGTACACTGAAAGAATTATTGTTCATTCCATCTATGAACAAATTTCATAAAACCAAATTCATAGAATCTATGAAACAATTCATTGGCTGAATGAATATTCATTAGTATTCTGAAATTTTTCATAGAATTTTATTCATAGATTTTATTAAATTCATAGAAAAAATTCATAGAATTAATGAATGTCATTCATAGAAGAAAATGCCATCAATGTGCCATTTAATTTTTTAAATAATTAAAATAATGTTACAATAATTAAAACAGTTGAATAAATTTATTAAAAAAATAAAAAAAAAATAAAAAAAAACATTAAAAAAAAAATTTTCATTGCTGCCCTGACCGGGGCTAGAACCCAAGACCTACCGGCTGAAGTGGCAATTGTCGACGCCTTAGCTATCAGCGCCACCAAAGAAGAAAAATCTCGCCAACTAACGCTTGGTTTTATAACGCTTCATTTTTGTAAATACACAAAATATTTGTTTTCTACAAACACACACACAGCTTTTGGCAGAGCGTTGTGACAGAGCAAAGACACAAACTTAATATGTTAGCAGAATATTATTCAAAATAGCTTTTAAGTGTTGTTACTTGTTTATATAATTTAGCTAAGTGGTTAGACATTAAGCTTCACGAACAAGAGGTTTTATGTTCGAATCTCGGTGGGGATAAGTTAAAAAAAAATATAAATTTTTAAAAATAGAAAATAGTAAATAAATGAAATAATAAAAATAAAATAAAAAAAAAAAATAAAATTGAAATAATAAAATAAATAAAAATAGAATTGAATAATAATTTTTTTTCCATAGCCTATGAACTTTTTCATAGGTTTCTGGTTTCTATGAATTTGATTCATAGATTCTATGAAGGGCATCATTGGCTCACTTCTAATGATTTTTTTCATAGAATCAATGTACGTTTTCATAGCCGTAACGAACAAAATTCTTTCAGTGTATGCTGAGGTATGACTCGGTCTGTCCAGAGTCGTCAAAGGTCTGCCTCCTTTGAAATAATTGTTATCGTACACAGCTTCAATATGTCTACCGTCGGTTTAATCTAGGGTTAGTAAGTAGTCGGGTTCGTGAAATCTGTCGGTGTATTAACAAGGGCGAATGACTCACGAGGAGAAACAATATCAGCTGAGTCGGGTCTAACACGAGTCTAAGCACGTTAGTATTAAGCTAAGTAACTCACGAGAGAAACAATATCAGGTGAGTCGGATTAAATCGGGTTAAGTCGGATCGGGTAATAACTACGAATGGTAACTCACGAGAAGAAACAATAGCAGGTGAGTCGGATTCTAAATACGATTAGTATAAGTCTAAGTAACTCACGAGAGAAACAATATCAGGTGAGTCGGATTAAATCGGGTAAGTCGGATCGGGTTCTAACTATGAATGGTAACTCACGAGAAGAAACAATAGCAGGTGAGTCGGATTCTAAATACGATTAGTATAAGTCTAAGTAACTCACGAGAGAAACAATATCAGGTGAGTCGGATTAAATCGGGTAAGTCGGATCGGGTTCTAACTACGAATGGTAACTCACGAGAAGAAACAATAGCAGGTGAGTCGGATTCTAAATACGATTAGTATAAGTCTAAGTATTTCACGAGAGAAACAATATCAGGTGAGTCGGATTAAATCGGGTTAAGTCGGATCGGGTTCTAACTATGAATGGTAACTCACGATAAGAAACAATAGCAGGTGAGTCGGGTTCTAAATACGATTAGTATAATCTAAGTAACTCACGAGTAAACAATATCAGGTGAGTCGTTTCTAAATACGATTAGTATAAGTCTAAGTAACTCACGAGGGAAACAATATCAGGTGAGTCGGATTAAATCGGGTAAGTCGGATCGGGTTCTAACTACGAATGGTAACTCACGAGAAGAAACAATAGCAGGTGAGTCGGATTCTAAATACGATTAGTATAAGTCTAAGTATCTCACGAGAGAAACAATATCAGGTGAGTCGGATTAAATCGGGTTATGTCGGATCGGGTTCTAACTACGAATGGTAACTCACGAGAAGAAACAATAGCAGGTGAGTCGGATTCTAAATACGATTAGTATAAGTCTAAGTAACTCACGAGAGAAACAATATCAGGTGAGTCGGATTAAATCGGGTTAAGTCGGATCGGGTTCTAACTACGAATGGTAACTCACGAGAAGAAACAATAGCAGGTGAGTCGGGTTCTAAATACGGTTAGTATAATCTAAGTAACTCACGAGGAAACAATATCAGGTGAGTCGTTTAATTACGATACGTAAACTATTTGTAACTCACGAGGAAAACAATGACAGGTGAGTCGGGTGTTAAATACGTAAAATATCAGACTAACTACAACAAAACTATTCGTTACTACTTATACATCTACGGCACGTGTCGCTACGGTGAACTGGAATCGGGTCGGATTCTCGAGGTACACTTCGGCTTTTAGGCCGGAGTGTACCTAAGACATCAACGTCGAAACTGGTTCCCCTTTTGTGTGACCAAACCTTGACATTATATGTGTATGATTTTACAAACTCAATGTGAATTACATCCGTAAAACACTACATACCAACTATTTCTTATAAAAATAGAATTGTTGGGTATGTATTTGAGTTCTGATGTTGGTTGGTGGAAAAATACATTTATGATTATTAGAAATTATTATAATATAATAGATCATTAAGTAGGTTATTTGTAATGGTACATTACATTCCCCCCCTACTTTGTAAGAAAAAGTACTTGTACTTTTTCGTTTCATAAAAAAAAAATTAGTACCCGAACTATAAAAGAGGTTCGGCTTGCTCTTCAAGTCGTTCAATGAACTCGATTAAATTATATCCACCCTCATATGGTGGTAATTACGAATTAGTTCAATTATCTGTCGTCTCAGAGACTTCACCGGGGCACCTTCGGTTGGTCTGCGATGTAAATGACAAACTTCCGCTAGTTTGTAAATAAATGCACCCAACGATTTGGGTTGAAGAGTCAATGGGGTTTTGCCAGAGCTGGTTTGAATGCTGTGTACGTGACCCGCTCCCGTTTCGTTGGTGGTTTGCTGTAAAGTTTTTCCACAAGTCGTGTTTTGGGAGTCGGGTCCCTGCTCGGGCGCAATTTGTGATGCAGTTTATTTTACTATGCTGAGGTATGACTCGGTCTGTCCAGAGTCGTCAAAGGTCTGCCTCCTTTGAAATAATTGTTATCGTACATAGCTTCAATATGTCTACCGTCGGTTTAATCTAGGGTTAGTAAGTAGTCGGGTTCGTGAAATCTGTCGGTGTATTAACAAGGGCGAATGACTCACGAGGAGAAACAATATCAGGTGAGTCGGGTCTAACACGAGTCTAAGCACGTTAGTATAAAGCTAAGTAACTCACGAGAGAAACAATATCAGGTGAGTCGGATTAAATCGGGTTAAGTCGGATCGGGTAATAACTACGAATGGTAACTCACGAGAAGAAACAATAGCAGGTGAGTCGGATTCTAAATACGATTAGTATAAGTCTAAGTAACTCACGAGAGAAACAATATCAGGTGAGTCGGATTAAATCGGGTAAGTCGGATCGGGTTCTAACTACGAATGGTAACTCACGAGAAGAAACAATAGCAGGTGAGTCGGATTCTAAATACGATTAGTATAAGTCTAAGTAACTCACGAGAGAAACAATATCAGGTGAGTCGGATTAAATCGGGTAAGTCGGATCGGGTTCTAACTACGAATGGTAACTCACGAGAAGAAACAATAGCAGGTGAGTCGGATTCTAAATACGATTAGTATAAGTCTAAGTAACTCACGAGAGAAACAATATCAGGTGAGTCGGATTTAATCGGGTTAAGTCGGATCGGGTTCTAACTATGAATGGTAACTCACGAGAAGAAACAATAGCAGGTGAGTCGGGTTCTAAATACGATTAGTATAATCTAAGTAACTCACGAGGAAACAATATCAGGTGAGTCGTTTCTAAATACGATTAGTATAAGTCTAAGTAACTCACGAGAGAAACAATATCAGGTGAGTCGGATTAAATCGGGTGAGTTGGATCGGGTTCTAACTACGAATGGTAACTCACGAGAAGAAACAATAGCAGGTGAGTCGGATTCTAAATACGATTAGTATAAGTCTAAGTATCTCACGAGAGAAACAATATAAGGTGAGTCGGATTAAATCGGGTTAAGTCGGATCGGGTTCTAACTACGAATGGTAACTCACGAGAAGAAACAATAGCAGGTGAGTCTGATTCTAAATACGATTAGTATAAGTCTAAGTAACTCACGAGAGAAACAATATCAGGTGAGTCGGATTAAATCGGGTTAAGTCAGATCGGGTTCTAACTACGAATGGTAACTCACGAGAAGAAACAATAGCAGGTGAGTCGGGTTCTAAATACGGTTAGTATAATCTAAGTAACTCACGAGGAAACAATATCAGGTGAGTAGTTTAATTACGATACGTAAAATATTTGTAACTCACGAGGAAAACAATGACAGGTGAGTCGGGTGTTAAATACGTAAAATATCAGACTAACTACAACAAAACTATTCGTTACTACTTATACATCTACGGCACGTGTCGCTACGGTGAACTGGAATCGGGTCGGATTCTCGAGGTACACTTCGGCTTTTAGGCCGGAGTGTACTTAAGACATCAACGTCGAAACTGGTTCCCCTTTTGTGTGACCAAACCTTGACATTATATGTGTATGATTTTACAAACTCAATATGAATTACATCCGTAAAACACTACATACCAACTATTTCTTATAAAAATAGAATTGTTGGGTATATATTTGAGTTCTGATGTTGGTTGGTGGAAAAAGACATTTATGATTATTAGAAATTGTTATAATATAATAGATCATTAAGTAGGTTATTTGTAATGGTACATTACAGCCATACGATAGATGCCTGGGGAAGTTGTAATAACTTGGCTGATCTTCAACAGATTTTAGTTTTTAGTACCTTATTAGAAAGGCATTTTACTCCACATCATAATTCTGTTATCACTTGAATTCAAACTTAATTTGAAATACCAAAAAAATGCGTAAACAGAAAAAAATTCATATTTTTCCTTGTAATCCGTTTTTTAAACTTCAAGGACCATGCTAAACGCCTTACCCATGTCCGATCGTCCTAAATTTTTGTGAGACGTATTTTTACCTCCAAATGAATATATCTAGGGTAAGCTAGGGTCAATATCTACCAATTTTTTTTTTTTTTGGAGCACCATATAAAATAAATCAGAGTCAAAAAATGAAAGATGCAATTTTAAAAATTAAAAAAAAATAGAAATAATTGTGATCACATCTAGTATTATGGCTTAAAAGTTGCATAATTTAGAGTAGAATTTTTATAGTTTTTTACAAAAAAATCGAAGGTTTCGGACTTTTTCAAAAAATCGATTTTAATTTTTAAACGTCAAAAAATAAGTGATAGTTACTTCGAATAATTTTTTCATATTTTTTTTCTAAAACTACATTTAAATACCAACAAAACGTTGTCCAACTTTTTTAAAATATCTATATTTTTTAATGGTCAAAATTAATTAAAAATTTCAATTTTTTAATTTTTTTGAGAAAATCGCCATTTTGAAAAATTGATTACTCAACACCATCTTGAAATAAAAGGCCGAGAATTGGTGTCCAAGTTGCATTTAATAAGTACTAAAACATATCCAAAAATAAAATAAATCGAAAGGGGTCGGGTCTAAAAGTGAGTGATTTGGCTTGGAATGCCCCATATATAGATATGTAGTAAGGGTGGGATAGTGTTGTGTTAAGAAGCAGTATTTGGAATCGTAAAAAAAGTGTATGAGCCAAAAAATGGGGGAGGTCGGATAGGATCTAGGGGTCGCTCATCGGGGTCAAAGTTGGGCGTACATGGGAAAAAATCCACAAAAAGCCCTACAACCCCCCTGGTTTTGCCCCTAGAGGGGTCAAATGTGAGACGGGCCCCATTATTTTTTCGCCCTAAACACTTTTGCCTAAGCCCTATCTCCTCTCCTTAAGGGGGCTCCCATACAAAGGTTGAATGTTAAAACATATTTGCTCCTACCTCTCTAGCTGTCCTAGAAGTGACCCTAGAGGAATCAAATATATGACCGACCCCCAATATTTTTTCATCCCCAACATTTTCTTTTAACATACCTACCCGCTATCTTCAACCGTTAGGGTGGTCCCCATAAATTTTTTTTTTATTTTTCCTTAATTTTTTTTATTAAATCACCTCCTACTGGTCCAACGGTGCTTCCTAGAGGGGTCATTAGCAAGACCTACCCCCATTTATTTTTAGTCCCCAACATTTCATCTGAACATACTAACTCCCTATCTCAAATTCCTAAGGGGTCTCCCACACAAAATGACATTTTTATAAAATTTGCTCCCACCGCTCTAACTGGGGCAGGGATGACCCTAGAGAATTTAAATGTATGACTGACCACCAATATTTTTTCAGCCCCAACATTTTCCCCAAACAAACCTACCCTCTATTTTTAAGCCTTAAGGGGGTCCCCACACATTTTTTTTATTTTTTTGTAAAATCAGATCTTATACTGACCCCCAATATTTTTTTAGCCCCAACATTTTCCCCAAACAAACCTACTCCTTATTTTTAAGTCTTAAGGGTTCCCACACATTTTTTATAATTTTTATTTATAAAATCAGCTCTTACCGCTCCCATGGTGCCTCTTAGGAACGGGAAATGCAGACTGAACCCAAATAATTTTTGCCACCTACTTTTTGTCCCAACATACCTACGCCGTATTTAGACTTTGTTAGGGTAATATTTTTTCCTCTCCATTAAGGCACAACACGTTGTTATAGTCCTCTATTAATTTTACGCCTCTCACAGAAAAAATTTTTAGCTATAAAAATTCAATTACCCATAGTAATCAAAAAATAGAAATGGTTTCAATTACTTTAATGCTCAAATTTAGATTTTTTTTTTATTTTTCAAAGAAAATCAAAAACAAAATAAATACCCAAATTTTTTTTTCTATACATATGTGTGACACTAACATCTATACAATAAATAGATGCTAATATCGTGAGAGTGTGTGAAGTTTTTGATATATTTGTTTATCTTTTGCTTATTCGTTTTTAAATAACAATAAAGTTCGAAAACATGCAAGTACGGCGATAGCCTGGTGGTATAGTGTTGTGCTTAAAATGCGTTGTAGCGTTGGTTCGATTCCCCACAGATGCTTGATTTTTTTTTTTAATAAAACCTAAAACATTTTTTTTATATGTATATGTGTGTCTGATTCTATAAATAGATTTAAAGAGTTGTTAAAACGCTACTTGTTGCTTCAGATTCTATAAATAGATTCTTTTTCAGAGATGTTAAAACGCAACTTATTTTTGTATATTTTATTCATTTGTATAATATCAGTAAAGTTCGCTATTAATTTAAGACGGCTGTGGCCTGGCGGTTGTGTCTTGTGCTTTAAACTCCGTCGTCATTGGTTCAAATCTCACAACATTTTTGTGTAATTTTTTTTTAAAATAAAAAAATATAAAACTAAAATTAAAAAGTAATCAAATACGGAAAAACGAGTATTTGAAAACAATTCAAATACTCAGCTATTAATTTAGTAATTCGTCCAAGCATTTTCGTGCTCGGAGGAATTTCAAATACAAAAGTAATTGAATCAGCAGTTTTAGTAATTTAAATCAGTTTTCAATTCTTTCTGTGTCTTTCGGCAGCGTCGTTGAAAACATGTAATTGAAGTAATATTTGCAGCGCTTGCTGGTAGTCCTCACAATTTTCCCAAGTGTTTGGACCGGATCCAATGAAATTTGTTGTTAATCCGAAGAAAAAAAAATTTGGTGGCTCAGCTGTGACGTAGTGGCTAAATCATTCTTTATATTATGAGTTCTGGATTTACTTGTTTCGATTCCATGATAATTATTTTCACACCTTCGAATCCAACCATGTGTACTGGATGATCACGATCTTTGTTGCCACATTCGCCGCTATCCCCCGAGTCATAATCTTCCCCGGTTGGTCAAACCTAAAACATTTTTAGGCAATCCATCGAGTACGACTGATGGGTCCTGGTGGGCTAAAATGATTATTAGTAACATTTTCACCAAGGTATAATACAACAATTTCAAGAAACTCCTTGAAGTCGTCTCTGGGTCGCTTTTCCTTTATTTGAGCCCAATAAAACAACTTGATGCAGGTTGGACTAGAGCTGGTATGTTGCCTGACACTTTCTAATCTTCTACTTATGCCAGGACTGTATGGTTTGTCCTTTATATTTTCCCATTACTCTTTAAAACGCTCAAACATTGGAACTCCTGGTCCAGACGTTTTGCCGAATTTGGTTTCAAACACTACTTTTAATTGAAGTTCATTAATATGATGTTTGCATGGCAGATATAGGGGGTCAGTTTGCATTTCCCGTCCCTAAGAGGCACTATGGGAGCGGTAAGAGCTGAATTTATATATAAAAGTGTTGCTAATTATTGTACTTTTGTAAATTCTAAATACTCCAACGTTGGGTTCCAGTACCATTACGAATTTGGTTTTCCTAAGGGGAGCACGCTTATAAAGTGGAAATACGCCGTAGGTATGTTCGGAAAAACTGTGGGGGGCAAAAACTAATGGGGGTAAGTCTGTATTCCCTATCCCTAAGAGGCACCATGGGAGCGATAACATCTGATTTTATAAAAAATATAAGAAAATGTGTGGGGGCCCCCTTAAGGCTTAAAAATAGAGGGTAGGTTTGTTTGGGGAAAATGTTGGGGCTGAAAAAATATTGTGGGTCACTCATACATTTAACTTCTCTAGGGTCACCCCTGCGCCAGTTAGAGCGATATGAGCAAATTTTATAAAAATGTCATTTTGTGTGGGAGACCCCTTAGGAATTAGAGATAGGGAAGTGGTATATTCAGAAGAAATGTTGGGGGTGAAAAATAAATGGGGGTCGGTATTGATAATGACCCCTCTAGGAGGCACCATTAGACCGGTAGGAGCTGATGTAACAAAACAAATTAAGAAAAAATAAAAAAAATTTATGGGGACCAACCTAAGGGTTTAAGATAGAGGATAGGTATGTTCTAAGAAAATGTTGGGGTTAAAAAACATTGGGGGTCGGTCATACATTTGATTCCTCTAGGGTCACTTCTGAGACAGCTAAAGAGGTAGGAGCAAATATTTTTAAAAATTGAACCTTTGTATGGGAGCCCCCTTAGGGAGTAGTGATAGGGCTTAGGTGTGTTTGGGAAAAGTGTTTGGGGGGAAAAATAATGGGGGTCTGTCTCACATTTGACCCCTCTTGGGGTAGGGTTTTTGTGGATTTTTTTTTCCTCTATGCCCAACTTTGACCCCGATGAGCGACCCCTAGATCCTATCAGGGCAGGTCGTGCCCTATTTTTTGGCTCAGCCATTTTTTTTACGAACCTCACAAAATAAGCGGTTCTAGCTTGTCGAAATCTAAAACTCGTGCACTATCCCACCCCTAATATTTAGTCACATATATTATTTTATATGCCTAACCTGACCAACTGCTTTTGACTGAAAAGCGGGATCATAATGTTGAAAAATCGGGATTTTGATCTAAAAATCGGGATATCAAATTTGATGAGATTTGATCAAATTTGATAAGTTTTTATATCGTTTTATCGACTCATTTTTCGCATTAAACTATATATGATTATATATGATGTCTTTATATAATTTTATATGAATATATATAATCTTTTTTACTCGGGCGGCCCGAATAAAAAAAGTTATATGACGCAATATTTAATTATATATGAACAGATATGCTTTGACGTAAATCCATATTAATTTTGATCCGAAAATTGGCGGATCGAATATTATACGATTATACCAAATTCTATTATTTTTGATAAAATAATATCAAATTTGATTAAGTTTGATCCCAAAAATGGGTCTATCTTATTGTATTTAATCATACACTCAAAAAATGATGTAGGTAAATTCTAGTGAATATTCACTTAAAATAAATGAAATTTTATTTAAAAACCATTCCAGTGTTTTATCATTTAAAATAAAAACATATTAGAGTCAATTTTAAATGTTAATTTAATGACTAAGCAAAACATTAAAAAACTAGTTAATATTCACTTATTTTGTATTGAAAAACAGTAAAACTATAGAAGAAATTTTTTACTGACGAAAATGAATGTAACAGAAAATTCGTTTTTAAGACAGTAAATTATTTTTTTTAAACTACAGAAACAGTAGAAAATAAGAAGTCCATAATAAAATTAGTGATTTGTCTTTTAAAATAACATTACTGATTACTTTTTAAAATAACCTACAAACAGTTAATGACATAATTTTCTTAGTGTATCTTATCTGTTAAAATTAGATACATTTTTATATAATTAGATGAAATTGATAAAAAAATTTTAAATTTTAAACGTGAAATTAGAAATTATTTTATCAGATTGGATACAATATCAATTACAAGAGTATTTATTGCATTCTTCGGAATTTTTTCGGGACTTAGCAAATTATTAAAAATTTGTCAGTTTTTTTTTCTAAAATCATTTTTAAAGGATTTAAAAATTCCAAAAAATGTTTGTGTCTTAGATAACACTGTAAGTAGGTGAAAATGACACATCAAAACGCCGAGACACGTCAACCTAATTTTTGGTCGTAGAATCCAGTGGTGTACCCCGTTTTGAAAAGTTAGCTCAAAATCCCGAGATATTTCGATTTTAAATTTGAAGTAGACTTAAGGCGATTTTTCATTTTATTTGAATGAAAAAACTTAAAAAAACTTGTTAAAAACTAGTTATTTGTCAAAATTTATATCTAGAAATAATGGACGTCCATTTTCAAGTGGACATGGAAAAATACTTGCTCTTTTTTAGATGAATTTTATAATTTTTTTTTGGTTTTATTCAATTTTTACTCTACATTTGCAAATTTAAAACCCGAGTAAAAATAAAAATATATAACAACCCGAGTAAAAAAGATCATATATAATTATATATAGTTTTATATATACATATATTATTTTGTAAAACATATGTATTTTTTGTTGCATCATATGTGATTTTATATATTTGCACTTCTAATTTGTTTCTTATATAAAATTATATAACAGAAAATATTGACTTTAATATAATAACATATGATTTAAAGTTCGTTTATGTAATTACATATGAACTTTAAAATTCTGTCTTCTTTTTTATATAATTTGATATAACAAAATATTTGAAGAAATTTTATATAAAACTTTATGCAACTGTTTTTAAATTATATGTTATCTTATATGAGTAAAATTTAAAAAAAAAATCTAAGTCCTTTACATATAATTTAATATAACTTTTGATAATTTTTCTAAGTCCAAAAAAAAATTAAAATTTTCTAAGTCCCAAAATTTTAGGACTGATGCAAAATTGAAAAAAAAAATACAAAAAATTTTCTAAGTCCAAATGTTTTTTTTTTTTTGAAAATTTTTAAAGTCCTAAAAATATTTTTGAAAATTTTTAAGTCCTGGAAACAAATTTTTTTGTAAATTTTTTGCGTTTTGGGGGAAAACATTTTTTTCTTATATATAAATATATTTAATTATATATAATTGCATCAATTTTATACAAAAAAGGGTCCAATTTTCGCATATAACTATATAAAATTATATTAAAATTATATCAAATTTGATCAGATTTGATCAAATTTGATAAGTTTTTATATCGTTTTATCGACTCATTTTTCGCATTAAACTATATATGATTATATATATGATATCAGGTGAGTCGGATTAAATCGGGTTATGTCGGATCGGGTTCTAACTACGAATGGTAACTCACGAGAAGAAACAATAGCAGGTGAGTCGGATTCTAAATACGATTAGTATAAGTGTAAGTAACTCACGAGAGAAACAATATCAGGTGAGTCGGATTAAATCGGGTTAAGTCGGATCGGGTTCTAACTACGAATGGTAACTCACGAGAAGAAACAATAGCAGGTGAGTCGGGTTCTAAATACGGTTAGTATAATCTAAGTAACTCACGAGGAAACAATATCAGGTGAGTCGTTTAATTACGATACGTAAACTATTTGTAACTCACGAGGAAAACAATGACAGATGAGTCGGGTGTTAAATACGTAAAATATCAGACTAACTACAACAAAACTATTCGTTACTACTTATACATCTACGGCACGTGTCGCTACGGTGAACTGGAATCGGGTCGGATTCTCGAGGTACACTTCGGCTTTTAGGCCGGAGTGTACCTAAGACATCAACGTCGAAACTGGTTCCCCTTTTGTGTGACCAAACCTTGACATTATATGTGTATGATTTTACAAACTCAATGTGAATTACATCCGTAAAACACTACATACCAACTATTTCTTATAAAAATAGAATTGTTGGGTATGTATTTGAGTTCTGATGTTGGTTGGTGGAAAAATACATTTATGATTATTAGAAATTATTATAATATAATAGATCATTAAGTAGGTTATTTGTAATGGTACATTACATTCCCCCCCTACTTTGTAAGAAAAAGTACTTGTACTTTTTCGTTTCATAAAAAAAAAATTAGTACCCGAACTATAAAAGAGGTTCGGCTTGCTCTTCAAGTCGTTCAATGAACTCGATTAAATTATATCCACCCTCATATGGTGGTAATTACGAATTAGTTCAATTATCTGTCGTCTCAGAGACTTCACCGGGGCACCTTCGGTTGGTCTGCGATGTAAATGACAAACTAAATAAATGCACCCAACGATTTGGGTTGAAGAGTCAATGGGGTTTTGCCAGAGCTGGTTTGAATGCTGTGTACGTGACCCGCTCCCGTTTCGTTGGTGGTTTGCTGTAAAGTTTTTCCACAAGTCGTGTTTTGGGAGTCGGGTCCCTGCTCGGGCGCAATTTGTGATGCAGTTTATTTTACTATGCTGAGGTATGACTCGGTCTGTCCAGAGTCGTCAAAGGTCTGCCTCCTTTGAAATAATTGTTATCGTACATAGCTTCAATATGTCTACCGTCGGTTTAATCTAGGGTTAGTAAGTAGTCGGGTTCGTGAAATCTGTCGGTGTATTAACAAGGGCGAATGACTCACGAGGAGAAACAATATCAGGTGAGTCGGGTCTAACACGAGTCTAAGCACGTTAGTATAAAGCTAAGTAACTCACGAGAGAAACAATATCAGGTGAGTCGGATTAAATCGGGTTAAGTCGGATCGGGTAATAACTACGAATGGTAACTCACGAGAAGAAACAATAGCAGGTGAGTCGGATTCTAAATACGATTAGTATAAGTCTAAGTAACTCACGAGAGAAACAATATCAGGTGAGTCGGATTAAATCGGGTAAGTCGGATCGGGTTCTAACTACGAATGGTAACTCACGAGAAGAAACAATAGCAGGTGAGTCGGATTCTAAATACGATTAGTATAAGTCTAAGTAACTCACGAGAGAAACAATATCAGGTGAGTCGGATTAAATCGGGTAAGTCGGATCGGGTTCTAACTACGAATGGTAACTCACGAGAAGAAACAATAGCAGGTGAGTCGGATTCTAAATACGATTAGTATAAGTCTAAGTAACTCACGAGAGAAACAATATCAGGTGAGTCGGATTAAATCGGGTAAGTCGGATCGGGTTCTAACTACGAATGGTAACTCACGAGAAGAAACAATAGCAGGTGAGTCGGATTCTAAATACGATTAGTATAAGTCTAAGTAACTCACGAGAGAAACAATATCAGGTGAGTCGGATTTAATCGGGTTAAGTCGGATCGGGTTCTAACTATGAATGGTAACTCACGAGAAGAAACAATAGCAGGTGAGTCGGGTTCTAAATACGATTAGTATAATCTAAGTAACTCACGAGGAAACAATATCAGGTGAGTCGTTTCTAAATACGATTAGTATAAGTCTAAGTAACTCACGAGAGAAACAATATCAGGTGAGTCGGATTAAATCGGGTGAGTTGGATCGGGTTCTAACTACGAATGGTAACTCACGAGAAGAAACAATAGCAGGTGAGTCGGATTCTAAATACGATTAGTATAAGTCTAAGTATCTCACGAGAGAAACAATATAAGGTGAGTCGGATTAAATCGGGTTAAGTCGGATCGGGTTCTAACTACGAATGGTAACTCACGAGAAGAAACAATAGCAGGTGAGTCTGATTCTAAATACGATTAGTATAAGTCTAAGTAACTCACGAGAGAAACAATATCAGGTGAGTCGGATTAAATCGGGTTAAGTCAGATCGGGTTCTAACTACGAATGGTAACTCACGAGAAGAAACAATAGCAGGTGAGTCGGGTTCTAAATACGGTTAGTATAATCTAAGTAACTCACGAGGAAACAATATCAGGTGAGTAGTTTAATTACGATACGTAAAATATTTGTAACTCACGAGGAAAACAATGACAGGTGAGTCGGGTGTTAAATACGTAAAATATCAGACTAACTACAACAAAACTATTCGTTACTACTTATACATCTACGGCACGTGTCGCTACGGTGAACTGGAATCGGGTCGGATTCTCGAGGTACACTTCGGCTTTTAGGCCGGAGTGTACTTAAGACATCAACGTCGAAACTGGTTCCCCTTTTGTGTGACCAAACCTTGACATTATATGTGTATGATTTTACAAACTCAATATGAATTACATCCGTAAAACACTACATACCAACTATTTCTTATAAAAATAGAATTGTTGGGTATATATTTGAGTTCTGATGTTGGTTGGTGGAAAAAGACATTTATGATTATTAGAAATTGTTATAATATAATAGATCATTAAGTAGGTTATTTGTAATGGTACATTACAGCCATACGATAGATGCCTGGGGAAGTTGTAATAACTTGGCTGATCTTCAACAGATTTTAGTTTTTAGTACCTTATTAGAAAGGCATTTTACTCCACATCATAATTCTGTTATCACTTGAATTCAAACTTAATTTGAAATACCAAAAAAATCCGTAAACAGAAAAAAATTCATATTTTTCCTTGTAATCCGTTTTTTAAACTTCAAGGACCATGCTAAACGCCTTACCCATGTCCGATCGTCCTAAATTTTTGTGAGACGTATTTTTACCTCCAAATGAATATATCTAGGGTAAGCTAGGGTCAATATCTACCAATTTTTTTTTTTTTTTGGAGCACCATATAAAATAAATCAGAGTCAAAAAATGAAAGATGCAATTTTAAAAATTAAAAAAAAAATAGAAATAATTGTGATCACATCTAGTATTATGGCTTAAAAGTTGCATAATTTAGAGTAGAATTTTTATAGTTTTTTACAAAAAAATCGAAGGTTTCGGACTTTTTTAAAAAATCGATTTTAATTTTTAAACGTCAAAAAATAAGTGATAGTTACTTCGAATAATTTTTTCATATTTTTTTTCTAAAACTACATTTAAATACCAACAAAACGTTGTCCAACTTTTTTAAAATATCTATATTTTTTAATGGTCAAAATTAATTAAAAATTTCAATTTTTTAATTTTTTTGAGAAAATCGCCATTTTGAAAAATTGATTACTCAACACCATCTTGAAATAAAAGGCCGAGAATTGGTGTCCAAGTTGCATTTAATAAGTACTAAAACATATCCAAAAATAAAATAAATCGAAAGGGGTCGGGTCTAAAAGTGAGTGATTTGGCTTGGAATGCCCCATATATAGATATGTAGTAAGGGTGGGATAGTGTTGTGTTAAGAAGCAGTATTTGGAATCGTAAAAAAAGTGTATGAGCCAAAAAATGGGGGAGGTCGGATAGGATCTAGGGGTCGCTCATCGGGGTCAAAGTTGGGCGTACATGGGAAAAAATCCACAAAAAGCCCTACAACCCCCCTGGTTTTGCCCCTAGAGGGGTCAAATGTGAGACCGGCCCCATTATTTTTCGCCCTAAACACTTTTGCCTAAGCCCTATCTCCTCTCCTTAAGGGGGCTCCCATACAAAGGTTGAATGTTAAAACATATTTGCTCCTACCTCTCTAGCTGTCCTAGAAGTGACCCTAGAGGAATCAAATATATGACCGACCCCCAATATTTTTTCATCCCCAACATTTTCTTTTAACATACCTACCCGCTATCTTCAACCGTTAGGGTGGTCCCCATAAATTTTTTTTTTTTTTTCCTTAATTTTTTTTATTAAATCACCTCCTACTGGTCCAACGGTGCTTCCTAGAGGGGTCATTAGCAAGACCTACCCCCATTTATTTTTAGTCCCCAACATTTCATCTGAACATACTAACTCCCTATCTCAAATTCCTAAGGGGTCTCCTACACAAAATGACATTTTTATAAAATTTGCTCCCACCGCTCTAACTGGGGCAGGGATGACCCTAGAGAATTTAAATGTATGACTGACCACCAATATTTTTTCAGCCCCAACATTTTCCCCAAACAAACCTACCCTCTATTTTTAAGTCTTAAGGGGGTCCCCACACATTTTTTTTATTTTTTTGTAAAATCAGATCTTATACTGACCCCCAATATTTTTTTAGCCCCAACATTTTCCCCAAACAAACCTACTCCTTATTTTTAAGTCTTAAGGGTTCCCACACATTTTTTATAATTTTTATTTATAAAATCAGCTCTTACCGCTCCCATGGTGCCTCTTAGGAACGGGAAATGCAGACTGAACCCAAATAATTTTTGCCACCTACTTTTTGTCCCAACATACCTACGCCGTATTTAGACTTTGTTAGGGTAATATTTTTTCCTCTCCATTAAGGCACAACACGTTGTTATAGTCCTCTATTAATTTTACGCCTCTCACAGAAAAAATTTTTAGCTATAAAAATTCAATTACCCATAGTAATCAAAAAATAGAAATGGTTTCAATTACTTTAATGCTCAAATTAAATTTTTTTTTTTATTTTTCAAAGAAAATCAAAAACAATATAAATACCCAAATTTTTTTTTCTATACATATGTGTGACACTAACATCTATACAATAAATAGATGCTAATATCGTGAGAGTGTGTGAAGTTTTTGATATATTTGTTTATCTTTTGCTTATTCGTTTTTAAATAACAATAAAGTTCGAAAACATGCAAGTACGGCGATAGCCTGGTGGTATAGTGTTGTGCTTAAAATGCGTTGTAGCGTTGGTTCGATTCCCCACAGATGCTTGATTTTTTTTTTTAATAAAACCTAAAACATTTTTTTTATATGTATATGTGTGTCTGATTCTATAAATAGATTTAAAGAGTTGTTAAAACGCTACTTGTTGCTTCAGATTCTATAAATAGATTCTTTTTCAGAGATGTTAAAACGCAACTTATTTTTGTATATTTTATTCATTTGTATAATATCAGTAAAGTTCGCTATTAATTTAAGACGGCTGTGGCCTGGCGGTTGTGTCTTGTGCTTTAAACTCCGGCGTCATTGGTTCAAATCTCACAACATTTTTGTGTAATTTTTTTTTTAAATAAAAAAATATAAAACTAAAATTAAAAAGTAATCAAATACGGAAAAACGAGTATTTGAAAACAATTCAAATACTCAGCTATTAATTTAGTAATTCGTCCAAGCATTTTCGTGCTCGGAGGAATTTCAAATACAAAAGTAATTGAATCAGCAGTTTTAGTAATTTAAATCAGTTTTCAATTCTTTCTGTGTCTTTCGGCAGCGTCGTTGAAAACATGTAATTGAAGTAATATTTGCAGCGCTTGCTGGTAGTCCTCACAATTTTCCCAAGTGTTTGGACCGGATCCAATGAAATTTGTTGTTAATCCGAAGAAAAAAAAAATTGGTGGCTCAGCTGTGACGTAGTGGCTAAATCATTCTTTATATTATGAGTTCTGGATTTACTTGTTTCGATTCCATGATAATTATTTTCACACCTTCGAATCCAACCATGTGTACTGGATGATCACGATCTTTGTTGCCACATTCGCCGCTATCCCCCGAGTCATAATCTTCCCCGGTTGGTCAAACCTAAAACATTTTTAGGCAATCCATCGAGTACGACTGATGGGTCCTGGTGGGCTAAAATGATTATTAGTAACATTTTCACCAAGGTATAATACAACAATTTCAAGAAACTCCTTGAAGTCGTCTCTGCGTCGCTTTTCCTTTATTTGAGCCCAATAAAACAACTTGATGCAGGTTGGACTAGAGCTGGTATGTTGCCTGACACTTTCTAATCTTCTACTTATGCCAGGACTGTATGGTTTGTCCTTTATATTTTCCCATTACTCTTTAAAACGCTCAAACATTGGAACTCCTGGTCCAGACGTTTTGCCGAATTTGGTTTCAAACACTACTTTTAATTGAAGTTCATTAATATGATGTTTGCATGGCAGATATAGGGGGTCAGTTTGCATTTCCCGTCCCTAAGAGGCACTATGGGAGCGGTAAGAGCTGAATTTATATATAAAAGTGTTGCTAATTATTGTACTTTTGTAAATTCTAAATACTCCAACGTTGGGTTCCAGTACCATTACGAATTTGGTTTTCCTAAGGGGAGCACGCTTATAAAGTGGAAATACGCCGTAGGTATGTTCGGAAAAACTGTGGGGGGCAAAAACTAATGGGGGTAAGTCTGTATTCCCTATCCCTAAGAGGCACCATGGGAGCGATAACATCTGATTTTATAAAAAATATAAGAAAATGTGTGGGGGCCCCCTTAAGGCTTAAAAATAGAGGGTAGGTTTGTTTGGGGAAAATGTTGGGGCTGAAAAAATATTGTGGGTCACTCATACATTTAACTTCTCTAGGGTCACCCCTGCGCCAGTTAGAGCGATATGAGCAAATTTTATAAAAATGTCATTTTGTGTGGGAGACCCCTTAGGAATTAGAGATAGGGAAGTGGTATATTTAGAAGAAATGTTGGGGGTGAAAAATAAATGGGGGTCGGTATTGATAATGACCCCTCTAGGAGGCACCATTAGACCGGTAGGAGCTGATGTAACAAAACAAATTAAGAAAAAATAAAAAAAATGTATGGGGACCAACCTAAGGGTTTAAGATAGAGGATAGGTATGTTCTAAGAAAATGTTGGGGTTAAAAAACATTGGGGGTCGGTCATACATTTGATTCCTCTAGGGTCACTTCTGAGACAGCTAAAGAGGTAGGAGCAAATATTTTTAAAAATTGAACCTTTGTATGGGAGCCCCCTTAGGGAGTAGTGATAGGGCTTAGGTGTGTTTGGGAAAAGTGTTTGGGGGGAAAAATAATGGGGGTCTGTCTCACATTTGACCCCTCTTGGGGTAGGGTTTTTGTGGATTTTTTTTTCCTCTATGCCCAACTTTGACCCCGATGAGCGACCCCTAGATCCTATCAGGGCAGGTCGTGCCCTATTTTTTGGCTCAACCATTTTTTTTACGAACCTCACAAAATAAGCGGTTCTAGCTTGTCGAAATCTAAAACTCGTGCACTATCCCACCCCTAATATTTAGTCACATATATTATTTTATATGCCTAACCTGACCAACTGCTTTTGACTGAAAAGCGGGATCATAATGTTGAAAAATCGGGATTTTGATCTAAAAATCGGGATATCAAATTTGATGAGATTTGATCAAATTTGATAAGTTTTTATATCGTTTTATCGACTCATTTTTCGCATTAAACTATATATGATTATATATGATGTCTTTATATAATTTTATATGAATATATATAATCTTTTTTACTCGGGCGGCCCGAATAAAAAAAGTTATATGACGCAATATTTAATTATATATGAACAGATATGCTTTGACGTAAATCCATATTAATTTTGATCCGAAAATTGGCGGATCGAATATTATACGATTATATCAAATTCTATTATTTTTGATAAAATAATATCAAATTTGATTAAGTTTGATCCCAAAAATGGGTCTATCTTATTGTATTTAATCATACACTCAAAAAATTATGTAGGTAAATTCTAGTGAATATTCACTTAAAATAAATGAAATTTTATTTAAAAACCATTCCAGTGTTTTATCATTTAAAATAAAAACATATTAGAGTCAATTTTAAATGTTAATTTAATGACTAAGCCAGCGACGTATCCAGGAATTTGAAAACGGGGGGGCACAATTCCCAATTTTTTTCCGTCATCGCCTATTAATATTTGTTTTTAACTACACCTATAACCAACCCCCACCCCACCCACAATATTAGTCTTGGAAACTTAAAATTTCTAGGGTTTCTTTCCAAAATTGGTATGGGTTTAAAATTTTTTTGGAAATTACTTAAAAATAGTAATTGTGTTTATATATTATTGGACTGTATATTTTATAACTGAATTTTTATTTAGTTCGGTTTGAGTCCATATTAATTATTTCTGAGAAATAATAATTGTTGTACAATGAGAAAATCTGAAAAAAATCAAGTGACAACACAGGCTAAGTGGAGATGTCGACAGCTTTCGGAAGATGCCACCCTTCCATCATCAGCACTCCTTCGATTGCCACACACTTAATGTGTGTCAGATTAAAATTAGCCATTTAAATTAAACTTTTGAACAAATTAAGAATTGGAATTACTCCTCTTTGTGTTGAATAACCCATTGTATTTGGCAGAAACTTAATCCATCTTAACTTTTAATAGAGTTGTATTTTTCCCATTGTTAACCCTTAGTAGGACTTTTCAAGTCTTGAAATTAAACATATTTGGTTTTGAATGCCGAGTGGCGGTTTTGAATTTCAATATGGCGGATCCAATATGGCGCTAAATTTTTTAAAAATATTACAGATTTGCTTAAAATTCTTCATACACGGGTTCTTGGAGTCGCTTAAGAAAAATTCAAATGTCGGATCCAACATGGTGATAATTTTTATTTTTTTAACAGATTCAATCAAAACTCTTTACGCACCGGTTTGCTAAATTAGAATCTTTCATTCGAAAATCTAACTTCAGATTCTTATTTAGCGACCCCAAAAACTCGAGCATAAAACGTTTCAAAAATATTTGTCTCCATGTTGAATCCGCCATTTTGAATTTAAAAATTCCAACTTCAGATTCTTTTAACCGACCACAAAAACCTGTGTTTAAAGAGTTAACGAAGAAACCCTCATATAAAAGAAACAATTCTAAGGTTGCGGTGTCTCAGCTCATTGGCCACATCGGGGACTTTTGGGTTAAAAAAATGGGTAAAAAATGCCGAATTCTCGATTTTTCAGCCAATTTCTTTCTAAGAAACTATATGATGTTTCCATATGAGAATACATTTTTTTAATGCCTGTCCAACGGGGGCAGAACCTAGTAAAAATTTGGCTTCGTTAAATACTTTTATTTATGAAAATGTGTAAATTTCAAATCGTCTTTTAAGTTTCAGTGAAATCGGTTCATAAGGGTTGAGAAACTTCCCTTATCCTCTTGTTGAAAAATCGTTTTGTAGAAATTAATTTTCATGATCCTGATGCATAATTTTTATTAGATAAAAGTAATATTATGTGTTTTTTTTATCATATTTTACTGATTTTGCGGTAAAAATTACTTTTTAGAAACGAAATTATTTCAAATTCCAGAGTTTTTATAAAAAAATAAAATCTCTTCTATAAGGTCGAATAAAATTAAAAATTATATTTATAAAATCTCTTCTTTTAAAATCAAAATATTTAGAAACTTGTGAACTTTTTTTTGTATAGTGCTTTTTTGTGTATAAAATTTTCAAAATTTTCAAATCGAAAAGGGGGGGGCACGTGCCCCCTGTGCCCACCCCCTGTATACGTCCATGGACTAAGCAAAACATTAAAAAACTAGTTAATATTCACTTATTTTGTATTGAAAAACAGTAAAACTATAGAAGAAATTTTTTACTGACGAAAATGAATGTAACAGAAAATTCGTTTTTAAGACAGTAAATTATTTTTTTTAAACTACACACACAAAAAAATTTTTACCAAGTACTTGGGAGGATATGCGTTTTTAAAGTTTTTTGCATATATTAAGCAAAAAATAGCAACATTTTACCAAGTTTTTGCTTGTTTCTGATAAAAAATTAGAAAATATTCATAAGAGTATTTAACCTTGCGTAATTTTACAAACCTTAACCAAAGTTATGCAAAAGCTTGGTAAAATGTTACAAAATTTTTCATAATTAATGTAAAAAACTTTAAAAACGCATATCCTCCCAAGTTATTGGTAAAATATTTTTTTGTGTGCAGAAACAGTAGAAAATAAGAAGTCCATAATAAAATTAGTGATTTGTCTTTTAAAATAACATTACTGATTACTTTTTAAAATAACCTACAAACAGTTAATGACATAATTTTCTTAGTGTATCTTATCTGTTAAAATTAGATACATTTTTATATAATTAGATGAAATTGGTAAAAAATTTTTAAATTTTAAACGTGAAATTAGAAATTATTTTATCAGATTGGATACAATATCAATTACAAGAGTATTTATTGCATTCTTCGGAATTTTTTCGGGACTTAGCAAATTATTAAAAATTTGTCAGTTTTTTTTTCTAAAATCATTTTTAAAGGATTTAAAAATTCCAAAAAATGTTTGTGTCTTAGATAACACTGTAAGTAGGTGAAAATGACACATCAAAACGCCGAGACACGTCAACCTAATTTTTGGTCGTAGAATCCAGTGGTGTACCCCGTTTTGAAAAGTTAGCTCAAAATCCCGAGATATTTCGATTTTAAATTTGTAGTAGACTTAAGGCGATTTTTCATTTTATTTGAATGAAAAAACTTAAAAAAACTTGTTAAAAACTAGTTATTTGTCAAAATTTATATCTAGAAATAATGGACGTCCATTTTCAAGTGGACATGGAAAAATACTTGCTCTTTTTTAGATGAATTTTATAATTTTTTTTTGGTTTTATTCAATTTTTACTCTACATTTGCAAATTTAAAACCCGAGTAAAAATAAAAATATATAACAACCCGAGTAAAAAAGATCATATATAATTATATATAGTTTTATATATACATATATTATTTTGTAAAACATATGTATTTTTTGTTGCATCATATGTGATTTTATATATTTGCACTTCTAATTTGTTTCTTATATAAAATTATATAACAGAAAATATTGACTTTAATATAATAACATATGATTTAAAGTTCGTTTATGTAATTACATATGAACTTTAAAATTCTGTCTTCTTTTTTATATAATTTGATAAAACAAAATATTTGAAGAAATTTTATATAAAACTTTATGCAACTGTTTTTAAATTATATGTTATCTTATATGAGTAAAATTTAAAAAAAAAATTTAACAAGGAAAGTCTCCCTGGTGTCACCCTCCGATCTTCATGAAATTTGGATATGTTGTTAAGAACGAAAATTAATTCGACACGTATTTTTTTATAGCGGCCCAAACTCATTTTTTAGGGGGGTCGATTTGTATGTGGGGAAATTGACCTTTTTCAGTTTTTTTCGATTTACGCCTATTTAAACAAAATTAATATAGGCATGTGTGGTATCAGATTAAAGGTATTAAAAATACCTATCTCGTGGTGCTAGTAACGGGCCAAAGAAGTTAATATTTTTCGACTTATTAACAAAAATGTCCTAAAATTTTGGAATTTTGCTCAATATGACGAAAAGTTGTGCATGTTTGGACACGTTCTTAGCACACGTAGATAGGTTTTCCAAAGACCTTTCATTTGGTGTGTAACATGACTAGGTTTCTTTGCATAGTATAGGAGATAAACGAAAAAAACTGAAAAATAGCCTTGTCTTCCCCCCTCCTTTTTACCACATAAATATGAATTTGGGCCGCTAAAAAAAAATACGTGTCCCTTTATTTTTTCTGCTCTACAAAATAAAACTAATTCCATAAAGATCCGCGGGTGACACTAGGGAGACTTCCCTTGTAAGTCCTTTACATATAATTTAATATAACTTTTGATAATTTTTCTAAGTCCAAAAAAAAATTAAAATTTTCTAAGTCCCAAAATTTTAGGACTGATGCAAAATTGAAAAAAAAAATACAAAAAATTTTCTAAGTCCAAATGTTTTTTTTTTTTTGAAAATTTTCAAAGTCCTAAAAATATTTTTGAAAATTTTTAAGTCCTGGAAACAAATTTTTTTGTAAATTTTTTGCGTTTTGGGGGAAAACATTTTTTTCTTATATATAAATATATTTAATTATATATAATTGCATCAATTTTATACAAAAAAGGGTCCAATTTTCGCATATAACTATATAAAATTATATTAAAATTATATCAAATTTGATCAGATTTGATCAAATTTGATAAGTTTTTATATCGTTTTATCGACTCATTTTTCGCATTAAACTATATATGATTATATATGATGGCTTTATACAATTTTATATGAATATATATAATCTTTTTTACTCGGGAATATATAACTTGATGCAAACATAATAAATCATATATGATTATACATTGCGTGAGATATTTTCAAAATTTTTTAAATGGAGTCATATGTAGTTATATAATTGAATCATGATTCGGAATAAAAGGTCTACAGTTGATACAATTATATAAAATTATATGAGGGTCAATACAAAATTTGTTTTTCAGTATAATTTAATATAAAATTATATATATCCTATTCTGTTCCATATATAACACTATAGTGTTGGTTAAATGGAAACATATATATATGTTTCCATTTAACTAACAATTTTCTAAGTTTTTAAGGCAAAGTATAAGAAACTTTTTAAAATGTTCCTAAACATTTCCTTGTTAGGGTTATGTATATCACCTATCTGGTTCGAAGCGTACCCGAACATTTTTTTGTTTAAGAAAATTATATGTTTGGTGAATGTATCGTTGACCTGTGGTGTATCTCAACCCAAACCAAAAAACACCAGGATTTTACATGTTTTTATGCAATTAGATCTAATTAGATCCACTAATATATCGCAATGTCTGGTCAAAACTCGGGTGAAATCAAATCATATTTTATACAAGTTGATCTTTTTTAATGCAAAAACATCCACCATTATTCGGATCAAATTGCGTATAAATATATATTGTGTTACATATCATTCTATATTGCATCATATAAAAATTTTTACTCGGGAATCCAAATATCTCGTTATTTTGAGCTAACTTTTTAAAACGGAGTATACCACTGGATTCTATGACCCAAAAATAAGTTGGGGTGTCCCAGCGTTTTTGTGTGTCATTTCAAAAGTTTAAATTTTACTTACAGCCCTAGTAAAAAAAGAAAAAAAGTTCATGACTAATTATATCCCAAATATGGCGGATACAATTACTTTAATAATTATCTACGGGTATATTTTACGATCTAGCGGGATAACCTTATATATAATGTGATACGTGAATTGGGTCTATATAATTATATCAGTTGGAGAAAACTGATACGATTATATATAATTTAAAACCATTATAACTGATCATATAATGCTTCTTATAACGTCATATAAGTTGGATTACATTATATATAATAATATGCACTTTATGTAATGTTTTATACAAAAATATGTTCTTTATGTAGAGCAATATCTAACCATATATATTTATGTCTTATAGTCTCAATTTATTTTATATTGTATCAGTCCAGATCAATCTGATAAAACCAGATAGACCCATTTTACGTATCATATTATATATAAGACTATCTGTTCAGATCTTGTAGGATAGCCGAAGATAATATTTGAAACAATTGTGTCCACCATATTTGGGATCTAATTTGTCACTGCTATATATAACTCTTTTTTACTCGGGAGTGTAATTTTAAACCATTTTTTCGGAACTTTAAAATTTTTCAAAAAAATAAAATTTTTCAAAAAAATTAAATTTTTCCTAAAACATTTTAAATGATTTTTTTACTGCAAAAAAAATTGCCAAAAAAAATTGTGTCCTGGACTTTGGAAAATTTTCATAAATTTTTTTATTAAATTTTGTAACCTTTTTTTTAATTGTTCGGGACTTAGAAAATTTTGAAAAATTTTCTTGGGATATAATAATAAATAAAATCATATATCTTTTTATCTGCCATATCTAAAAATTCCCGACCTTATATGTCATATCTAATTTCATATAGATCGGTATATAAATAGATATGAATATGTATGTTATTATATTAAAAAATAAGGAACAATAATATCTTTTTTACTCGGGGGGACACCACCCGAGTAAAAAAGATCTGATATAATCATATATGCTATTATATAATTATTTAAATTTATATATTGTTATGCATGAACTTTGATATGGACATATAAGTTTATATATAGCATTGTATTATTCCTTATTTTATAATATGATAACATACATATTCATATCTATTTATATACCGATCTATATGAAATTCGATATGACATATAAGGTCGGAAATTTTTAGATATGGCAGATAAAAGGATATATGATTTTATTTATAATTATATCCCGAAAAAAATTTTCTCAGTCCCGTACAATTAAAAAATTTTCAAGTTCTAAAAAATTTTATGAAAATTTTCAAAGTCCCGGACATAAAATTTTTTTGGCAATTTTTTTTTGGAGTAAAAAAATCATTGAAAATGTTTTTAGGAGAAATTTTATGTTTTTAATAAATTTTTAAGTTCCGAAAAAATGTTTTTAAATTTTCTAAGACACAAACATTTTTGAAATTTTTAAATCCCTTAAAAATGATTTTAGAATAAAAATTGACAAATTTTTAATAATTTGCCAAGTCCCGAAAAGATTCCGAAGAATGCAATAAAAACACTTCTAATTGATAATGTATCCAATCTGATAAAATAATTTCTAATTTCACATTTAAAATTCCAAAAAAATTTTTTACCACTTTTCATCTAATAATATAAAAATTTATCTAATTTTAACAGATAAGATATGATTTAATACAATTGGAAACCCGAGTAAAAAAGTTCCTATATAGTTGTATATAATTTTATAAACATCATAGGGTGACCGTGCCTAAGTTCGGCATGTACCAGTAGTCGGCACTTTTTGAATTTAAACGTAAATAAATAAGTATTATAAAAGTAAAATATTTAAATAAGATTAAATTTACATTAAAAATATATTAATCTCTCTGTTTCCAATGATTAAATTGGACTAAGATGATTATTTGTCCTCGTTTTATCCTTTTTTTGAAAACAGTTTTTTAGAATGTGAGAAATTGCTTCTTTTTAAGAAATTTTTTAGTGAACAGACCAATTTTAAAAGTAATGTAATTATATTAATTTATGTTTTATTTGAACTCTTATGGTTTCTGGGGGAAGATATTAATTAAAATATTGTTTTAAATGCTAAAAGTTACAAAAAAACATTTTTTTATCTTTTTTTAAGAGATGCCGCCATTAGGAACAACAATTTTTTACAATTGCCAATAGTCGGCATAGGTGTGCCGACTACTGGTAAATTAGAATTTGTCTATGTTTCCTATAGTCGGCATCAGTTTTTCTTCCTTATTTTATTTAAACCTTTCAACCATTTTCAGATGTAATTCGTAAAAGATCAATTGAAATTCGTAGATTTCATTTGGAATTTAAAAAGATCAATTAAAATTTAAAAATTTCATTGCAATTCGATTAAAATTCCCAAAAATCAATCCGAATCCGAAAAAAATTCAAAAATAAAGTATTAAAATTAAAAAAATATCAATCAAAATTAGTAAATTATCAATTTAAATTCCGAAAAAATCAGTGAAAATTCTAATAGCTCTTTTACAAATTTCAAGTGATCTGCTTTGAATTTCATTTAATCTGTTTTGAATTTAAGTTAATATTTTTCGAATTTCAATTAATATTTTACAAATTTAAATTGATTTTTTTGAATTTCAATTAATATCTTCAAATTTACATTGCTCTCTAATGAGTTTTAATTGAGATTTAACAAATTTTAATCTATCCTTTTAATTTTTTTTTAAATTTCAATTGATGTTTTACAAATTTTAATGCATTTTTTTCGAATTTCCATTGGAGTCTTCGAATTCTAGCTGGAGTCTTCAAATTTGAATCGATATTTTTCGAGGACCAATTGGAGTCCAGAGTTTCAACTGGACTTTGAATTTCATTTAATCCTTCTCGAATTTGAAATAGAATCTTTGAATTTTCTTTGTTATTTTTCATATTTCAATTGAAATTATTAATTTTTAATTGACATTTTTCCAATTTCAATTGATGTTTTTAGAATTATAATTGGCCTTTTTAATTTCAAATTGAATCTTCGAACTTAAAATCGAATTTGTTAATTTCAAACTGAAAAGATTCAATTCGGACTACTTTTTATGACTTCTACATCTAAAAATTACGTAGTCCTGTAGGTGCAATCATAACAGAAAAAGTCATGCCGACTATTGGATCACCACATGCCGAATATTGGGAAATGCATGCCGACCACTGGCAAATATGGTGTATTTTACAAAATATATAAATAAGTCAAATTTAATAAATAATTTGTTTAAAACTGTTAATTACACTTAAAATAAAACCCTTTTTTGAAATGGAATAACTAGGTGCCATTCTAATAGCATGCTCACATACGTAAGGACCCTAGTTTGAAAACAGAAAAAACGTTAAAGTGCCGACTACTGGTACACTTACCCTATATGATTAAATAGATTTATATAGAATTTGATGCGAAAAATGAGTCGATAAAACTATATTAAATTTGATCAATGTTTCTTCCCGAGTAAAAAAGATTATATATATTCATATAAAATTATATTAAGACATCATATATAATCATATATAGTTTAATGCGAAAAATGAGTCGATAAAACAATATAAAAACTTATCAAATTTTATCAAATTTGATCAAATCTCATCAAATTTGATATAATTTTAATATAATTTTATATAGTTATATGCGAAAATTGGACCCTTTTTCTATAAAATTGATGCAATTATATATAATTTAATATATTTATACATAAGCAAAAAAATGTTTTCCCCAAAAAACGCAAAAAAAATTGACAAAAAAAATGTTCAAAAATATTTTAAGGACTTTGAAAATAAAAAAAATAAAAAATCTGGACTTAGAAAGTTTTTTAAAAGTTATATCTATTTATATGTATTTTTTTTTTCTTTTAATTTTGCATCTCTCCTAGAATTTTGGGGCTTAGAAAATTAATTTTTTTTTTGTTTTCTTAAATTATATATAAAGGACTTAGATTTTTTTAATTTTACTCATATAAAATAACATATAATTAAAAAAACCGTTGCATAAAGTTTTATATAAAATTACTTCAAATATTTTGTTTTATCAAATTATATAAAAAAGAAGAGAGAATTCCCGAGTAAAAAAGATCTGATATAATCATATATGCTATTATATAATTATTTATATTTATATATGGTTATGCATGAACATTGATATGGACATATAAGTTTATATATAGCATTGTATTTTTCCTTATTTTTTAAAATGATAACATACATATTCATATCTATTTACATACCGATCTATATGAAATTAGATATGACATATAATGTCGGGAATTTTTAGATATGGCAGATAAAAAGATATATGATTTTATTTATAATTATATCCCGAAAAATTTTTTCTAAATTTTCTAAGTCCCGGACAATTAAATAAAAATTAAAAAATTTTCAAGTCCTAAAAAATTTTATGAAAATTTTCCAAAGTCCCGGAGTAAAAAAGTCATTTGGAGTAAAAAAATCATTGAAAATGTTTTTAGGAGAAATTTTATTTTTTTTGAAAAATTTTTAAGTTCCGAAAAAATGTTTTTAAATTTTCTAATACTCAAAAATTTTTTGGAATTTTTAAATCCCTTAAAAATGATTTTAGAAAAAAACAAGTGAGAGTGTTAAATTCGGCTGTGCCGAATCTATAATACCCTCCAACATATAAAAAGAATTAAAAAAAAAAAAAAAAAATTGCAGGGGCGTTTTTTATGGGGGGGGGGGGGTCAGAAGGGCTCATTAGGGGACACATAAACCCATGCGGTAAATTTTTACAAATTTATTTATTATGCTTTTTCAGATTAAGTAATACAATTTTATCATTATTTAAAAACATTTTTAATATCCACGCCCAGACCTTTGAAGATTTAATTCCCTAATTCAATTTATTAAATCTGATTTAAGATAATTGAATTAATTCCCTGTTTCTATAAATCGAAAAGAATTAATTCATTATTTAAATCACATAATTTCATTGCAAAGAATTAATTCGTTGATTTGAATCAATTGAATTAATACATTTTGATTTGAATCAACTGATTCAAATCACTTTTGATTCAAATCAACTGATTCAAATCACTTTTGATTCAAATCAACTGATTCAAATCACTTTTGGTTTGAATCAACTTGATTTAAACTTTTTTCACTTAAATCAAACACTAAAAATGCACATTATAAAAATCTTATCAGGTCTGATTGCGTTAAATTCATTGGAATATCGCCAATTTTAAACACACCACGCCATCAATAAACAACACTCCAAATTGTACAGTATTATTAAATGTGTACCTTTAGTCTAGAGATGGGTGCTGGTCACGTGATTTGCGTGATTCACGTGAATCACGCGTGAGTGTGAGTGATTTCCATTTCAATCACGTGATTGTGAGTGAGCGTGATTTGAAAAAAACCTGAGCGAGTGATTAGTGAGTTAGTCATTTATTTTTTGCGTGAGTCTGCGTGATTAGATTTTTTAATTTGCACAATTTTTTGATTTGCCCAATTTTTTTAAAATTTTTCTAAATTTTTTTTTTTTTTTCGAGTTTTTTTTTTTTTTTTTGGTAAGAAAATTTTATTGCGTGAGTAGATTTTGCGTGACTCACGCGTGAGCGTGATTGAATCTGGCGTGAGTCACGCGTGAGTGTGAGTAAGTTTTTTATTACTCACGTGAATAGTGAGTGAGCGTGAGTAAAAAAATATTGCGTGAGGGATTAGTGAGTGATCCGATTATTTTTTGCGTTAGTGAGTGTGAGTCAAAATCCACTCACGCGCCTATCTTTACTTTAGTCAATAACGAATTTGGCTCTTCAGCATAAAAATAACTTTTAACACAAAAACAATGAATGATTTACATTTTTATTATACACATACATTTCCATTATATCGAAAAGTCGTGCATTATCCCACCCTTAATGTATATGTGCAAATTAATAAATGTTATATTAAAGCAATGTCTTGCATTTTTGTGATTCCTTTGCATGCATAGGCTAAAAAATGCTGCCAATAAAATGTACACTATAAAATTCTGTTGCTTTGACTTTTTGCTTGCTACTACCGCACAAGAATATATGTATGTTATAGTATGTGTGTGCGTGTGTAAAGTAAATACTTTGATTTAAGAAAAAAATGTTTAAATCAACTGAATCAAAACATTTTTGATTTGAATCAATTGATTTGAATCAAATTGATTTGAATCAATTGATTTGAATCAAATTGATTTGAATCAATTGATTTGAATCAATTGATTTGAATCAAGTGAATTAATTCTTTGTTGATTTGAATCAAGTTGATTTGAATCATTATTTAAACAAGGAATTAAACAAAAAATTAGTTAATTCATTCAACAAAAAGTTGAAATTAATTCTTTTGAATCAAATCATCAAGAATTAATTCCTTGATTTATTAATATGAATTAATCTTTTTGCGAATCAAATCAAAAAGTGAATTAATTCTTCAAAGGTCTGTCCACGCCCACAAAAGGGGGGCGGGCAAAAAAAACGATTTTGTTTATTTCCTTAGTCCAATTGCAGGACCTTGAACTTTTTCTGACATCAAATTGTTTTATTTGCTTAACAAAAATACAAAAAACCTGTGAAAATATGGCGTTTTTCAGAGGTCAGTTAAGTTCTATAAGGGGGAACTTTTTCCCCCCTGGTCCGATTTTGCCCATTTACGAACTTAAACTGCCTAGGACCAAAAGACATATTCCTGCCAAACTTAACGAGTCTATCTCTTTTATGTTGGACTGCATCGTGTCTTATACAGACGGACGGACGGACGGACATACGGACATCCTAGAAAAGTCTTAGAATCGATCATAGATCAATAAAATATATACTTTCCGGGGTCCGCGACCGATATTTCGATGCGTTACAAACGGAATGACAAAGTGAGTATACCCCCATACTGTAGTTGGAGGGTATAATTACAAATTTTTAATAATTTGCTAAGTCCCGAAAAAATTCCGAAGAATGCAATAAAAACTCTTCTAATTGATAATGTATCCAATCTGATAAAATAATTTCTAATTTCACGTTTAAAATTCCAAAAAAATTCACCACATTTCATCTAATTATATAAAAATTTATCTAATTTTAACAGATAAGATATGATTTAATACAATTAGATAGACCCATTTTTGGGATCAAACTTAATCAAATTTGATATTATTTTATCAAAAATAATAGAATTTGATACAATCGTATAATATTCGATCCGCCAATTTTCGGATCAAAATTAATATGGATTTACATAAAAGCATATCTGTTCATATATAATTAAATATTGCGTCATATAACTTTTTTTTATTCGGGTTTTGAAGTTCATATGTAATAATATAAACGAACTTTAAAACATATGTTATTATATAAAAGCCAATATTTTCTGTTATATAATTTTATATAAAAAAACAATTTGAAGTGCAAATATATAAAATCACATATGATGCAACAAAAAACGCATATAGATTTATAAAATAATATATGTATATATAAAACTATATATAATTATATATGATCTTTTTTACTCGGGTTGTATTTTGATAAATTTTTTATATAATTTTATGCGAAATTTGGACCCCTATTTTTATATAATAATAGCAAAATTATATAATCAGATGTAATTATATAAAAATATATAAAATTGTATAAAACTGTATAAAACTATATAAAGTTTCATAAAATTATATATAATTTTATATAATTAAAACAAAATTTTATGATTTATATAAAACTTGATATAATTTTATATAACTTTATAAAATTGTATATTGTTCTATATAATTTGATATAGTGTACCGTGCCGGTCATTTTCGGCAAAGTTTTTTACAGTGCATTTTTCAAATGTTGAATCAGGGATTTTGATTTAAGCAATAGCAACCATGTTCGTCGTCGAACACGTCGCACACAAAATACACCCCTGCGAAATCAGAGTTGACTGCACTTTTTGCGAACGAGTGAAGTTGGCTGCAGTTTGCAGAAAACAACTTGGGAGCACTCAGAAGGCAAAATGTCAACTTCAACTCTCTTTCCGGTTGATAGCTGATTGTGAAAAGTGGATCGCTAGCTTGCTGAAAATTAAATCTGGAAAGTTTAAGGAAATCCTCACGTGTAAAACGATATTTGGTGAGTTAAACTTAAACATTTGGTATTTAGCAGAAAATAATGTATATGGGGCATTCCATGTGAAATCGGACACTTTGAAAAACTTTTTTTTTAGATTTTCCCAATTTTTTTACACTTTTTAGTACCTTTCGAAAACTCCTTCGTGGTAAATTTTCAGATTTTTTTGATGAGCCGTTCAAAAGATATCGAATTTTTAAAAATTGGTAGTTTGTTCCTTTACTCAAACTTCTTTTAATCATAACTTCTTCAATAATGGTCCAAATTTCAATTTTTTTTTTTTCAAAATTTTTGTTTTTTTACGTTCTTTCTAAAAAAAAATCCCAAAAAATTCTTAAAAGCGCTCTAGTATGCGATTTTTAAGTTTTATAATTTAAATCTCATTTTTGAAAATGTTTGTACTCTTCGATTTTTTTTCAATTTTTTTGTGTAAAACTTCTATCAATTCTACAAATTTTTTGCCCAGGAAGATAGTGGGATAACGATTATTACTATTTTTTTAAATTTTTTGAAAAAATTTTATTGTAATTTTCCAATCTTAAAATCACTTCTACTGCTCCAATGGTGCGTCATAGAGGGGTCCTTTATAAGACCGACCCCCATTAATTTTTACGTCTTAACATTTCTTTGGAACAAACTAATACCCTATCTCCAATTTCTAAGGGTGCTCCCACACAATACGACATTTTTTAAAATTTGTTCCAACAGCTCTAACTGCCCAAATAGTGCCCTTAGAGCAACAAAATGTATGACCGACCCTTAATATTTTTTTAGTCCAAACATTTTCTCTGAACCCACCTACCCGCTATCTTTAACTGTTAAGGCGGTCCCCATACAATTTTTTTTATTTTTTGTAAATTTATTTTATTTAATCAGCTTCTACCGGTCCAATGGTGCGTCCGAGAGGGGTCATTATTGAGACCGACCCCAATTTATTTTTACCCTACAACATTTTTTCAAAACATACCTACGCCCAATCTCCACTCCCTAAGTAAGCTCCCATACAAATAACAGTTGGAGCAAATTTTATAAAAATGTAATTTTGTATGGGAGCCTACTTAGAGAGTGGAGATAGAGCGTAGGTATGTTTTGAAAAAATGTTGTAGGGTAAAAATAAATGGGGGTCGGTCTCACTAATGACCCCTCTCGGACGCACCATTGGGCCGGTAGAAGCTGATTAAATAAAACAAATTTACAAAAAATAAAAAAAAATGTATGGGGACCGCCTTAACAGTTAAAGATAGAGGGTAGGTGTGTTCAGAGAAAATGTTTGGACTAAAAAAATATTGTGGGTCGGTCATACATTTTGTTGCTCTAAGGGCACTATTTGGGCAGTTAGAGCGGTTGGAACAAATTTTAAAAAATGTCGTTTTGTGTGGGAGCCCCCTTAGAAATTGGAGATAGGGTGTTAGTTTGTTCCAAAGAAATGTTAGGACGTAAAAATTAATGGGGGTCGGTCTTATAAAGGACCCCTCTATGACGCACCATTGGAGCAGTAGAAATGATTTTAAGATTGGAAAATTACAATAAAATTTTTTCAAAAAATTTAAAAAAATAGTAATAATCGTTATCCCACGATCTTCCTGGGCGAAAAATTTGTAGAATTGATAGAAGTTTTACACAAAAAAATTTCAAAAAAATCGAAGAGTACAAACATTTTCAAAAATAAGATTTAAATTGTAAAACTTAAAAATCGCATACTAGAGCGCTTTCAAGAATTTTTTTGGGATTTTTTTTTAAAAAGTATTTAAAAAAACAAAAATTTTGAAAAAAAAAATTTGAAATTTGGACCATTATTGAAGAAGTTATGATTAAAAGAAGTTTGAGTAAAGGAACAAACTGCCAATTTTTAAAAATTCGATATCTTTTGAACGGGTCATCAAAAAAATCTGAAAATTTACCACGAAGGAGTTTTCGAAGGGTACTAAAAACTGTAAACATATTGGGAAAATCTAAAAAAAAAGTTTTTCAAAGTGTTCGATTTCACATGGAATGCCTCATATATTATTGCAACAGGTAGAAATAAGACGGATTAAACAATATTTTATCATTATCCGGACGCCATCTTTGGTTAGTAATTAAAGTGAAGGAGAACCAAAAACAGCAGTACATCGGCGAGTTCGATATTAACAATTTGACACCTACGTAGTTAGACGGTAGAGTGATCTGGGGAGGCGGTTGATCGTCCACCAGCCACAGGCTCGTGCCCAAAGCCCGTGAACTTGTATCATACTTTTAGTCAAACATTAAAATATAGTTTCGCCCACAGCATCGTCAAACTGTGCAATTTTCCTTCACCAACGCAAAAAGGCGTAACCATAAAACATTTCAATCGTATAAGAAAAAAGTCGCAATTTAAAGATTCGTCAAAATTACACCTGGGTGAACCAGTCAATTTTCCTTCACCAACGCAAAAAGGCGTAACCATAAAACATTTCAATCGTATAAGAAAAAGGTCGCAATTCAAAGATTCGACAGAATTACACCTGGGTCAACCAGGCCAGTTTCATTCACCAACGCAAAAAGGCGTAAATTTAAATAAAACAAGTAATCGATGTCAGTCGAATATTTTCACCAACGCAAAAAGGCGTAATTTATACGGAAAACATCAACGTAAGCGTGACAACAAATAAAGTTGCATACCGAGCAATTTTCAAGTTTGGAATAGCCTTAACAAGAAGGCAAAAACAAATAAAACCAAAAAAAAAAAAGGAAAAAAATCAAGCAAGTAAAAAGTAACCGTGTACCGTCGGCAGCCTGAAGCCTTAATTTTGATCTTGTACATAGCTGTCTTAAACAACCCTTAAATTGTGTGGTGGGGTATTAGTGGCAATAGTAACCTTACTGAACACACCAATATTGATGGAAACATAATTAGACAGAACAAAATAAAGAGAAAAAAAAAAAAAAAAACAAAATACTGAACCAACAAGTGACGGTGGTGTATGTCAAACGAATTTCTTTCTTTTCAACTACGGAAAGAAAAAGGTGAATTTGTCTGCCGTATAAAGGCAAAATCTGTGGTCGGTGGCAGTCATACTATTGGCTTTTATTGTTCGAATGGGAGATTATCCAGCGACGTAAAACAAAACATCAGTAAGCTGCGCAGCACTACAATTCATATCGCTCAAAGACTGTTGCCGGAGTTCTCATCAATAGCCTTCAGATTTGTGACAACAAACTCCATCATTTGCCGCTTCAACAGCCTTGTTTGTTTGGTACTGTGGAAGGCAAAATTTACAGCAGTCTGGTCGCAGATTCAACGGGAAACTAAGACGGAATCGCAACAAACAACGGAGGACCTAAAGGATTTCTGTGGTGATTGGAGGCAACTAACTTTTACCAAGATAAGTAACAATTGTGAATTTAGTGTGCTGTATTTATATTTAGTTATTGGAAAATTTTATTATTATACCCGGATTGTACAAAAACGCGTTTGTTTGTATTAGTTGCGTTCGCGAGCTTATAATTGATACCAGTTGGTACAAACTATCACGACTACCATCCGATAGGGAGTCACGTATTAAAAAAAAAAAAAACCCCATATAAAAGAGGGGAAGAAGTAATATTTTTATTTTAGTATGATTTGTTTGCTGGTAATACTTAAGATTTTGCCAACCATAACTAGCAAGCACAAAAGAAAAGAATAGGTTGGCAAAACAGATAATTTTGTGTTCTTAAAGGTGAAACACATTATCGTTAAAATTAAAGTAGTAAATAACAACAAGCAAACGAACAATACTTGCAAACTTTAAAATTGCTTTTATAATCAGCTGTTTTCACCCAGTTGGCAATTTTTGCTAACTTCGGTACGAGTACTTTGCAAATATTTGTCGTTTGGAGATTTTTTTTAGATATTTTGCTGAATTCATTTTCCCGGTGAGAGTTCGCGAACCTAACTAGTAAGTAAGTTCGTTTAGGAATAATTAGATTTAATATTACTCTCTTAAACTCTAAAAAAAGTCTACTATCGCATTATAGAACCAAAATCATTTTGGTTACCATTATAATTAAGATCCTGATTGATACATCTGACATATTGTGGTGGTGTTTTTAACTTGTTCTGAATTTATGTAGTTAAACGCATCACATTTAAGAAAGAAAAAAAAATCAATCATAGATATTAATTAACATTTGAATACTCTACATGCATAAACGCATCACGTTTAAGAAAAAAAAAAAGATCAATCATAGATAATAATTAACATTTGAATTTTTACATACTGGTCTAAGTTCTACAAAATTTTAGTCCTCAACCTGCTGGTTTAACCATAGGGCATTCTTAAAAATTGTTGACCTTCAAATATAGCGCTATGTTAGGAGAGTTTTATGTCATCGTACCCACATTTTTAGCCCCGGTTACCAAATTTGGTCTGGCTGTGAAATGAACTAAAGTTTTGATAAGATACGCTACTATCCATTATTAATTTAATCTTCTTTATAGAATTACCGATGAAATTTTGTATTATTTCTGTAAAACTAGCTAATTAGCGTAAGAAGTGAATTGTAAAAATAAATACTCTGTTTACATTGAAATTTTTAGCTTAGTCTTGAGAAATTTCTGAAATGGCTGAGTAGAGGAAAAGGGTAAGGAAGGTAGGTATTTAACGGTGAAATCTTTGTTAGGGGTAAACATAAAACATTCAGGGCATACTGCTTACCATGGACAAGTATTCTCCGTAATACTGAGGGAGGGAGCCCGTGGATTAATTTCAACTAAATCCACCTTGACATATGACTTATTTTCGGACTGAAAGCCCCGCGCATTTTTTTTTATTTTAGTTATGTGGTACACTGGTACACTTAGCTGTGTCTACTACTTACTGGCTGCTGAGAACACCCGCCCAAGCCCGACGAGCTTTTAGCCGTGCATTGAAATCTGATACCAGTGTAGCAGTCCAGAGTGGTGGCAACTCTTGAAATTTAATTTTAAGGTTGAATCGTGACAGTTAATGGCTCCCAACGTGGGGCACGAATGACTCAGGAGAGTCAGACTGGGGAGCTGCGTTTTAGTGTAGGAGTGTTAGGCGGAAAACGATAATTACTTAGCGGAGATACGCGAATCAAATTTAATCTCGGTTGTCAGTCACGGTCGGTCGATTAATACCTGTCCGTTTGCGGCAGCTCGATTAAATTACTCAGCTTTTAGGGTCGTAAGTCTTATTGACCGCCAGGAGAGAGGGACGATAACTGCGACGATCTGGAAAGCTAATAAGGGTAGGGATTTTAAAGTAAGTCACGAATGTTTAAATCAAAGACATACGTTTTGCGACTTTAAATATCAACGTAGGTTACTTATCGTTTTGCAAGTAATATCCACACAGGTGGTAGCTTCACTATAATCAAGTTTAGCTGATCAAGTCAAGTCTATGACTTCACCGTTAAATACCTTTCCATACCATATCTTCATTAACAGAGAATACATTCACATAAACTTCAGAGAATACATACACAAACGTCAGAAATAATCCGATTTAGTTTCTACTTGGTCAGAAAAACATTCCAAAGGTGAACCGTTTTGTTTTTCGCCTTTCAATTCAAAGTCGTAGTTACTTTCGTTTATTAATTTCCGTTTAACTTTGTTTTTACTTTTTTAATTACTTATTTTTTTTTTGTTTAAAATATATTTGTTATATAGTTTTGCAATTCAATTTTAATTTTGCTTTTAATTTTAGTTGATATAAATTTTTTTTCCAGTTGCGGATTTGCGTCTTTATACTTTTGGGACCGAATCCTAAAACTTGTGGGGGGGAATACAAATTGGTTGTCAGTCACCTCGAGCGTTCGGTCAAGAAGCCGTGTTGCACAGTTTGAATTTTCCATAAATTTTTAAATATTTTGTCAGTCACCACTAGGCTACTTAGCAAGTGTTGCAATTTTCGAAGTAGTCACAAAACTAAGTTGTTTGGTTAAAGTTTTTGTCTTTTGGGGAAATTTATAAAGTTACTTCACGATGGTCTACGCAACAAGGGGGCGGCAAAGAAATACCACGAGAACGCTGACGCGGATAATACCCTAAGGAACCCCGAAGATCAAAGCGAAGAGATTGAAAATCCATCAGTCAGAAATCCGACGGGAGAAACGGCAGCTGCGGGAGCGGCACCCACGGGAGCAGCACCCACGGGAGCGGCATCTACTGGAGCTATCCCAAAGATTCCTCGCACGGGTGGATCAAATGTCGTCAACGAATCTGCATACGAATTGAATGACTCTTTTGATAGCCAAAATATGGTAGTGTCACCAACGTTTAGTAGACGGGAGCGGCACCCACGGGAGCAGCACCCACGGGAGCGGCACCCACGGGAGCAGCACCCACGGGAGCGGCATCTACTGGAGCTATCCCAAAGATTCCTCGCACGGGTGGATCAAATGTCGTCAACGAATCTGCATACGAATTGAATGACTCTTTTGATAGCCAAAATATGGTAGTGTCACCAACGTTTAGTAGTTTGGCGGCTATTGGAGTAAGAGAGGAGTATAGAAGAAACTTCACCAACAACGATGTAACGCGAAGGGAAGAGGTACTACAGGATGAAAGAGCCAAAGCGGGCCTTCTGCAGGCGGAGCTGATGAGGAATTTAGAAGATCGAATGTCGATGGTGATTCCAAGGCTTGTTCGGCAGAGCTTGAGCGATATGGCGCCGTTTGCAGGTTTTACACAATACTCGTCTTTAGACAATATCCCGCAGGACAGAGGTCAAAACCAACAACAATCTTCTCTCAGCATCAACTTACAGCAGCCTGTTCCTAGGCAGCGACATCAACTAGATGCCAACCATATGAATCATTCGCAGCCTAACCATAGGAATCCGCAGCAACCACAACAACCAAGGCACAACAACGGGTATCATTCGCAGTCTAACTATAGACATCCACAACAACAACCACCGGAGGGCATCCACGTTAACTATTTTCAGCCTAACTTTAGACATCCGCAACAACAACAAATAATGGAGAACAACATCAATCATCTGCCAAACCCAGGGAATCCTAGACGCCCGCAACCACAGTACAACCTGATGGAGAGACCACATCTTTTTAATGGAGTAGAGCCAGCATTTCCATTAAATGGTATGAATGCTCAACAAGGACAAAATAATGGAAACCCTCAACAAAATCAACAACATCCAAATCCTCCTCGGCTACCAAATATTCAGGCATCGCACCGACTCGGTAATTATAATGCCCCTCCTGTTCCGAATGTTCAGCCTGCTTTTGAGCAATAGCCGTTAGATTTTCCAGCACCACAGCGGCCCTATTATAATCCTCCAGCGGCAACTTTGCGCATGTACATGTTGGGAATCAAGTTCGAAGGAGCTAAAGATTCTTTCAGCGTCGAGGATTTCGTTTTTCGTGTGGAGACAATGCAGGCAGATTTCAGATGTACCTGGAACGAGTTTTTGAGGTCGTTCCATCAGCTCCTAGGTGGTCCAGCACTTCAGTGGTTCTGGAACTTTAGAAGGTTGAATAATATAACAACATGGGCAGAGTTAAAAGCGGCTTTAGTAGCACAGTTCCAAAGACACTATTGCGATTTCGAAATACAGAGAATAATCTTGGGAAGACGTCAGCAAAATAGGGAATCGTTTGACGATTTCTGTATTGCGATAATGACTCTACGTAATCAATTGCAAAATCCAATGAGCGAACAGAATCTAGTGAGCATTATGAAGGACAATTTGGAGCCATCGATGGCGCGGTTACTATTCTCCTCAGGGGCTACCGGACTAGCACAATTCTGTAAAGAAGCGCGGATGGCGGAGAATTTGCTTAACAGTCACCGTGAAAGGCAAGGTCAAGGTCGGTATCCAGCGAGACAGGTTAACGCATTGGAACCACTTCCCGCTGAAGAAAACCTTCCGAAGGTGGATGCCATCGCTGCTGAGAGAATCCTCCGATGCTGGAATTGTCAGTCCGATGGACATACTTTTGTAGATTGCCCGGAAGAGCAACGGAGGCTGTTTTGTTACAGATGTGGGCGGGAGAATACCGTCACGCCGCGATGCCCAACTTGCCAGGGAAACCGGAATGTGAACGTACCTAGAGCTGGGATGGAAGTACGTTCAAGAAATCAGCATCCTCAGCAACAACAGCCACCCCAATAAACTTCCCAAATAATAATCCGACCCCTGAAACTAGAAAAACAACGACTTTGTTAAAGACCAATTATCCAAAGGAATCAGTGAGTCAATTGCGTCCATTAAAACCCCTACATGTCCGTATAAGGGAATATGAAGCGGCGCGTGAAAGAATTTTTGGACCAACGGACAAAATTTTGGCAACTCGTGAAAGACACAAAACTAGAAAACAAATCCGTTTCGAAATTTCTTCAGCAAGTATTTATGAAGGCTTGGACTCGAGAATTTATACGACTATCGAAATTAATGGTCACCCGATTCAAGGCTTGCTTGATAGTGGGGCGACGGTCACTTGTCTGGGGAAAGATTGCCTGGATTTCGTGGAGAAGGCCAATCTGATTATTCACCCTTTTTATTCGAAAATACGAACGGCCGACGGTCGTCTTAATGATATCATAGGTCGCGTTAAGGCCACAATTAATTTTCAGAATTCTTCAAAAGCAATCGATTTTTACCTGGTACCGACCCTTAAGCTAAATTTATTTTTGGGTTTAGATTTTATGAAGAAGTTCAACTTAATAAGATTCGATGTAAATGGTTTATCTACACAGGGGGTAACGTTGGAGGAAGAGGCAGAAGAAATATTTCCTCGGATGCATACGCTAATGGACAGCCAACAGCGACTTTTAGAGCATGCAATCGATTTGTTCCCTTGTTTTACCAAAAAGGGTCTGGGCAAAACGTCCCTTGAGACCCATGCGATTGACACCGGTGACTCAGTCCCTATAAAGGAGAGGCACTACCCAGTTTCACCCGCGGTTAAGAAGCTGATGTATGGGGAACTGGATAGGATGCTTTCACTGGGAGTCATTGTGCCGAGCGAAAGTCCCTGGAACAATAGCGTCACCTTCGTTCAGAAGGGGGAAAAAGTAAGGATATGCTTGGACGCGCGTCGGCTCAATGAACGAACAGTCAAAGACGCCTATCCACTCCCCCATATTGAGGGTCTTCTGAGTCGTTTGGGTGAAACACATTTCATATCCAGCATAGATCTTAAAGACGCATTCTGGCAGATACCACTGGCAGAACACAGTCGAGAAAAGACAGCCTTCACCGTGCCTGGACGACCCTTGTACCATTTTACGGTCATGCCTTTTGGGCTGTGCAACGCGGCCCAAAGACTGTGCCGTTTAATGGACAAGGTGATTCCAACGCGGTTGAGGGAAAAGGTCTTCGTCTATCTGGATGATCTGCTGGTGGTATCGTCAGAATTCGGTGAACATCTTGCTCTTCTAAAGGAAGTAGCCCTATGTTTGGATAAGGCTGGGCTCACGATCAATGTAGGCAAATCGAAATTTTGTTGTAGGGATCTGAGATACCTTGGGTATATCGTGGGAGATGGTCTTTTAAAACCTGACCCGGGTAAAATACAGGCGATAGTTAACTTTAATTATCCAACTACACCGAAACAAGTCAGGAGCTTTATGGGAACAGCCGGGTGGTATCGGCGTTTTATCCACGATTATGCGACCATCACGGCCCCCATATGTGAAACACTAAAAAAGGGGAAGAAGTTTGTATTCCCCGCAGAAGCACGAGCAGCGTTTGATAAGCTAAAGGAATGTCTCACGGCGAGCCCGGTGCTTACCCATCCTAACTTTAACAGAACATTTTTCATACAGTCGGACGCGTCGTCCGACGTAGGAATGGGTGCGGTGCTGTTCCAAGAGGATGAGGAAGGCGGGGAACACCCTATCGCATATTATTCAAAAAAATTTACGTCAGCTCAGAAGAACTATTCGGTGACGGAACGCGAATGCCTCGCGGTGGTTTCAGCGATCAAGCGTTTCCGGCCGTATGTGGAGTTAATGAATTTTGTGGTAATTACGGACCACTCCAGTCTGAAGTAGCTCATGTCACAACGGGACATGAGCGGGCGATTGGCTAGGTGGAGCCTTCAGCTCCAGAGTTTTTCCTTTGAGATCCGCCATAGAAAGGGGGCACAGAATGTTGTTCCAGACACACTGTCAAGATATTCGTTGGATGAAATGGACTTGGAAGCGAGACCAGCACTCGACTTGTCTTCCCCCGAGTTCTTATCCGAAAGTTATGTGCAGATAGTGGAAACGGTGGAAAGCGACAAAGACAGTTTACCCGACATCAAAGTCATCGATAATTTTGTGTATAAGCGAACCACAACATATGACGGCGATGTGGACCATGCGTGGAAATTATGGGTTCCGGCGCGTCTGACTAACGCGGTAATTGCTAATGCTCACGAGCCACCAAATGTCGCTCATGGGGGCATTGCCAAGACCATTCGTAGAGTACGCGAGTACTACTACTGGCCACACATGAACGGGCAAATACGGGATTTTATAAACCGCTGTGAAACATGCAAGGAGTGTAAGCCGGCAAACATGGTTCTGAAACCACCTATGGGGCGAGAACCCGATATTCGGAGACCCTTTCAGAGAATCTACATAGATTTTCTGGGCCCTTATGTACGATCTAAGAAAGGGAATAGTTACATCTTTATAGTGCTCGACTATTTCTCTAAATATGTCTTATTGAAAGCAATGTCCAAAGATAACGCTAAAAATGTAATCGATTTTCTGATCAGGGAGGTGTTCTACAAGTTTGGCGTCCCAGAGTCCTTGGTGTCAGACAATGGACAGCAATTCGTAAGCAAGGAGTTTGCTGACCTAGTAAAGACTTTTGGCATCGAGCATATTAGAACAGCAAGCTACGCGCCGCAAGCCAACGCGTCAGAACGCGTGAACCAATTGGTTCTGGCAGCGGTTCGGTCATATTTAGATCAAGACCAGAGGAATTGGGACTTGCACCTGTGTGAGATTGAGTGTGCATTGAGATCGGCCGTCCATAGTGCCATCGGAGTAACCCCGTTTTTTGTATTATTTGGAAACAACATGATTGCTCACGCATCAGCATACAAGCTGGCAAGAAAACTGGATCTGATTGAAGATTCGGATAACCGAATCGAAAACCGCGGCGATTTTATGGAATTGGTTCGAGATAATGTCAGGCAGAATCTGCATAAGAGCTACGAAGTAAACGCGAAGCGATATAATGTAAGATGCAGGGAAGCGAAGTTTCGGATCGGCCAGGAGGTTTTTCGACGGAACGTTCAGCTATCAGACTTTGCCAAACAGATTTCAGCTAAGCTTTGCAAAAAGTGGGTCAAATGCCGAATAGCGAGGCTCGTAGGAAACCACCTGTACGAGATTGAAAATTTGCAGGGCAAGTCGCAGGGAGTATGGCACGCCAAGGACCTCAAAGCGTAAGCTATTAAATGTTTCAGTGGTTCCCAATCGTTTTTGTCAGGCACTCTTCACAATCATTGTAATCCCGAATGTTTCAGTGGTTCCCAATCGTTTTTGTCAGGCACTCTTCACAATCATTGTAATCCCGAATGTTTCAGTGGTTCCCAATCGTTTTTGTTAGGCACTCTACACAATCATTGTAATCTCGAATGTCCCAGGGGTTCCCAATCAGCTAAGGGAAAACGATTCGAGTTTGAACTTTTATCATATTAGCAAATATGATTTGCTAATATGATAAAAATTCAACACCCGGGAAAGACGGTGTGTACCGTGCCGGTCATTTTCGGTAAAATTTTTACAGTGCATTTTTCAAATGTTGAATCAGGGATTTTGATTTAAGCAATGGCAACCATGTTCGTCGTCGAACACGTCGCACACAAAATACACCCCTGCGAAATCAGAGTTGACTGCACTTTTTGCGAACGAGTGAAGTTGGCTGCAGTTTGCAGAAAACAACTTGGGAGCACTCAGAAGGCAAAATGTCAACTCCAACTCTCTTTCCGGTTGATAGCTGATTGTGAAAAGTGGATCGCTAGCTTGCTGAAAATTAAATCTGGAAAGTTTAAGGAAATCCTCACGTGTAAAACGATATTTGGTGAGTTAAACTTAAACATTTGGTATTTAGCAGAAAATAATGTATATATTATTGCAACAGGTAGAAATAAGACGGATTAAACAATATTTTATCATTATCCGGACGCCATCTTTGGTTAGTAATTAAAGTGAAGGAGAACCAAAAACAGCAGTACATCGGCGAGTTCGATATTAACAATTTGACACCTACGTAGTTAGACGGTAGAGTGATCTGGGGAGGCGGTTGATCGTCCACCAGCCACAGGCTCGTGCCCAAAGCCCGTGAACTTGTATCATACTTTTAGTCAAACATTAAAATATAGTTTCGCCCACAGCATCGTCAAACTGTGCAATTTTCCTTCACCAACGCAAAAAGGCGTAACCATAAAACATTTCAATCGTATAAGAAAAAAGTCGCAATTTAAAGATTCGTCAAAATTACACCTGGGTGAACCAGTCAATTTTCCTTCACCAACGCAAAAAGGCGTAACCATAAAACATTTCAATCGTATAAGAAAAAGGTCGCAATTCAAAGATTCGACAGAATTACACCTGGGTCAACCAGGCCAGTTTCATTCACCAACGCAAAAAGGCGTAAATTTAAATAAAACAAGTAATCGATGTCAGTCGAATATTTTCACCAACGCAAAAAGGCGTAATTTATACGGAAAACATCAACGTAAGCGTGACAACAAATAAAGTTGCATACCGAGCAATTTTCAAGTTTGGAATAGCCTTAACAAGAAGGCAAAAACAAATAAAACCAAAAAAAAAAAGGAAAAAAATCAAGCAAGTAAAAAGTAACCGTGTACCGTCGGCAGCCTGAAGCCTTAATTTTGATCTTGTACATAGCTGTCTTAAACAACCCTTAAATTGTGTGGTGGGGTATTAGTGGCAATAGTAACCTTACTGAACACACCAATATTGATGGAAACATAATTAGACAGAACAAAATAAAGAGAAAAAAAAAAAAAAAAAAACAAAATACTGAACCAACAAGTGACGGTGGTGTATGTCAAACGAATTTCTTTCTTTTCAACTACGGAAAGAAAAAGGTGAATTTGTCTGCCGTATAAAGGCAAAATCTGTGGTCGGTGGCAGTCATACTATTGGCTTTTATTGTTCGAATGGGAGATTATCCAGCGACGTAAAACAAAACATCAGTAAGCTGCGCAGCACTACAATTCATATCGCTCAAAGACTGTTGCCGGAGTTCTCATCAATAGCCTTCAGATTTGTGACAACAAACTCCATCATTTGCCGCTTCAACAGCCTTGTTTGTTTGGTACTGTGGAAGGCAAAATTTACAGCAGTCTGGTCGCAGATTCAACGGGAAACTAAGACGGAATCGCAACAAACAACGGAGGACCTAAAGGATTTCTGTGGTGATTGGAGGCAACTAACTTTTACCAAGATAAGTAACAATTGTGAATTTAGTGTGCTGTATTTATATTTAGTTATTGGAAAATTTTATTATTATACCCGGATTGTACAAAAACGCGTTTGTTTGTATTAGTTGCGTTCGCGAGCTTATAATTGATACCAGTTGGTACAAACTATCACGACTACCATCCGATAGGGAGTCACGTATTAAAAAAAAAAAAACCCCCCATATAAAAGAGGGGAAGAAGTAATATTTTTATTTTAGTATGATTTGTTTGCTGGTAATACTTAAGATTTTGCCAACCATAACTAGCAAGCACAAAAGAAAAGAATAGGTTGGCAAAACAGATAATTTTGTGTTCTTAAAGGTGAAACACATTATCGTTAAAATTAAAGTAGTAAATAACAACAAGCAAACGAACAATACTTGCAAACTTTAAAATTGCTTTTATAATCAGCTGTTTTCACCCAGTTGGCAATTTTTGCTAACTTCGGTACGAGTACTTTGCAAATATTTGTCGTTTGGAGATTTTTTTTAGATATTTTGCTGAATTCATTTTCCCGGTGAGAGTTCGCGAACCTAACTAGTAAGTAAGTTCGTTTAGGAATAATTAGATTTAATATTACTCTCTTAAACTCTAAAAAAAGTCTACTATCGCATTATAGAACCAAAATCATTTTGGTTACCATTATAATTAAGATCCTGATTGATACATCTGACATATTGTGGTGGTGTTTTTAACTTGTTCTGAATTTATGTAGTTAAACGCATCACATTTAAGAAAGAAAAAAAATCAATCATAGATATTAATTAACATTTGAATACTCTACATGCATAAACGCATCACGTTTAAGAAAAAAAAAAAGATCAATCATAGATAATAATTAACATTTGAATTTTTACATACTGGTCTAAGTTCTACAAAATTTTAGTCCTCAACCTGCTGGTTTAACCATAGGGCATTCTTAAAAATTGTTGACCTTCAAATATAGCGCTATGTTAGGAGAGTTTTATGTCATCGTACCCACATTTTTAGCCCCGGTTACCAAATTTGGTCTGGCTGTGAAATGAACTAAAGTTTTGATAAGATACGCTACTATCCATTATTAATTTAATCTTCTTTATAGAATTACCGATGAAATTTTGTATTATTTCTGTAAAACTAGCTAATTAGCGTAAGAAGTGAATTGTAAAAATAAATACTCTGTTTACATTGAAATTTTTAGCTTAGTCTTGAGAAATTTCTGAAATGGCTGAGTAGAGGAAAAGGGTAAGGAAGGTAGGTATTTAACGGTAAAATCTTTGTTAGGGGTAAACATAAAACATTCAGGGCATACTGCTTACCATGGACAAGTATTCTCCGTAATACTGAGGGAGGGAGCCCGTGGATTAATTTCAACTAAATCCACCTTGACATATGACTTATTTTCGGACTGAAAGCCCCGCGCATTTTTTTTTATTTTAGTTATGTGGTACACTGGTACACTTAGCTGTGTCTACTACTTACTGGCTGCTGAGAACACCCGCCCAAGCCCGACGAGCTTTTAGCCGTGTATTGAAATCTGATACCAGTGTAGCAGTCCAGAGTGGTGGCAACTCTTGAAATTTAATTTTAAGGTTGAATCGTGACAATAGTTGTATATAATTATATCTGATTATATAGATTTGCTGTTGTTATATAAAAATAGGGGTCCAAATTTCGCATAAAATTATATAAAAAATTTATCAAAACATAAGTAACATTGATAAAATTTTATATGGTTTTATCGACTCATTTTTCGCATCAAATTCTATATAATCATATATGATGTTTATAAAATTATATACAACTATATAAAAACTTTTTTACTCGGGAAGACCCATTTTTGGGATCAAACTTAATCAAATTTGATATTATTTTATCAAAAATAATAGAATTTGATATAATCGTATAATATTCGATCCGCCAATTTTCGGATCAAAATTAATATGGATGTACATAAAAGCATATCTGTTCATATATAAATAAATATTGCGTCATATAACTTTTTTTTACTCGGGCAGAGTAAAAAAGATCATATATAATTATATATAGTTATATATATACATTAGAGTGTCCCTTATTTTGGAAATGTTGAGACGGTACCCCCTCATTTTTTTCCTTTTGACTAAAAAATAACTCAGGAAAAATTTTACGCCCCTACGACCACGCCTTCCCTACGCGACGGGGCCGTAAAGAGCGGGCCTTAAAAATCATTTTTCCATACAAAGCAAAAAAATTTTTTTTTTATTTTAAATTTTTTTGTTATTAATTATAATATTACTTGGTTAGCTTATTCACGACAAAAAATTTGATTTTGGTGGGATGAGGCTTTCAGTTCTAAAAAATTTTTCGAAAAAAAAAATTTTGAGCTTTTGGGGTCCTACAGTAAAAATTTTTTAAATTTTTTTTTTTTTTAGTTTTGACAAGCAACCGTTTTAGTTGAATTGTTGCTTTTAATGATATATTTTCATAAAAAAATATTATTCCTATCTGTGACATCTTTATCGTGATCTAAAAAAGGTTAAAAAATGCATTTTTGATGTTTTTCGATACACGATCAAAATGTCACAGATATGAATAATATTTTTTTATGAATATATATCATTAAAAGCAACATTACTGTACAATTAAAAAATTTTCCAGTTCTAAAAAATTTTATGAAAATTTTCCAAAGTCCCGGACACAAAATTTTTTTGGCAATTTTTTTTTTTTTTGGAGTAAAAAATCATTGAAAATGTTTTTAGGAAAAATTTTATGTTTTTAACAAATTTTTAAGTTCCGAAAAAATGTTTTTAAATTTTCTAAGACACAAACATTTTTGGAATTTTTAAATCCCTTAAAAATGATTTTAGAAAAAAATTGACAAATTTTTAATAATTTGCCAAGTCCCGAAAAAATTCCGAAGAATGCAATGAAAACACTTCTAATTGATAATGTATCCAATCTGATAAATAATTTCTAATTTCACGTTTAAAATTCCAAAAAATTTTACTACATTTCATCTAATAATATAAAAATTTATCAGATAAGATATGATTTAATACAATTGGATAGACCCATTTTTGGGATCAAACTTAATCAAATTTGATATTATTTTATCAAAAATAATAGAATTTGATATAATCGTATAATATTCGATCCGCCAATTTTCGGATCAAAATTAATATGGATGTATACAAAAGCATATCTGTTCATATATAATTAAATATTGCGTCATATAACTTTTTTTTACTCGGGTATATACAATTATATAGGAACTTTTTTACTCGGGTATTTAGATCTCATTATATTTAATTACCCGAGTAAATAAGTTCCTATATAGTTGTATATAATTTTATAAACATCATATATGATTAAATAGAATTATATAGAATTTGATGCGAAAAATGAGTCGATAAAACTATATAAAATTTGATCAATGTTTCTTATATTTTGATAAATTTTTTATATAATTTTATGCGAAATTTGGACCCCTATTTTTATATAATAATAGCAAAATTATATAATCAGATGTAATTATATAAAAATATATAAAATTGTATAAAACTGTATAAAACTATATAAAGTTACATATAATTATATATAATTTTATATAATTAAAACAAAATTTTATGATTTATATAAAACTTGATATAATTTTATATAACTTTATAAAATTATATATTGTTGTATATAATTTGATATAGATGTATATAAATATATCTGATTATATAAATTTGCTGTTGTTATATAAAAATAGGGGTCCAAATTTCGCATAAAATTATATAAGAAATTTATCAAAACATAAGTAACATTAATAAAGTTTTATATGGTTTTATCGACTCATTTTTCGCATCAAATTCTATATAATTCTATTTAATCATATATGATGTTTATAAAATTATATAAAACTATATAGGAACTTTTTTACTCGGGTATATAAAAAACCAATTAGATAAGACCAAATTTCGTATCAAATTATATAAAATTTGATATAACCCCAGATAAAATTTTATAAAATTTGATACGAATTTTGGTCTTATCTGAGTATTTTTTTATATAATTTTATGTAGTTAGATATTTTTATGTAAAATTAGATACATTTGAACAAATTTATACATGAATATATACAAAATCATTTTTACTAGAGTATATAAAAATAGAGTGTCCCTTATTTTGGAAATGTTGGAAATGTTGAGACGATACCACCTCATTTTTTTCCTTTTGACTAAAAAATAACTCAGAAAAAATTTTACGCCCCTACGACCACGCCTTCCCTACGCGATGGGGCCTTAAAGAACGGGGCCTTAAAAATAATTTTTCCATACAAACCAAAAAATTTTTTTTTGATTTTTAATTTTTTTTTTTATTAATTATAATATTACTTGGTTAGCTTATTCACGACAAAAAATTTGATTTTGGTGGGATGAGGCTTTCAGTTCTAAAAAGTTTCGAAAAAAAAATTTAGAGCTTTTGGGGTCCTACAGTAAAAATTTTTTAAATTTTTTTTTTTTTTAGTTTTGACAAGCAACCGTTTTAGTTGAATTGTTGCTTTTAATGATATATTTTCATAAAAAAATATTATTCCTATCTGTGACATCTTTATCGTGATCTAAAAAAGGTTAAAAAATGCATTTTTGATGTTTTTCGATACACGATCAAAATGTCACAGATATGAATAATATTTTTTTATGAATATATATCATTAAAAGCAACATTACAACTAAAACGGTTGCTTGTCAAAACTAAAAAAAAAAAAATTTAAAAAATTTTTACTGTAGGACCCCAAAAGCTCTAAATTTTTTTTTCGAAACTTTTTAGAACTGAAAGCCTCATCCCACCAAAATCAAATTTTTTGTCGTGAATAAGCTAACCAAGTAATATTATAATTAATAAAAAAAAAAATTAAAAATCAAAAAAAAATTTTTTGGTTTGTATGGAAAAATTATTTTTAAGGCCCCGTTCTTTAAGGCCCCATCGCGTAGGGAAGGCGTGGTCGTAGGGGCGTAAAATTTTTCCTGAGTTATTTTTTAGTCAAAAGGAAAAAAATGAGGTGGTATCGTCTCAACATTTCCAACATTTCCAAAATAAGGGACACTCTATTTTTATATACTCTAGTAAAAATGATTTTGTATATATTCATGTATAAATTTGTTCAAATGTATCTAATTTTACATAAAAATATCTAACTACATAAAATTATATAAAAAAATACTCAGATAAGACCAAAATTCGTATCAAATTTTATAAAATTTTATCTGGGGTTATATCAAATTTTATATAATTTGATACGAAATTTGGTCTTATCTGATTGGTTTTTTATATACCCGAGTAAAAAAGTTCCTATATAGTTTTATATAATTTTATAAACATCATATATGATTAAATAGAATTATATAGAATTTGATGCGAAAAATGGGTCGATAAAACCATATAAAACTTTATTAATGTTACTTATGTTTTGATAAATTTCTTATATAATTTTATGCGAAATTTGGACCCCTATTTTTATATAACAACAGCAAATTTATATAATCAGATATATTTATATACATCTATATCAAATTATATACAACAATATATAATTTTATAAAGTTATATAAAATTATATCAAGTTTTATATAAATCATAAAATTTTGTTTTAATTATATAAAATTATATATAATTATATGTAACTTTATATAGTTTTATACAGTTTTATACAATTTTATATATTTTTATATAATTACATCTGATTATATAATTTTGCTATTATTATATAAAAATAGGGGTCCAAATTTCGCATAAAATTATATAAAAAATTTATCAAAATATAAGAAACATTGATCAAATTTTATATAGTTTTATCGACTCATTTTTCGCATCAAATTCTATATAATTCTATTTAATCATATATGATGTTTATAAAATTATATACAACTATATAGGAACTTTTTTACTCGGGTAATTAAATATAATGAGATCTAAATACCCGAGTAAAAAAGTTCCTATATAATTGTATATACCCGAGTAAAAAAAAGTTATATGACGCAATATTTAATTATATATGAACAGATATGCTTTTGTATACATCCATATTAATTTTGATCCGAAAATTGGCGGATCGAATATTATACGATTATATCAAATTCTATTATTTTTGAAAAAATAATATCAAATTTGATTAAGTTTGATCCCAAAAATGGGTCTATCCAATTGTATTAAATCATATCTTATCTGATAAATTTTTATATTATTAGATGAAATGTAGTAAAATTTTTTGGAATTTTAAACGTGAAATTAGAAATTATTTATCAGATTGGATACATTATCAATTAGAAGTGTTTTCATTGCATTCTTCGGAATTTTTTCGGGACTTGGCAAATTATTAAAAATTTGTCAATTTTTTTCTAAAATCATTTTTAAGGGATTTAAAAATTCCAAAAATGTTTGTGTCTTAGAAAATTTAAAAACATTTTTTCGGAACTTAAAAATTTGTTAAAAACATAAAATTTTTCCTAAAAACATTTTCAATGATTTTTTACTCCAAAAAAAAAAAAAATTGCCAAAAAAATTTTGTGTCCGGGACTTTGGAAAATTTTCATAAAATTTTTTAGAACTGGAAAATTTTTTAATTGTACGGGACTTAGAAAATTTTGAAATTTTTTTCGGGATATAAATAAAATCATATATCTTTTTATCTGCCATATCTAAAAATTCCCGACCTTATATGTCATATCGAATTTCATATAGATCGGTATATAAATAGATATGAATATGTATGTTATCATATTAAAAATTAAGGAAAAATACAATGCTATATATAAACTTATATGTCCATATCAAACCATATATAAATATAAATAATTATATAATAGCATATATGATTATATCAGATCTTTTTTACTCGGGTAATTTTATAAACATCATATATGATTATATAAAATTATATAGAATTTGATGCGAAAAATGAGTCGATAAAACCATATAAAATTTTATCAATGTTACTTGTGTTTTGATAAATTTTTTATATAATTTTATGCGAAATTTGGACCCCTATTTTTATATAACAAAAGCAAATTTATATAATCAGATATAATTATATACAACTATATCAAATTATATAAAACAATATATAATTTTATAAAGTTATATAAAATTATATCAAGTTTTATATAAATCATAAAATTTTGTTTTAATTATATATAATTATATATAATTTTATGTAACTTTATATAGTTTTATATAGTTTTATACAGTTTTATACAATTTTATATATTTTTATATAATTATATCTAATTATATAATTTTGCTATTATTATATAAAAATAGGGGTCCAAATTTCGCATAAAATTATATATAAAATTTATCAAAATATATGAAACATTGATCAAATTTTATATAGTTTTATCGACTCATTTTTCGCATCAAATTCTATATAATTCTATTTAATCATATATGATGTTTATAAAATTATATACAATTATATAGGAACTTTTTTACTCGGGTATGTATAAAATTATATAGTTGTATCAATTTATACATGGATATATACGAAATCATTTTTACTAGCCCGAGTAAAAAAGTTCCTATATAGTTGTATATACCCTAGTAAAAAAGTTTTGATATAATAATATATAATTTGATACAATTATATTAAAATATATATGAGTTTTTATATTTTCAGATCTAATTATATGAAAGATTTTATATGGCTCCATTTTCTCATCTGCGGTTATACATAAATATATATGACTTAATATAATTATATAAATCTACATATATTTATATAAAATAAGATCAACTGGATTTATTTGGATGTGACCAAAATTCGGATCTAATTGTATAATTTTTTATATTTGTGTATCTAAAATAATACAATTAGATAATTATTTGATACAACTTGATACAGCCAATTTTGAGATCAAATTAGATCTAAAAAGTTTTTTTTTTTACTCGGGTACCCGAGTAAAAAAAGATTATATATGTTTATATTTAATTATATAAAGACATCATATATATTCATATAGAATTTGATGCGAAAAATGAGTCGATAAAACCATATAAAGTTGCATTAAATTTGATATAATTTGATGTGATTTTAATATAATTTTATATGATTTGATGCGAAAATTGGCCCCTTTTTTAGAAAAATTTATGCAATTATATATAATTAAATAAAAAAAAATCCAAAAAAAACCCAAAAAAAAATTATATTAAATTATATATAAAGAACTTAGATTTTTTCATAAATTTTGCATTATATATAATAACATATAAAATTTTTAAAACAAATGTTTAAGGTTTAGGTTTGGAACTTAAAAAAAAAATTCTGGACTTAGAAAAATTTTCAAAAGTTATATCAAATTATATATAAAAGACTTAGATTTTTTTTTTTAATTTTACTCATATAAGATTACATATGATTCAGAAAAAAGTTGCATAAAGTTTTATATAAAATGTCTTCAAATATTTTGTTATATAAATTATATAAAAAAACAGACAGAATTTTATATTTCATATGTAATTATATGAACTAACTTTAATCATACCCGAGTAAAAAAGATTATATATGTTTATATTTAATTATATAAAGACATCATATATATTCATATAGAATTTGATGCGAAAAATGAGTCGATAAAACCATATAAAGTTGAATTAAATTTGATATAATTTGATGTGATTTTAATATAATTTTATATGATTTGATGCGAAAATTGGCCCCTTTTTTAGAAAAATTTATGCAATTATATATAATTAAATAAAAAAAAATCTAAAAAAAAAAAATTTTTTAATAAAAAAAATCCCAAAAAAAAATTTATATTAAATTATATATAAAGAACTTAGATTTTTTTTTATTAATTTTGCATTATATATAATAACATATAAAATTTAAAAAAAAAAATGTTTAAGGTTTAGTTTTGGAACTTCAAAAAAAAAAAAAAAAATTCTGGACTTAGAAAAATTTTCAAAAGTTATATCAAATTAAATATAAAGGACTTAGATTTTCTTTTTTAATTTTACTCATATAAGATTACATATGATTCAGAAAAAAGTTGCATAAAGTTTTATATAAAATGTCTTCAAATATTTTGTTATATTAAATTATATAAAACAAACATACAAATTTTTATATTTCATATGTAATTATATAAACTCACTCTAATCATATGTTATTATGTATAACTTAACATTTTCTTTTATATAATTTTATATAAGAAAAAGATACGAAGTGTAAATATATATAATCTTATATGATAGCAAAACAATTTACGTATAAATTTATGAAATAATATATGTTTATATAAAAATAAGTAAAATTATATATAATCTTTTTTACTCGGGTAATTTTATAAACATCATATATGATTAAATAGAATTATATAGAATTTGATGCGAAAAATGAGTCGATAAAACTATATAAAATTTGATCAATGTTTCATATATTTTGATAAATTTTTTATATAATTTTATGCGAAATTTGGACCCCTATTTTATATAACAACAGCAAATTTATATAATTAGATATAATTACAGTCAAACTCGGTTATAACGAACTCGGTTATAACGAATTCTCGGTTATAACGAACTAATTCCAAAGTCCCGACGTTTTGGCAACAATTTTCACACAAAATACTTCTTTTATAACGAACTCGGTTATAGCGAATCCTCGGTTAAAACGAACTACTTATTATGGTCCCACAAACACAATTTCATGTATATTTACCTTTTTATAACGAACTCCCATAAATATTTTGAAATGTGCGGCAATAATGTTTACCAAACTCACAAAAAGTTAGAAATTTTTGGTTAATATTAAAATTTTAATAAAAATTTATTTATATTTTGAATGCTTTCTTCTCAATAAGTAGTTTACTAACAAAAAAAGTTTAAAAAAATAAAATTGGAACTTTTTTCTTGGAAATAAAAATATGTTGATATAAAATATACCTCGCTTATAGCGAACTTTGCTTATAACGAACTATTTTAACTGGTCCCTCGGAGTTCGTTATAACCGGGTTTGACTGTATATAAAAAAAATATAAAATTGTATAAAACTGTATAAAACTATATAAAGTTACATAAAATTATATATAATTATATATAATTAAAACAAAATTTTATGATTTATATAAAACTTGATATAATTTTATGTAACTTTATATAGTTTTATACAGTTTTATACAATTTTATATATTTTTATATAATTATATCTAATTATATAATTTTGCTATTATTATATAAAAATAGGGGTCCAAATTTCGCATAAAATTACATAAAAAATTTATCAAAATATATGAAACATTGATCAAATTTTATATAGTTTTATCGACTCATTTTTCGCATCAAATTCTATATAATTCTATTTAATCATATATGATGTTTATGAAATTATATACAACTATATAGGAACTTTTTTATTCGGGAGGGTAATAATAGCAAAAATATATAATCAGATGTAATTATATAAAAATATATAAAATTGTATAAAACTGTATAAAACTATATAAAGTTATATAAAATGATATATAATTTTATATAATTAAAACAAAATTTTATGATTTATATAAAACTTGATATAATTTTATATAACTTTATAAAATTATATATTGTTTTATATAATTTGATATAGTTGTATATAATTATATCTGATTATATAAATTTAAAAATAGGGGTCCACATTTCGCATAAAATTATATAAAAAATTTATCAATACATACCCGCCCGAGTAAAAAAAAAACTTTTTAAGATCTAATTTGATCTCAAAATTGGCTGTATCAAGTTGTATCAAATAATTATCTAATTGTATCATTTTAGATACACAAATATAAAAAATGATACTATTAGATCCGAATTTTGGTCACATCCAAATAAATCCAGTTGATCTTATTTTATATAAATAAATGTAGATTTATATAATTATATGAAGTCATATATATTTATGTATAACCTCAGATAAGAAAATGGAGCCATATTAAATCTTTCATATAATTAGATCTGAACATATAAAAACTCATATATATTTTAATATAATTGTATCAAATTATATATTATTATATCAAAACTTTTTTACTAGGGCGCGAGTAAAAAAAAAACTTTTTAAGATCTAATTTGATCTCAAAATTGGCTGTATCAAGTTGTATCAAATAATTATCTAATTGTATCATTTTAGATACACAAATATAAAAAATGATACTATTAGATCCGAATTTTGGTCACATCCAAATAAATCCAGTTGATCTTATTTTATATAAATAAATGTAGATTTATATAATTATATGAAGTCATATATATTTATGTATAACCTCAGATAAGAAAATGGAGCCATATTAAATCTTTCATATAATTAGATCTGAACATATAAAAATTCATATATATTTTAATATAATTGTATCAAATTATATATTATTATATCAAAACTTTTTTACTAGGGAAGTAACATTCCCGAGTAAAAAAAAAAGTTTTTAAGATCTAATTTGATCTCAAAATTGGCTGTATCAAGTTGGATCAGATATTGATCTAATTGTATTATTTTAGATACCCGAGTAAAAAAGATTATATATAATTTTACTTATTTTTATATAAACATATATTATTTCATAAATTTATACGTAAATTGTTTTGCTATCATATAAGATTATATATATTTACACTTCGTATCTTTTTCTTATATAAAATTATATAAAAGAAAATGTTAAGTTATACATAATAACATATGATTAGAGTGAGTTTATATAATTACATATGAAATATAAAAATTTGTCTGTTTGTTTTATATAATTTAATATAACAAAATATTTGAAGACATTTTATATAAAACTTTATGCAACTTTTTTCTGAATCATATGTAATCTTATATGAGTAAAATTAAAAAAGAAAATCTAAGTCCTTTATATTTAATTTGATATAACTTTTGAAAAGTCCAGAAAAAATTTTTTTTTGAAGTTCCAAAACTAAACCTTAAACATTTTTTTTTTTTTTTTTAATTTTATATGTTATTATATATAATGCAAAATTAATAAAAAAAATCTAAGTTCTTTATATATAATTTAATATAAATTTTTTTTTGGGATTTTTTTTATTAAAAAAATTTTTTTTGGATTTTTTTTTATTTAATTACATATAATTGCATAAATTTTTCTAAAAAAGGGGCCAATTTTCGCATCAAATCATATAAAATTATATTAAAATCACATCAAATTATATCAAATTTAATTCAACTTTATATGGTTTTATCGACTCATTTTTCGCATCAAATTCTATATGAATATATATGATGTCTTTATATAATTAAATATAAACATATATAATCTTTTTTACTCGGGTACACAAATACTAAAAATGATACAATTAGATCCGAATTTTGGTCACATTCAATTAAATCCAGTTGATCTTATTTTATACACCGAACCAAATACGGCAGTAATATTTACGAAAAAGCATGTTAATTTGACGAAAGAACAATCATTATACAGCTAACAAAACAAGGGTGTTGATTTGAATAAATTTTGTTAATTTATATTTGAGATAAATTTGACGAAATTTTGTCAAATTAACAGAATTATTTTCGTCAATTTGAATAAAATAGCTTATTCAATTTGAATAAATATCATCAATTTAACAAAATGATTTTCGTTGATTCTACGATATTTTATCAATTTTACTAAATTTGTCTACCCTTTCAAAAAATAAAATATCCATAAATATTATTTTTATTTTTGAAATTATATTAATTTTTTTATTAAAAAGAGTATGTTAATATTTTAAAAACTTAAAAAATGTTTACTAAAATAAACAAAAAAATTACAAAATAATAAATAACTAAAAAAATTATAATAATAGGTACAAAAAATAATTTATATGTATATAAACTTACAAAAAGGAATGAATTTATTAAAGACGAAGAAACTGCTGCGTGTGTCATATTTCCAATGGGTTAATTTAAATTCCGGACGGAAACTTATTTATCTTTGTCGAAACCTTTGTCAATGTAATGTAAAGAATACCTAAAAACATTAATAAAAATAAAAATTAGTTTATAAATTAAATTATTATATACATATATCATTACTTACATAAAGTTTCGTTTTCACATGAAGTTTTGTAGAATTTGAAGACGCTTTTATAATGCAAAAAAAAAAATAATGGCAAAAACTTAAAAGCTTTAGCAATTGCATAAAATTGCATGAAAAAATAAATAAATTTTAGCAAAACATAATTTGTTTCCTGACACTGCACAATGCAAAAAGTAATGGCGTCCAAACTTATAATTTTAGTCATTTTGACGAAATTTAATAAATTTGATGAAATTTAGTCAATTTTACTTCTTTAGAGGATGTAAACTTGACGAAATTTCGTTGATTTGAATAAAATTTGTTGAATCTTAAAAAAAAAAATTGACGAAATTTTGTTAAAGATCTACAAAATTTTATTGTTTACCTACGCGATTTGGTTCGGTGTATAACTTAATATAGATTTATATAATTACATAAAGTCAGATATATTTATGTATAACCTCAGATAAGAAAATGGAGACGCAATACATCTTAGCTAACATTAGATCTGAATATATACAAAGTTATATATAATTTAATATGATTGTATCAAATTATATATCATTATATCAAAACTTTTTTACTAGGGATATTAAAAATATAAGGAAAAATACAATGCTACCCGAATAAAAAAGATATGATATAATCATATATGCTAATATATAATTATTTAAATTTATATATGGTTATGCATGAACTTTGATATGGACATATAAGTTTATATATAGCATTGTATTTTTCCTTATTTTTTGATATGATAACATACATATTCATATCTATTTATATACCGATCTATATGAAATTAGATATCATAGAAGGTCGGGAATTTTTGGATATGACAGATAAAAAGATATATGATTTTATTTATAATTATATCCTGAAAAAATTTTCAAAATTTTCAAAATTTTCTAAGTCCCGGACATAAAAAAAAAAAATTTCAAGTCCTCAAAAATTTTATGAAAATTTTCAAAGTCCCGGACACAAAATTTTTTTGGCAATTGTTTTTTTGAGTAAAAAAATCATTGAAAATGTTTTTAGGAGAAATTTTATATTTTTGAAAAATTGTTCAGTTCCGAAAAAATGTTTTTAAATTTTCTAAGACACAAACATTTTTTGGAATTTTCAAATCCCGTAAAAATGATTTTAGAAAACGAAATTGAAAAATTTTTAGTAAAAAAATTCCGAAGAATGCAATAAAAACTCTTCTAACTGATAATGTATCCAATCTGATAAAATAATTTCTAATTTCGCGTTTAAAATTCCAAAAAAATTTACCAGATTTCATCTAATTATATAAAAATTTATCTAATTTTAACAGATAAGATATGATTTAATACAATTAGATAGACCCATTTTTGGGATCAAACTTAATCAAATTTGATATTATTTTATCAAAAATAATAGAATTTGATATAATCGTATAATATTCGATCCGCCAATTTTCGGATCAAAATTAATATGGATTTACATAAAAGCATATCTGTTCATATAAAATTAAATATTGCGTCATATAACTTTTTTTTACTCTGGTATATATAAACTTATCATATCAAAGTTCATGCATAACAATATATAAATATAAATAATTACATAATAGCATATATGATTATATCAGTTCTTTTTTACTCGGGTGGGTATACATAAACATAACTGCAATATTGGTGCATATAAATAATTTAACAACTATTGTGCTACTTGCAAAATATTCTGCTTAAAAAATTACTTTTACATAGAAAAATGTTGGAAAAGGTAAGTTTTCATTAATATATATAAAGAATTCTAAAATCATGTTTTAATTTTTACCAGTTCATCGTCATAACAAGTATAAGCGTGGACATTTTATTCCAAAACAAGATTAACTGGAAATTTTCGTATTCAAAATGTCGAAAAAACAATATTATTGCGTTCTTTGATGTTGAAGAAAATTAACTACGCAGCTAGTACGTTAAGGTATCGTTCAACTGTTATAAATTGAATTACTAAAATTGTTCGTAATAGGTTTGTTCGGAATAGGTATTTTTGTGATATTTTCATTACCACATCAAGGAAAATGAAAATATGGACACAAATGATACCGATTTAATTCGAGGCTCTGCCTCACTGGTGTTGGTCCTAGCACTTGTCTTAGGGCTGCGACCTTGAAGTCCGGCCTTGATTCTAGTAGGGGTGTTCAGCCTAATATTGGTTGTAAAAAGAAAAAGAAACTTAAGCCATCAAAGGTCAGGCACAACCAGAGAAGGCTTTGTTTGAAAATAATTAACAGACTAAGCCAATTCGATGGAACGAAGCTCTCCGAACGTGAGAGTGCGTCGCTATCATGGGCGAAAGGAGTCATTGAAGAACAGGACAAACTTTCGGCAATGCGCGCTTCTGATAAACAGAGCGCTGTTTCGGCCTCGTCATCGAAGTCTGGTAAAAGGTTGCGCTCGCCTGACGAGAAACCTTTACCTAAGAGATCTAAGGTGACCGGCAACGTCTGGACTCAGTCTTTTAGTGAAGTGGTGAAAGGTAACTTCGTTAGGGCTGTGATTAACAGGGAAAACGGGGATTGTAGTATTCCAAGGGACAAGTTTAGTTTAATTGAAACTAAATTAAATGAAATCTACTTTAGGCTCTTTGAGAGTATGCCTGATTTTCTCCCTACTACTGTCAAGGCAGGTTGGTATCAGGGGCGAGTAAAACTCGTTGCTTTTGGGAACGAAAGATCCGCAGCCGTGTTTAAGGTTGCCATTAGCCAAGTGGGAGAGTTATGGCCTGGAGCCCGACTGGACGTTGTGGAAAAACATGATATCCCCTCGCAACCCAGAGCTCATGCATGGATTCCAATGGCTACAAGTGACACTGCTGTGATTCTAAAGATGATAAAAGTCTGCAATCCTGACCTTCCAACTCAGAACTGGCAAATTGCCAGATTGGGTGAGATGGAGGGCGCTCGTCGTCAAGCAGTGGTCCTGGTTAATGAGGAATCGCTTCCGCTTTTAGCCAGGACTGACGGCATTATTAGATTTGGCTTTTTTCATATAAGAGTCAATGTCTACAAGGGCGACTAGAAGCCTATTTTGGACGGAGACAAGTCAGTGGCAGAGTCGGCTGGGGAGGAGAATCTGGAAAAGATTGATATTTAGCTGAACGATTCTAGGCTGATGGGAGATGCATCTGGCATTTTCGAAACCGAATCTGGTAACGAATGCGACCTCTGTGATGGCACGGAGGATAAAGCTGATGACACGATGGGTGACATTCAGGACGAGGCCCATGCAGTGAGGAATTCGGAGAGTTCTGTTGCCTCCGATTCAGAACAGATGGGACACACATCTGGCTTATCCGAAACCGAATCTGGGGACGAATGCGACCTCTATGATAACACGGAGGATGAAGCCAATAACACGGTGGTGGAAAGGATGGTGGAAAAAAAGCAAGATGTTGCGGTTCCTACAAATAAACCTCCATCACTGTAAGGCAGCCTCAGTTGCACTCTTGCTGCGCCTGACGACAGGAGCAGTTGACTTGGTTTTTATCCAAGAGCCCTGGGTGCGGGGTGGCAGGGTTTGCGGATTGAAGACCCCTGGGTTTAAGTTGATGGTTGCCAAAGGTGAGGGCTCACCAAGAGCCTGCATCTTGGCGAAAAATGGCTTAAATATATTCTTTTTATCAACTTTTAGTGATATGGATATTACAGCGGCTAGCTTAGAGCTTCATGGGAAGTCTATTTGGCTCGCCTCTGCGTATTTTCCTAATCCGGGGCCAATACCCCCGGAGAAGGTTGCCGGTCTGATTCGGGTGTCTGAATCTAGGGGACATCAGTTACTAGTGTGCTGCGATGCTAATGCACATCATTCGATATGGGGAAGTACAGACACAAATGATAGAGGCGAATCACTTTTGGAGTTTTTGTTGAGCACTAACCTGTATATTTGTAACAAGGGTACTGAACCAACTTTCGTTACAAGTACGCGGCAAGAGGTTCTTGACGTAACATTTGTATCAGATACATTGTCTGATAGAATTGATGACTGGAGAGTTTTGGAAGACCGTTGTTTCTCAGATCATCGCTACATTGAGTTTTTACTCAGGGAGAGTGCCCCGGTTGAGACAGTCTCTAGAAATCTGAGGAGAACAAACTGGGTGAAATATAGGGAGACTTTTTCTTTGCTTTTGGGTGAAGTTCCCTTATCTGAACCGCATAGTTTGGCGGAAATTGACTGTCTGGTTGACCATATAACAAATGTTTGTAATAGGTGCCCGGATGCGTCTTGCCCTTCTGCAAAGCCTAGAGGGGAAAAAAAGCCACCTTGCTGGTCAAATGAGTTGCAGACGAGCAGAGATTCCTGCAGAAAGCTCTTTAATAAGGCTAAATTTTCAAGAGCGGACGAGGACTGGTCTGCATACAGGCTGCAACTTAAGAGTTATAAGAAGATGATCAGAAATGCAAAATGTGATTCTTGGAAAAACTTCTGTGGAAATATAGAAGACGTTTCTGAGGCATCCAGGCTGCGCAAGGTTCTGGCTTCTTCACCTTGCACTCTGGGATACCTGAAAGATCCTAATGGGGTGTGGTCTTCCTCCAGTGGAGAATCGCTGGATCTCCTTTTAAACACGCATTTTCCGGGCAATTCCATGACGCCGTTTCAAGCTTTGGAACGTTCTGACGCCCAAGCATCTGAAATTGCTTCGGAAATAATAAATATGCCAACATTAATCTGGGCGATAAAAAAAAGATGATATAATCCCGGCTGAGTTGCAGCAAGTGTCGGACTATATAGCACCGTTGCTGTATAATCTATACACAGCATGCATCAACTGGTCAGGCAATGCTGCCTATCAATTACCAATGTAACCGTGATGCTTCTTTCGGAAAGGGGATAGAAGAGAGATGAAAGATTTGAAAGATAGAAGGGCTTCAGTATGGCAACACTGTAATTGCGCGTGTTGATAATTTTGAGTACAGTTGTTGCATCGCCATCTGTTATTGATCTGGCGAATTATTTTTGAAGCTGTGTTTATAGCCATTATTTTATTATTTTACTTCGTTGACGTTTTAGTGCTATTTATCAACGAAGGAGGGTGCTGCGATAGATATTAGTTATAAATAGAAACTAATAAATATCTGAAAAAAATGTTGTTCTGCCTGAGCGTATATTCCTTTAAAGTGGAAGATGATCAGAAATGCAAAATGTGATTCTTGGAAAAACTTCAGTGGAAACATAGAAGACGTTTCTGAGGCATCCAGGCTGCGCAAGGTTCTGGCTTCTTCTCCTTTCACCCTGGGATACCTGAAAGATCCTAATGGGGTGTGGTCTTCCTCCAGTGGAGAGTCGCTGGATCTCCTTTTAAACACGCATTTTCCGGGCAATTCCATGACGCCGTTTCAAGCTTTGGAACGTTCTGACGCCCAAGCATCTGAAATTGCTTCGGAAATAATAAATATGCCAACATTAATCTGGGCGATAAAAAGCTTCAGGCCCTATAAATCCCCGAGACCTGATGGTATAATCCCGGCTGAGTTGCAGCAAGTGTCGGACTATATAGCCCCGTTGCTGTATAATCTATACACAGCATGCATCAACTGGTCGTATATTCCTTTAAAATGGAGGGATACCAGAGTCGTATTTATCCCGAAGGCTGGGAAAAGTTCCCACACAGCTCCGAAGGATTTCAGACCAATTAGTCTGTCTTCTTTTTTGTTAAAGACAATGGAACGAATGATAGACTCATATTTGCGTAGAGTGATTGACCAGAGGTTGCTTTCGACAAAGCAACATGCATACAGCAAGGGACGATCAACGGAAACAGCTCTTCATGAGCTCGTTGGTACCATCGAGAGATCGCTTTCGGTAAAGAAGTACACTATGGTGGCCTTTCTTGATATTGCGGGGGCTTTTAATAATGTCATCCCAGAATCGATAATATTGGCATTGTCTGGTCTGGGAGTAAAACGTGAAATCGTTTTAATGGTGGAAAGCCTACTTGCCAGTAGACGTATAACGTCTGAATTGGGAGCGTCCGTCATATCTCGATTTGTCAATAGGGGCACACCACAAGGAGGTGTTCTTTCGCAGCTTCTTTGGAACCTGGCACTGAAGTCAATCCTACTATCTCTAGAAGCACGTGGTTGTCATGTTGTCGCATATGCTGACGATGTCGCGATAGCGGTAAAGGGGAAGCATCTGCCAACATTGCGGGACATTCTTCAGGGTTTTCTGAAAGATCTGTCTAAATGGGCAAGAGACTGTGGTCTAGGAGTTAATCCTAGTAAAACAGAGCTTGTTTTATTTACAAGGAAAAATAAGATTCCTGCTTTTGATCCTATTTCTCTGGACGGTACTGAAATCACCTTCTCAGATGGAGCCAAGTATCTTGGAGTATTTCTAGATAGGAAGCTGAATTTCAGGCGTAATATTGAGGAACGGGTGAGAAAAGCAACGATTGCTTTGTATTCCTGTAAAAGGGCCATTGGAAAACGATGGGGTTTTAGCCCTCAAGTCGTTCATTGGATCTATACAGCAGTGGTGCGTCCAATTTTGCTGTATGGAATCATTGTCTGGTGGCCTGCTTTAGAAACAAAAGCGAACTGTGTCTTTATTACGAAGGTACAGAGAATGGCGTCAATGTGCATCACTGGTGCTCTTCGTACTACACCTACGGCTGCATTAGAAATCCTCCTTCACCTGATACCCTTGGACATATTGGGTAGGCAGTATGCAGCTGCGTCGGCAATTCGACTTAATAGCACGCTGCAATGGAGGAGCAGCGATTGTGGCCATAGCGCGATCTTAAAAAAGATAACAATACCACAAAATGTGGATTGTGCTCCCTCTTTGAGCCTCTTTGAGCGCCACTTTACCACTATGATACCATCCAGGGAGTCTTGGATGGGGGATACTCCGGGAAGTGGAGCTACCATAAATTTTTACACAGATGGATCGAGGCTGCACGAACAAGTGGGCTTTGGGGTCTATTCGGAAGAGCTTGGATTGAGCCTGGCTCGTAGATTGCCAGATCATTGCAGTGTTTACCAGGCAGAGATGCTGGCAATAAAGGAAGTGGCTGACTGGTTGAGCTGCAATGTCTTGTCTACAACAGCAGTCAACATCTATACTGACAGTCAAGCCGCGGTCAAGTCCCTGGATTCAATGTTTCTGAAAACAAGATCTGCCCTTAACTGCCGCACGTCTTTAAATGAGATGGCCAAGCAGTTTAACATACGACTCATATGGGTCCCAGGGCACAGAGACATTCAGGGAATTGCAAAGCCGATGAGCTTGCAAGACTAGGAACTACCTTACAGGTTCCAACAGAATTGGAATGTGCCTCTAGAAACTTACAAGCAAAACCTACGGCTTTGTTCTGTGACGGAGACCAATCAAAGATGGGCAAATGGATGGACGTGTGAGACAACATGACTGATTTGGCCTTCTCTCAATCAGGGGCGCACAAGTGAGCTGATATCGCTTCCAAGAGGAGAGATTTCGACGGTGGTTTCTATAATTACCGGAGACTGTCTTATAGGGAAGCACGCAGAGCGGTTAAATGTGCCGTCGAATGACTTTTGCCGAAGTTGCATGGATGAAGAGGAGTTGGAAACTATCGAACACTTTATTTGCCATTGCCCGGCACTTTCTGGTCAGCGACTTGCTTCACTGGGATCTAGGGAGCTGTACGATCTTTCTGATTTGTAGGATGTCAAAATTCAATATCTAAGGAGTTTCATAAGAAGCTTAAACTGGTTTAACGACAAGGACTAGTAGGGAAACCTATTACGGTCCCGTGGTATCACAATGGACCTCAGAGTCTACGTGTGTTGACGTAAAACGTCAGCAGCCACTTACAACCTAACCTAACCTAGTACGTTAAGCTTTCGCAACTGGAAGGAGAGGGCATATGCACCACCATAATGTTATCACTACGATTTCAATATTACAAACTTTTTAAAAATCCCTTAAGTCGCCATATCAAATTGGAAATAAAAAGATAGTATAAGCAGTTTTGATACCGAGTCAGTGCACGGTGGTCAATTCCGGCCAAAAATCAATAATTTCTTTATTTCTGCGTGTAAATAGCTTAAATTTAATATTCGAATTAAGAATAACATATCTGATACCTTGCCCAAATGTTGGACCTACAAATACAGTGGTTGGCCAAATAATCATGGACGTCCCAAATGTATCCAACATGTCTGCATATAAACAGCAATAATTTTATATCCGAATTAAGAATAATATATCTGATCTCTTTTCAAAACGTTGGACATACAAATATAGTGGTTGGCCAACTAAGCATGGACGTGTCAAATGTATCGAACTAATTACGATGGGGGTTGGAACTAAAAAAAAACAGCCTTAGTGTTAGCCATTTTTTTTTTTAAATAGATACGCAATACTTCTTAATTCTGTTTTTTTTTATTTGAAATAACAACAATCGTAAAATTTTTAAAACTTTAAAAGAGAAAAAATTGTCAGGGTTTCCAGTTAATTGTTGGATGTTCTTTTTAAAGAACAAAATGGCCACAGTTGTACAGCAAAAACTACTGAACCGATCTTGATGACATTTTTTTTTTTTTTTTTTTATTTGTAGATTACATAATTTTCTAATACTTATCGTGGCCATTTTTTAAAATTTGACCTAATTAATATTTGAATGAAAGAAGAAATTGATATTTTTCTATTTTTTAAGTTTACGTTAGCATATCTTCAATAAAAATCAATTTAAAAAAAAAAAATGCCACGTTAAGTGTTAGAAAATTTTATTATCTACAAATCAAAAAAAAAAAATCATCAAAATCGGTTTAGTAGTTTTTGCTGTAAAATGCTGCCAATTTTTTCCTTAAAAAAAAACATCACACGATTAACTGGCAACCCTGAAAATTCTACTTGACCAAATTTTGTGTTATGAAATTTTTAAAAATACTAAAATTTTCTTTCTTTCAAATGAAAAAACAGAATTAAATAATATTGTGTATGTATTTTTTTATCTGTTTGAAAATTGCTAACATTAAGGCCTCTGTTCCGTCTTTCACAACTTTTCAATTCACATGAAAATTTCCGTATTACATGAAATCAAGTTTAGTGTTTTGTTGATCACGTTTTCATATAAAGTTGAAATCGAATAATCAAAATTTAAAAAATTATAAGGCAAAAAGTGCATTCGTTTTACTTTCACCAAATTTTATTTATGTGAAACAAAACAAAAAAGAAATTCGGATGTGGAATCTAGAACACCAAAAAAATTCGGAAATTTTAATTTTCAAATTTTTTATGTGAATTACAGCGGCCTAAAGCTGTTATTTAGTTACAATCCCCCTTAAACCAGATTTTTTTCTTATTTCGTTTTTTTTTTAGTTTTTTTTTAACGCAAATCTATGGGTTTTAAGTATAATTGTTAGTATCTCTTCACATTCCCTATTTTGGTGGAGTTTGTAGGCTTAAAAAAGTCCACCATTTTTAAAAGATGAGTCCACTAAAAATGCTCTGGTTTAAAGAATCGGTAAAAGTAGGGGCTGAAATTTAAAATACTTAATTTTAATAGTTAAAATTATAAATTCTTTTTTATAGCTAACCTCTAATAGCCTCTAATTGATTTTTATGGTCTTTCAAAATTTATTTTTTTTAGAGTTTTTTTTTATTTTTATCTAATTTTCATACACATCACTTTAGGACAAAAACGCACACAAAATCTGCAAAAACCACATGGAATGGTTATCTACTATAGGAATTAAAAAACCATGTGCGAACTTACAAAAATAATGTGAAGAAAAATGCATAGCCAACTTTTATTGAAAACTAAAATATGCATTTTAAAAAAAGCTGAAATGAGAAGCAAAAAATACTCAACTTTGCACCACTTTGGACAATAATATAGTGTTACAAGGCCCACAAAAAGATTTAAGTTGTATGTTTTGAAGTATTAGCGATAATATGGCATAAAAACTTCATCAAGATTTAAAAAAAAAAAAAATATTTTTTGGCCGGAATTGACCACCGTGCAGTGTTGCCATATATCAAGATTTATCTTTTTTTGCAAGTTTTTTGAGGTGCTAAAAAGATTTTTTTTCTGAAAAAAAGATTTTTGGAAAGGTAAAAACAAAAATGTGTTTTCTAAATAAGCTCAAATTACCTCAGAAATATATTTTTTTCTAAATAAAAAAATATTTTTTCATTCTACGCTATACTGTAACTTGTTTTTTATTTTAAAATTGAATTTAAAATACAATTTGTGAGTTTTTTTACTGATTTTAATACCTTTTTCAAAAAAAAAGTTTTTTTTTACAAAAAAAAAAAAAATTTTTCAGAAAAAATAAGATTTGGCAAAAAAATATATGGTAACACTTAGAGTTTTTCTTTTCCCGGACTTTTTCATTTCCCGGGAAAGCGGGATTCATTTTTAAATTTCCCGGGATCCCGGTAATTCCCGAAAAAACTAAAAAACCCAAATTGTTGGTCAAAAAAATATATAAAAACATTATGAATGCGATTGCACTAGTTATAATGTTTATTAACACCATACAAATCTTGTTTAGTACCTTTAAAACCAAAAACAAATAAGTTTCGAGAAAAAAGAGCAATTTTTGTTGCACAGTTTTTATAAAAAAAGGACCAAATATGTCAAAGTCTTTTAAAAGTATTTTTAAGGGAATATGTTATTTCACACCGCTTCAGTTTTAATAATTAAAATTCATCATTTATTCTAATTCATCTCAGTTCATTTTTACAATTGGTTTTCAACGCTTTGCCTATAAAACAGAACGAAACTGATTCAGAGGAATTTCGCAATTATGTCTCTGAAACTGAATGCAACTGTTTCAGAAAAATAAAATTACATATAAGAAAATTGATCTCAAAAAATTAGTAAAAATTAAAAAATTCTGTTTTCTAAAAGAAAAACCCGTTAATTTCAGAGTCATTCCTTACACAGATTTTATATCAAATTAGTTGTGTTCGCGAACTCAATAATTTGTACAAATTTGTACAAATTATTACGAATTTTGTCTAAAAGTCGTTCGCGTACTTTAAAAACCCAGTAACGAGAGAGAAAATGAGAGAAAAAAGTGACAGTTCTATTTTAGAAACTTGCAAGTTTTTACTGGATAAATTTTTGCCAGCAAGAATTATCAAGCACAAAAAACATATGTTTTAAAAACATGATTATATTTTTGTAAAAAAAAAAAAAAATACAAAATATAGTAACACTGTACCACAGACTAATACAGACTCGACATAAGTGACAGGTGTCAAAAAAGTATTATTTAACCATATGGTTAATATTTTCAAATTATTCTACGAATTAGGTTAGAAAGAGAAAACTGATATAACGCGCCATAAGAAAAATGGATGCCAGATCGGTTTTTGTTGTTTCACTAACTCCTAAGTCGTAGAAAGTGTTGCCATGTTAGCGTAAAACGGACTAAAAACCGCTGTGTTTTCTCCTAAAATCGCTTAGTTTTTCCCAATTTTTTCTTATAAAACTCTACTGTCGAGTCTGTATTTAGTCTGTGACTGTACCGAGTTACGAGTTGAAGAAAGCTCTTCTACTTGGAAGAGAGAACATATGCGCCACCATAATGTAATCACTACTATTTCAACACCACAAACTATTTTGAAATCCCTTACTGTCGCAATAGCAAATTGGAAATGGAAAGAACATATATGCAGTTTGAAGGTCGAGTTACGAGCATAGAAAAAAAATAGAAATGAAACAGAGTCGTATTTCGCTTGAATAAGTATTAGTGACAGCACATTATGTAACTTTTGACGTTTAATAAAAACAATGCAACATAAATGAGAACAACAACAAAGCAAACAACAAAAGAGAAAAAAAAAGTTTTTAATAGTGTGCGTATTATCTTTAAAAAAACGTTGAATAAAGCAAAATAAATAATAAATTTAATTAAATAAAAGACAAATTCCATTTTTTATAAACAAGGAATCTAATTTGATATTAAATACGTGTGAGATGAGGAAGAACAAGCATTTTGCCACCATATTGGAAAATACATCAAATACAACACAGCGTACCTTCCAATCTTTTCTATGGTTACGAGTTACAGCAACGTTCAGCTCACTCAACTTGGGGGAAGAATCATATGCACCACCATAACGTTATCACTACGATTTCAACACTACAAACTTTTGACCTCCCTTACTGTCGGAAATGAAAAGAACGTATAATCTGTAATGATTTTGATCTGGTAACCTTGGTTTCAGCCGAGAGTGATGCGGCTAACTTCACTCTATCCGTGATTGGTCAACCATTTTGTAATTAGATATATTAAAGTGTAAGAAAAGAGAGCACGCTCATAAAAACGTGTTTGATATTTTTAGAGTTTTTTTGAAATAAAACATTGTTAACAATAAAAGTGTGATTATTAAAATTCAGGTGTGGGGTACACTCACATTTGCCACTGAATAGAAGGAAATAGTATAAAGTACTTGATTGTTAACGATTGCATTTGAAATTATGGATCGACTGACACGGCAAGAAATCGTGGAAATTCTCATCGGAGAAGGAGTTGTTTTTCCACCATCGGCTACCATTGCCCAATTGCGAACGCTTCATGAGGATTTGATTGCTAGTCGTTCTTCTACTGAAACGCCGACTTCATCGAATGTTTCTGCTGCCTCTATGATTTTTCCAAATGTTGAAACTGCTGCCCCAAATGCTGATAAACAGATTACTGCTGCCCTGAAGCAATATGAGACAGACTCACCTGATGCATTGATGTCGCTTACTACTGCTGCCATGACGGTGAATTATAAAGAGAGATGCTACTCTTCCAAAATGATGCCGTTTGTTACGGATGCCTCTGCCGGTGTATTGACATCGATTTCTGCCTCTGATGTAACGACGCTAAATGTTACAGGTACCTCTGCTGTAATGAATGAAGATGTCTTGGGTGCTTTTTCTCAACCCACTATGACAACAATGTCTTATGCTAGGCCGGTAGTTCATACTTATGCTTCGGATACTCATCAATACAACAACTCTGCCTCAGCTCTGCCGGCAACAGATGTTTCTGCTAATCCAATGGAAGCAGAATTAAAAGCTTTGCAATTACGTCTCCAAATACTTCGTGCTCAAGAAGAAATTCGTGCTTTAGAGGAAAATTTTGGTAAACTGCCAGCAGGGCGGCGGTATAATATTGACTTAAGCGAGATAGATGCTGTAGTGCAACCTTTCAGCGGCGATGATCATTATGATATCGTTAAATGGTTTGGGCAATTTGAAGACTACACTGATACGCGTGACTATACAGAGAAAGAGCGGTGCCTTGGTTTACGACGTCGACTTACAGGAACAGCAAAAAATCATGTATTTAATTTAGGCTCAGTGGAATATGCTGTTATGAAAGAAGATTTGCTCAGATTGTTTAAGCGAAAAATAACACGTCAGGAAGTGTACCGTCAACTTCGGGCACGTAAGCTGCTTCCAACCGAATCCTGTTTAAGCTACATAATTACGATGCAGACAATTGCCAATAAGACTAACATCGAAGAAGAAGAGCTGGTGGATATAATTATCGACGGTATTCCAGATATTGGAAACCATACTGCTAACTTATATGGTGCCAATTCTATGAATGAACTGATAAGCCGCTTGGATCGTTTTGAGCAGCGGCGTCAGCAAGCTGCTGCGACGCAACAGAAGGCAGGCAATGCTTCGAAGATAAATTTAAAAATAAAGACTGGTTCTGCCACCCAGAACAATACAAATAAACCAACTGAAGAAATTATACGATGCTATAACTGCTCGCAGTTTGGGCATTACCAGAGTAAATGCCCCAAGCCTACCCGACCACCGAATTCATGTTTCGTTTGCGCTGAAGTGGGCCATTATCGTCAGGACTGTCCGAAAAGGAATCGTGCTGCTGCGGCTATTGTTGAGGATGGTGGAGACGGGGCAGTACCTATAGATGCCTATCAGACGGTAAGTGTTGCCTTTATTATTAGAGATAAGTGCACTGAATTAAAGTCGATTTTTTCTCTTTTTGATACTGGTAGTCCGATTAGCTGCATACAGAAATCCTTAGTACCCTTTGCCATCTATAGTGAGAAAACCGTTTCTTCGTTTCGTGGAGTTGGAAAGAATAGGATAAGTGCCTATGGTTTTGTAAAGTGTAAAGTAAAGTTAGTTGGTCAAGAGGTAGTACATGATTTTCTAGTATTACCAGATGAAGAGGCGGTTGTACCATTGTTGGCTGGCCGTGATTTATTATTTAAGTTTAATATTCGACTCTGTCGCATCAAAATAAGATATAATAAGAATACTCTTTTGAATTTAAATGAAAATGAAAATGGACTTAATAAATCTACTTTAAGTGCACTTGTGTCTTTTAATATTTTGAAAAGCCCTCGGGTAGGGGGTACTCCAGCCATAGGGAATAAGTATGGGATTGTTAACTTGCCTTTGTGTGATGGGAATGATTTTGATAGTAGTGAAATGATCAATGATGTGATAGGTACTGATGAGTTAGGTGATGATTTGCGGAATGTGGATAATGTCGATGCCACTGCTTCGGATGCTATACTTTTTTGCTCGGATGGGGAAAATTCTAATTTAGATGATGAGGATCGAGAGTTCGGGGAGTTGGTGAGGCTTATAGGTTCGGTTGAGTCTGATTCTGAATGCGTAGTTGATACGGACCCTAGTTTGAATTACAGTGATTCGGATATTTTTCGGAAGGTTGTATCGGATTGTTATTTAAATGAGGTGAATAGTGGTCGGGAGGAAATAGATTACTCTATGAGGATACGATTGACTGATGACACGCCGGTGTTTTCCGTCCCGCGACGATTATCTTATCGGGAACGTGTAGAGGTTAGGGAGACACTTGATGATTTATTGCGGCAGGGCATAATAAGACCTAGTGAATCCCCATATGCTTCACCTATAGTATTGGTCAGAAAAAGGAATGGGTCATTGCGTATGTGCATTGATTACCGTTCCTTGAAGATTGCCTCGAATATTTGGGTAATAAGCGGTATTTTAGTACCTTGGACCTGAAGGATGGTTTTCAACAGGTTCGGGTGCATGATGATTCGGTGCGATATACGGCCTTTGCTACACCTCTCGGACAGTACGAGTACTGTTATATGCCGTTTGGCCTAAAAAATGCCCCTGCGGTATTTCAGCGATTTATAAGTATGATATTGAGGGAACTGATTGAGACTGGGCAGATCGTGGTATATATTGATGATATTGTCATAGCAACTAGGACCATTGAGGAGCATGTTGAAGTCTTACGTAGGGTTTTACTTTTGTTGAAAAAATATGGCTTGAAATTGAATCTCGGGAAATGCAAATTTGGCTACTGTGAACTTGATTATTTGGGATACTGTGTGAATGAAATGGGTATTCGTCCTAATGGCGACCATATTAGGACAATTCGAGATTATCCGGTTCCTGCAAATGCGAAGGAGGTACAGCGGTGCTTGGGACTTTTTTCATATTTTCGACGGTTTGTTCCAAATTTTTCGAGAATTGCCAGGGCTCTTACGGACCTTACCAGAAAGGACAGTGTATTTGAATGGACGGATTCTTGTACTGAGGCATTCTGTATTTTGAGGGATAAGTTGATTAATGCGCCTGTGTTATCAGTATACAGTCCTTTTCGTGAGACTGAATTACATACGGATGCCAGTTCGCGGGGGTTCGGTTCCGTGCTTCTGCAGAAGCAGGATGATGGTAAATTTCACCCAGTTGCGTACTATTCGAAGTCTGCTTCTGAGCCTGAGTCGAGATACCACAGTTTCGAACTGGAGACTTTGGCCATTGTATATGCATTGAGAAGGTTTAGGATGTTTCTGGAGGGTATTAAGTTTACGATAGTCACCGATTGCAATTCATTGGCACTCACTTTGGGAAAGAAGGTCATTAATCCTCGTATTGCAAGGTGGGCACTGGAGCTCGAGAACTATGATTACCAGATAAGGCACAGAAAGGGTGAGATGATGGCTCATGTGGATGCATTGAGCCGTGCTCCTGTTGCAGTGATAATGGACGATACTGATGTTGACTTAAATATTCAGATAGTTCAGAATAGAGACAAGGACATTCAGGGGATCCGGGACAAATTGGAAGCTGGGGAATTGGATGGTTATTTTTTGGAAAACGGGTTGGTGTTTCGTCAGGGTGCACAGGGTCAGAGTCAGTTGTATGTACCTAGGGAAATGGAGGACAATATTATGAGACTTACACATGAGAAATATGGCCATATCGGTATAGAAAAGTGTTTTAATCAGATTCAGAAGCATTATTGGTTTCCCGGTATGAGGGGGAAGCTTAACCGTTTTACTCGGAATTGCTTAAAGTGTATTTATTATTCTGCGCCGACCCGTAAAAATAAGAGGAATTTATACAACATTGAGAAGAATCCAATCCCTTTCGACACTCTGCATATTGATCACTTTGGTCCTTTGCCTGCGATAAGTTCAAAACGGAAGCACATATTGGTGGTAGTAGACTCCTTTACCAAATTCGTTAAGTTGTATGCCGTGAATTCCCCAGGGACAAAGGAGGCATGTTGTGCCTTAGCAAAATATTTTGAGAACTATAGTAGACCGAGACGCATCATTAGTGATCGAGGGTCGTGTTTTACATCTAATGAGTTTGCGAATTTTGTAGTGGAGCGTAACATTACTCACGTAAAGGTGTCGGTAGCTTCTCCACAATCGAATGGCCAAGTGGAACGTGTGAACCGGGTTTTGAAGGCAATGTTGGCTAAGTTAACCGAGCCGATTAATTATGCCGACTGGGTTAAGAAGTTGGCACAGGTGGAATTCTCCATCAATAATACTTTGCATAGTGCTACTGGACAGACTCCAAGTGTGATGTTGTTTCGAATTGAACAACGGGGTCAGATTTTGGATGAGTTGACTGAACATTTGCAGGAAAGGTTTAGTAAGGAAAGGGTAGACTTGGATACGGTAAGGGCGTTAGCGTCAAAGGCGATTCAGAGGGCTCAGGAGTATAACCAGGGGTACTTTGATAGGAATCATGAAGCTCCCGAGACATTTAGCGTAGGTGACCTAGTGGTCATGAGGAATGTTGATACTACTGCCGGTGTCAACAAGAAGTTTATTCCAAAATTCCGGGGACCGTATATCATTCAGAAGTATGTGGGCAACGACCGTTATGAGATAACTGATTTGGAAAATTGTCAGGTGACTCAAATGCCCTACAGGGGTATAGTTGATTCGACTAGGTTAAGAAAATGGCTGGAACCCAGAGTGGATGTTGATGACGATTTGTCGGGCTTTAAAGGCAACACTGATGAATGTAGGGATTATGAATATCTGGAGGGTGAATGTGTAGATTATGAATTTCTTGACGATGAAGGGATAGAATGAAGTACATTGGTCACAATCGAGGTCGATTGTGGGATCAGGTCGGCCGAGATTGTAATGATTTTGATCTGGTAACCTTGGTTTCAGCCGAGAGTGATGCGGCTAACTTCACTCTATCCGTGATTGGTCAACCATTTTGTAATTAGATATATTAAAGTGTAAGAAAAGAGAGCACGCTCATAAAAACGTGTTTGATATTTTTAGAGTTTTTTTGAAATAAAACATTGTTAACAATAAAAGTGTGATTATTAAAAATCATTTGCTTATTATGAGTAAAAACTGCTTTTAGTAGAGATTTTTCAAAAAGTGGGCTTTGTAGGCATGGTCAAATATTGAAAATATCAGCATTTTTTGTCTGAGTTGGAAACAAATAATGCCATGGAGCTATGGAACATCTAGAAGTTTTGAAATAATCCGGAGGTTTGGAATAATATGTGCATTTGTCGCATTCTTCTTCAAAATCATTAGTAATAAATAACAAAATATGCTCGATTGCACATAGGGGCAGCTATATGGGGCTTCTTGGCAACAATTCATTTTTTTAAAAAGCGATTTTGCTAACATTGTTATTTTATATCGAAAGCCTATACTTTTCTACGCTTGACTGCATTTTTACTTTTTTGATTTATCCATTTTTCGTTTCTTGGCACTGTGTTAAATTTACAGACCTATTCTCAGTTATGACTGGTTATGACTAATTTTATTATTTTCAAACTTCATATTCCCTGTGTTTGTTGTAAACAAAATCATAAAAAGTCTCAAAATTTAAAACTTTTTGTCAATTTTGAGACGATGTGGGTAGCAGGTCTTTATTTTTTTGAAATTTTCAAACAAAATTTGAATTTTTTTATGATTGTTTACAACAACCACATGGAAAAAATTGAGTTATGATTGAGTTATGACTTTTTTTGTGAATAGGCCCCTTAGTAAAAGTTCAAAAAACAAAAAAAAAATATTTTAAATATCCTTAAGTTGAAAACTCAAAATGAAAGGTAAACAAATAAAAAATCTTAGAACTATACACATAAATTAAAAGGTTATTTTAGCACAAATTATTTTCATTCATTCTGACCAAACTGCTTTGAATATTAGAGAAGTTATAGCCGTTCTAAGAACATCCTTTTTATGACGATTTTTAAAACATAAGTTTAAAGGTCAAAAAGTCAAGACTTATCCTACATTATCCTTAGATATTTTTATAGAGTGGTAAGTGGTATAATTCTTTACTAGAATCAGTCATAGAAACTTGCACGAAAAGCGCCCGCTTTGTGAAACTGCACTTTAAAAATATGACATATTTTTTACTAATAAACCACATGCAGTCCAAACCAAAAATGCAAGACCCCTTAAACTTGGCACGAATATATCTATTGGTCATAGGTTGATTAAGTTCCAAAATGGGCAAAATCGGACCAGGTGAAAAAGGCTTCCCCTTAAAGAATTAAAAAAAAAACCTTGGGAAACACGATTTTTAGGGGGTTTTCTTACATTTGTTCAACACATCAAAAATTTGTATGACAAGAAGTTCCTTGACCTGGAAAATAAATAAGTGGAGTAACAAATGCCATTTATTTTATCCAGCCCACTTTTGGGGGCGTGGCTATGAAAATAATATATAAATTTGATAAAATTGTATTATTTTAGCATAGATATCATACTTAATCAATTTGTAAATACCTATTGCGGGGAAAAAGGTATCCCCAGACATCTCCATCAACGTCCCCATGACCGATTTTAATCCCAACTTCCCAAAAAAAATTTGATAATAGTTTTTTTTTTCATATTTTAAATTTATACGATATAATTTTTTTTATTGGAACATTTGTTGTGGAATACTTCATATGTAGAAAATTCTAATATTTACTTATTTTAGCGATAGCTATGGCTATATATTAACATAAAAATTTACAAAACTTTATACTTCAAACAAACAATTTTTTATTTTTTTGTTTTTGCGCATTTTTTCGCAATTTTGCAAAGAAAGTCTTAAGGTACATACAGACGACGCAATATTATGTACAATATTCAATTATATTGATCGTGTGTGGGTAAGATTGACCATTGTACAATCGTCAATATTACCCACACACCATCAATATAATTGAATATTGTACATAATATTGCGTCGTCTGTAGGTACCTTTACATGTTTTTACATAAATTTAATCGAAAAGCTGCGCTCTTTAAAACGGTGGGCATATCGACTACAAAAATCCAGCGGTTTAATCGATGCCATAAAACATACCATTTTGCCCCTATGTGGATTGTAAAAAACTGTTTCAGCAAACTCATTTTTGGCTAATGGATTCTCAATTGATAAATGTGTTCTTTTGCTACTCGAGTAGAATTAATAAAATAATTTGTATCTCTCATTGTGGTCTTCGCGAACAAATTTTGGCGGAATTTTTCGGATGGTGTGGGTGAGTTCGTCCAAGGAAGATTCTCCACCCCCCAACAACGTGAAATGTCTTGGGTCGACAATATGTTACAGCCAAATGAAGCCACTGTGGAACAAAAGAGAATTGATGCAGAAGAAACTATGTCAGAACATTTGTTATATTGAGTATAATAGTATGTTTCCAGTGGCATGATTTGGGCAAATCAGAGTGTTTCGAGGAAATCATGTAATTTTCTACATGTTTTCCCATACATTTTTCATATGCGCAAAACATCTCAAATTGGGTGTTTTGGTACAAAACATGTCGACTTTTTAAACCCACCAATGTTTTGGTCAGTGCAACACTGTATTTTATATTCGAAAATAAAAGCTACTCATTCGTAGTTAGTGTTCACTAGAAGAAGAAGACATTGTATTATTTTTATTATTAAAATAATTTACAATTAGTTGTTTAAACATCTTTACTTAATTATAATAAACTACAAAATTAATTGTTTTTGGTAATTATTTTCTTAATTTTGTTGTTTTAACTATTTTGTAGAGAAAACGTCAAATTAATTACGAAAATTCGTAATTAGTTTGACGTTGCAAATCACTTCAACTTGTGTGGAAACAGCTCGAAGTGTTTTGCTCAAATCAAGTGTTTTTGATCTTGATGAAAACATGGTTTAAGCTGTTGGAATTTTAGAAAAAGAAAAAGAACTGACGGAATTTGGTGGAGCTTTACCATAGAAAAAATAGAAGTGTAACAGAGTCGTATTTCGCTTGAATAAGTATTAGTGACAGCACATTATGTAACTTTCAGTGTTGCCACCAATCGAATTGGAAATTACACACAAAATTATCCAAAATATCACAAATTACACAAAAAAAAAAAAAAATAACCAAAAAAAAATATAAACTTTTTTTTGTAATTCTAGAGATCATAGTTTGTTGTATTGTTTTGCATAAAAATAAGAAATTAAATTAATTTATTTATATCAATTAATTTTCTCTCCAGTTTTTTGTTAAACTTCAATAGTATAATAGTATACTTAAAAATTGTTTCTTTCGGGTACATTGTATGAAAATATTTGATCCGTTTGTCAAATAGTTTTCGGAACAATTTCAAAATATTGTATAAAAAAAAAAAAAAAAAAAAAAAAAAAAAAAAAAAAAAAAAAAAACAAACAGAATAAATAAATTTCATAAATTTATTTATTCTGTTTGTGTTAAGTCTATAAAAACAAAAGTTTTATTCAGAAAATTTTGACAGGTCGACTCACATGTCTGCTCGTCTGAAAATTCTTCTAACTGAGGAATGGGAGATGGTAATATTAAAATAAGTTAAAGAACAATTTTCAGATTTTGAAAGAGGGATTCTTCAGAAAAAATTTAATTTAAAAAAATTAAGACTAGGTTTTTATGGTCTAAAAATGCATGTCCGTCATTTAGTATCCAGTATTTGGTAATCAAAATTTCTAAAGTGCATATTGTCAATGATTTTTTTTAAGTCGAAAATGTCGATAAAATGATAAAAATAACTAAAATATGATCAAAGTTTGTTGGAACTTTGTTGAGGTGAAATTACACAAAAATTACACAAAAAATTTCATTATCCAAAAATTATCCAATGATTTTGAAATTGTCCCACTTTTGTGTAATTATCCAGAAAGTGGCAACACTGGTAACTTTTGACGTTTAATAAAAACAATGCAACATAAAGGAGAACAACAACAAAGAAAACAACAAAAGAAAAAACAAAAGGTTTTAAACTATCAATAGTGCGTATTATCTTTAAAAAAACGTTGAATAAAGCAAAATAAATAATAAATTTAATTAAATGAAAGACAAATTCCAATTTTTATAAACAAAGAATCTAATTTGATATTAAATACGTGTGAGATAAGGAAGAACAAGCATTTTGCCACCATATTGGAAAATACATCAAATACAACACTGTGTACATTCTTATCTTTTCTATGAGCATTACCAGCCAAACGAGATACAACTTGTACAGTTGCAGATGCCTTAACGTCATCATGGAACTCGAAAGAATGCACATATGAACGGATTTATTTATCCTTGGCTAGAATAGAGCTATTTAACAGGAAGTTGTGAGCTTTAGTGCTCTCAAACGACTATTGGATTGAAATAAATAGCTACTCGGAATAAGTGATTGATTTAATACGATCTAAATGAAACGTATTAGCAAAAGCTGTATCTAGTAGTACACCGCTGGAACTGGATGTAAAACGAGAGTGAACTTTCTCGGCAGCCTCATTCTTAGTGGATTGTATTTGCAGAGAATTGGATTCATGATCGAATGAAGCTGAGTTCGAATACAATTTGGAATTGGTGTCACTACTAGACTGCTTTATAGGAATAGAACTACCCAGCAACATTTTTTGGAATCGTTTCTTTTTTAATGTATTCTAGAATAGATTTCCCAGTAATGTTACTCCATTCCTCTACTGTTTCCACGGAATCGACAAAAAAAGTTTTAATTTTTGAAAAAAACGTCAAACAGTAAAATTAAATTTATAAAAAAAAACAATTTATTTGTTAACTTTTTGTTGACAAATTTTTAGATTTTCGCAGCACTTATTACCTTCGTGCAGTTACCGATATCGGTAACTTTTTTTTTTTTTTTTTTCTATGCATGACAGGGTGACACAGAGATGAATTTTTTTCAAAAACTACTACTTTTATCAACTATTCGCAAATTTCATCGGCAATTTTTGCCCACAAAACAATGAATTGGACGAGGTCTATCCATGAATCTCCTCCTACTAGGCCATGTGGACATTCGGTGTAGCTTTTTAAAACATAATATTATAGCGGACAATAACACGAGTACTTTGTAGTACCACATTTCTTTAGAGTCAGTTTTTGTTAGAACAATTTTATCAAAAAACTAACTGGCCAAAAGTGGACAAAATCTTAAATCGCTGTGGGAGGACCCTTAATGTCAATCGGTGTAACTTTTCAAAGTGGAATCTTTTAGAGGACACTTAAAGGAGTACTTTGTAGTACTACGTTTTATTGGAATCAGTTTTTGGTCGACCAATTCCATCAAAAAACTATCTGACCAGAACTGGCCAAAATCTTAATCGCTGTAGGTGGACCCTTAATGTCAATCGGTGTAACTTTTGAAAAAGCAATATTATAGAGGACACTAAAATGAGTACTTTGTAGTACCACGTTTTGTTGGAATCAGTTTTTGGTAGAACAATTCCATCAAAAAACTATCTGACCAGAACTGGCCAAAATCTTAAATCGCTGTGGGTAGACCCTTAATGTCAATCGGTGTAACTTTTGAAAGTGGAATCTTATGGAGAACACTTATATGAGTACTTTGTAGTACCACGTTTTATTGGAATCAGTTTTTGGTAGAACAATTCCATCAAAAAACTATCTGACCAGAACTGGCCAAAATCTTAAATCGCTGTAGGTGGACCCTTAATGTCAAATGGTGTAACTTTTGAAAATGGAATATTATAGTGGACACTTATAGGAGTACTTTGTAGTACCACGTTTAATTGGAATCAGTTTTTGGTAGAACAATTCCATCAAAAAACTGTCTGACCAGAACTGGCCAAAATCTTAAATCCCTGTACGTAGACCCTTAATATCAATCGGTGTAACTTTTAAAAAAGGAATATTATAGAGGACACTTAAAAGAGTACTTTGTAGTACTACGTTTTATTGGAATCAGTTTTTGGTAGAACAATTCCATCAAAAAAAGGTCTGACCAGAACTGGCCAAAATCTTAAATCCCTGTACGTTAACCCTTAATGTCATTCGGTGTAACTTTTGAAAAAGCAATATTATAGAGGACACTAAAATGAGTACTTTGTAGTACCACGTTTTGTTGGAATCAGTTTTTGGTAGAACAATTCCATCAAAAAACTATCTGACCAGAACTGGCCAAAATCTTAATCGCTGTAGGTGGACCCTTAATGTCAATCGGTGTAACTTTTGAAAGTGGAATATTATAGTGGACACTTATAGGAGTACTTTGTAGTACCACGTTTAATTGGAATCAGTTTTTGGTAGAACAATTCCATCAAAAAACTATCTGACCAGAACTGGCCAAAATGTTAATCGCTGTAGGTGGACCCTTAATGTCAATCGGTGTAACTTTTGAAAATGGAATATTAAAGCGGACACTTATAGGAGTACTTTGTAGTACCACGTTTAATTGGAATCAGTTTTTGCTAGAACAGTTCCATCAAAAAACTATCTGCCAGAACTGGCCAAAATCTTAATCGCTGTAGGTGGACCCTTAATGTCATTCGGTGTAACTTTTGAAAATGGAATATTATAGTGGACACTTATAGGAGTACTTTGTAGTACCACGTTTAATTGGAATCAGTTTTTGGTAGAACAATTCCATCAAAAAACTATCTGACCAGAACTGGCCAAAATGTTAATCGCTGTAGGTGGACCCTTAATGTCAATCGGTGTAACTTTTGAAAATGGAATATTAAAGCGGACACTTATAGGAGTACTTTGTAGTACCACGTTTTATTGGAATCAGTTTTTGGTAGAACAATTCCATCAAAAAACTATCTGACCAGAACTGGCCAAAATCTTAAATCGCTGTGGGTAGACCCTTAATGTCAATCGGTGTAACTTTTGAAAGTGGAATCTTATAGAGAACACTTATAGGAGTACTTTGTAGTACCACGTTTAATTGGAATCAGTTTTTGGTAGAACAATTCCATCAAAAAACTATCTGACCAGAACTGGCCAAAATCTTAATCGCTGTAGGTGGACCCTTAATGTCAATCGGTGTAACTTTTGAAAGTGGAATCTTATAGAGAACACTTATATGAGTACTTTGTAGTACCACGTTTTATTGGAATCAGTTTTTGGTAGAACAATTCCATCAAAAAACTATCTGACCAGAACTGGCCAAAATCTTAATCGCTGTAGGTGGACCCTTAATGTCAATCGGTGTAACTTTTGAAAGTGGAATATTATAGTGGACACTTATAGGAGTACTTTGTAGTACCACGTTTAATTGGAATCAGTTTTTGGTAGAACAATTCCATCAAAAAACTATCTGACCAGAACTGGCCAAAATGTTAATCGCTGTAGGTGGACCCTTAATGTCAATCGGTGTAACTTTTGAAAATGGAATATTAAAGCGGACACTTATAGGAGTACTTTGTAGTACCACGTTTTATTGGAATCAGTTATTGGTAGAACAATTCCATCAAAAAACTATCTGACCAGAACTGGCCAAAATGTTAATCGCTGTAGGTGGACCCTTAATGTCAATCGGTGTAACTTTTGAAAATGGAATATTAAAGCGGACACTTATAGGAGTACTTTGTAGTACCACGTTTTATTGGAATCAGTTTTTGGTAGAACAATTCCATCAAAAAACTATCTGACCAGAACTGGCCAAAATCTTAAATCGCTGTGGGTACACTGAAAAAAAAAACATTCGTGATATAAATGAAACAGATTCATTATTTTGTTTTCATTTAACCAATGAAAGAATTCATAAGCTCATTGTAATATCATACATATTGGAAACGAATTTCATAAAATTTGCTTCATAAGATTTCGTAGTTTCATTAAAAAATGTCATTAAATTTTGTTTATAAAACTTGTTGTTTTTGATGCCTGTAGTGTCGCGTCTGTTTACTCTGTACGCGCAAAATTTTCTTCTTCTTCTTAAAAACGCGCAAAATGTAAAAAAGCTGATAACAGCAGCACGAACGTGTTTAGTGTTTTTTTTTTAGTGTTTACAATTAAATTTAATGAAATATAATTTATAAATTATATATTTACTAAAATATATAATATATTTTGAATTATTAAATAATTTCGTTTTTTTTTTAATAATATAGTAAAACTGTGTGTTAGAAAATTGAGTGAAGTGTTTTAATAAAAAAAATGTCAAATCGTTTTTGTGATTTTGTCAGGCTTTACAAATTAAATTTAATGTTAACTTAATATTCACTAATCCGCGTTGTTTTATTTAATTTTTGTGTTTTTAATAATGTATTACAATTATGAGGCACACCATATTTAAAAAAAAACTAAAAACGCCACCAGTTCTAGAATTAAAAAAGAAAAAAACAAAATTAATAATTAGTAACGCCGTGCCCCTCCAGCTTCTTAGGGTCCAGGGACCCCTGGTATGTATTGGTGCTTAATGTAGAAATAAATTATCAACAACAAAATCTTCTTCTGCTTATCCGGCCTTCGGCCGGTCGCAGGAATTACAAACTCCGTCCCTTAGACGTCTGTGGACAGGATCCTTCGCCTCTCAGGAAAATACAATTTTTGGTTAACAGGATTTACGTGTTTTATATTTTTATGATAAAAAATACTAAAATGGACTTTGCCGGCACCACTAAAAATTAATTTTGTTTTTTTTTTTTGATTCCAGAACTGGTGACGTTTTTAGTGATTTCAATTTTATTGTGCCCCATAAAATGCAATTCAGCCCAATTTAAGGTTGGAGTTAAACTTTGTGTGACACCCGGTCTAGATTAGCAATCATCACTTCCATCATACGTCACAATCGATAGTAATGGCTGTGATTGCTAATCCGGACAGTTGTATACAATGATGGTATACAATTGATGGTAGAGCGCCTGTTCTACTATAGATTGCTAGCAATCAAGTGTCTATATGAAGTTGCTAACCATTGCTTACTATCAAGTTTGGCGTTTGTAAACGTCAAATGTAACACTGAACACCCTCTATGGTTGCTTTGTTGGTTGCTAATCTAGAACGGGTGTGAGAAAACTAAGTGGAAACTATAAAAAAATGTGCAATTAAATAAAATTTCAGTGACACTTATGTATGATACTTGCATTTTTTAAGTAAGTAGTTCCTAACTTTATTAGGGGTTTTCAATGAAAATTTCGATAACTTCAACAAAAAATTTTGAATTTATCGTAATTCCCATAAAAAACCCCTAATAAAGTTAGCAACTAGTTACTTGAAAAAGCAAGTATCTTAAGCACATTACTAACAACTTTTCCACATTTAATCAGTGAATACTTTCATACATTCCATGAAAAACTTCATAAAACGATTCAAACAAGTTCTACGAATATTTTCATTATTTATATGTAACTTTTCATTGACAGAAACTTTAATGAAACCAGTTTCATAAATCAAATGAAACTTGTCTTCGGTTGAAAACGTGAGTCATTTTTCATTAAGCTAATGTCAATTTTCATTATTTTCACGAAGCTTTTTTTTTCAGTGATAGACCCTTAATGTCAATCGGTGTAACCTTCGTGCAGTTACCGATATCGGTAACTTTTTTTTTTTTTTTTCTATGCATGACAGGGTGACACAGAGATGAATTTTTTTTCAAAAACTACTACTTTTATCAACTATTCGCAAATTTCATCGGCAATTTTTACCCACAAAACAATGAATTGGAGAAGGTCTATCCATGAATCTCCTCCTACTAGGCCATATGGACATTCGGTGTAGCTTTTTAAAACATAATATTATAGCGGACACTAATACGAGTACTTTGTAGTACCACATTTCTTTAGAGTCAGTTTTCGTTAGAACAAATTTATCAAAAAACTAACTGGCCAAAAGTGGACAAAATCTTAAATCGCTGTGGGAGGACCCTTAATGTCAATCGGTGTAACTTTTGAAAGTTAAATCTTTTAGAGGACACTTAAAAGAGTACTTTGTAGTACTACGTTTTATTGGAATCAGTTTTTGGTAGAACAATTCCATCAAAAAACTGACCAGAACTGGACAATATCTTAAACCGCTGTGGGTGGACCCTTAATGTCAATCGGTGTAACTTTTTAAAATGGAATATTATAGAGGACACTAAAATGAGTACTTTGTAGTACCACGTTTTATTGGAATCAGTTTTTGGTAGAACAATTCCATCAAAAAACTAACTGGCCAAAAGTGGACAAAATCTTAAATCGCTGTGGGAGGAACCTTAATGTCATTCGGTGTAACTTTTGAAAGTGGAATCTTTTAGAAGACACCTCAAAGAGTACTTTGTGGTACTACGTTTTATTGGAATCAGTTTTTGGTAGAACAATTCCATCAAAAAACTATCTGACCAGAACTGGCCAAAATGTTAATCGCTGTAGGTAGACCCTTAATGTCAATCGGTGTAACTTTTGAAAATTGAATATTATAGCGGACACTTATAGGAGTACTTTGTAGTACCACGTTTAATTGGAATCAGTTTTTGGTAGAACAATTCCATCAAAAAACTATCTGACGAAAACTGGCCAAAATCTTAAATCGATGTGGGTGGACCCTTAATATCAATCGGTGTAACTTTTGAAAATGGAATATTATAGCGGACACTTATAGGAGTACTTTGTATTACCACGTTTTGTTGGAATCAGTTTTTGGTAGAACAATTCCATCAAAAAACTGTCTGACCAGAACTGGCCAAAATGTTAATCGCTGTAGGTGGACCCTTAATGTCAATCGGTGTAACTTTTGAAAATGGAATATTATAGAGGACACTTATAGGAGTACTTTGTAGTACCACGTTTAATTGGAATCAGTTTTTGGTAGAACAATTCTATCAAAAAACTATCTGACCAGAACTGGCCAAAATCTTAAATCGCTGTGGGTAGACCCTTAATGTCAATCGGTGTAACTTTTGAAAGTGGAATCTTATAGAGAACACTAAAAAGAGTACTTTGTAGTACCACGTTTTATTGGAATCAGTTTTTTGTAAAACAATTCCATCAAAAAACTGACCAGAACTGGCCAAAATCTTAAATCCCTGTACGTGGACCCTTAATGCCATCCGGTGTTACTTTTGAAAATGGAATATTATAGCGGACACTTATAGGAGTACTTTGTATTACTACGTTTAATTGGAATCAGTTTTTGGTAGAACAATTCCATCAAAAAACTATCTGACCAAAACTGGCCAAAATCTTAAATCGCTGTGGGTGGACCTTTAATATCAATCGGTGTAACTTTTGAAAATGGAATATTATAGCGGACACTTATAGGAGTACTTTGTATTACTACGTTTAATTGGAATCAGTTTTTGGTAGAACAATTCCATCAAAAAACTATCTGACCAGAACTGGCCAAAATCTTAAATCGCTGTGGGTAGACCCTTAATGTCAATCAGTGTAACTTTTGAAAGTGGTATCTTATAGAGAACACTAAAAAGAGTACTTTGTAGTACCACGTTTTATTGGAATCAGTTTTTTGTAGAACAATTCAATCAAAAAACTGACCAGAACTGGCCAAAATCTTAAATCCCTGTACGTGGACCCTTAATGTCATTCGGTGTTACTTTTAAAAATGGAATATTAAAGCGGACACTTATAGGAGTACTTTGTATTACTACGTTTAATTGGAATCAGTTTTTGGTAGAACAATTCCATCAAAAAACTATCTGACCAAAACTGGCCAAAATCTTAAATCGCTGTGGGTGGACCTTTAATATCAATCGGTGTAACTTTTGAAAATGGAATATTATAGCGGACACTTATAGGAGTACTTTGTATTACCACGTTTTGTTGGAATCAGTTTTTGGTAGAACAATTCCATCAAAAAACTGTCTGACCAGAACTGGCCAAAATGTTAATCGCTGTAGGTGGACCCTTAATGTCAATCGGTGTAACTTTTGAAAATGGAATATTATAGAGGACACTTATAGGAGTACTTTGTAGTACTTACCACGTTTAATTGGAATCAGTTTTTGGTAGAACAATTCCATCAAAAAACTATCTGACCAGAACTGGCCAAAATCTTAAATCGCTGTGGGTAGACCCTTAATGTCAATCGGCATGGACGTATTCAGGGGGGGGGCCCAGGGGGCCCGGGCCCCCCCTTTTGGATTGGAAAATTTTAAAAAATGTAAACACTTCAACATATGATACAAGTAACAAACATAAGTTTTTTGTAGAATTGTAAATATTTTGGTTTTTAAAGAAAAGTTTTACATATTTTTTTATAAAAACTCTTGATTTGAGTAAATTTTCGTTTTTAAAAAGTCATTTATATCAAAATATCTGTAAAATAAGTATCGAAAACACATTATATTGGTTTTATTTAATGAAAATTATTCATCAGGATCATGAAAACAGTTTTCCATAAAACAAAATTCAAACTCTAAGGATCTAAGTCACTTTTTCTACATTAAAAGTCTCAGATTCTGAGATATTATTTCTATAAAAAATTCTAAGATGCTGAAAATTTTTTTCTAAATAAAAATTTTCATATTAATTTTTAATTTTCAATCTAGCACTTTTTTCAAAAATCGGGTTTGAAAACCGCAGTTTCGAAAATTTAATAATGACTAAGGACAATATTTTAACTGGCAAAAAATAAAAAAACTTCGATTACACTGTGCTACAAAAAACACAAAATCGAATATACTTTTGAAATGAGGTAGTTAGGGCTGTAGGTCTCGTCGAAAAGATCACAAAAATGCCCATCAAACTTGCCAGACACCCTCAAATTTTAAAGTTATTGTCAAAAAACGTTGTTGTGGGACTTTTCTCACTAAATAACGTGTAACTTAAAAAGTTTTCCACCGATTTTAAATTTTTTAACTGTTTTGGATAGAAGAAATATATGGCTTTTTAGGTGTGTGAATTGGTGGTATACATTTAAGAAAGATATGTATTGATTTTTTTAACAATATCAAATTTTTTTGTTATTTTTTGAAAAAAATTTTGAGTTTATCGATTTTTTTCTGCTATAGTTCGGTCAACAATATTTATATTTATAAACGCATTCTTAAAGAAAATTTAATTGTGAATACGATGAGTTGAATGCCGAAAAAATCGAATAACAATTGACAGAGTTGTGATAATTTTTCTAAAAAATAAAATTACGATTTTGCTTGAAATTGCCGTTCGAACAACCCAGGCAAAAAAATAAACGAACATACTGAGAGGTCGGATCATTATTTTAAAGGTTTTTGGCCCCCTGAATTTGAATTTGACCTTGAAATTGCGCTATCTTATTAAGTTTTTAATATATCAATTTATGTTTAATATCTCAAAAACCTGACGCGACCGAAAACCAAAAACCATTGAAAATATTGTACATGACCACTTATGATAAATTTATTTTTTTTGCCTGGGTTGTCTGAACGGCGATTTCCTGAAAAATTTTAATTTTCTTTTTTCGAAAAATTATCACAACTCTGTCAATTCTTATCTGATTTTTACAGGATAAAGCTTATCGAATTCAGAACTAAATTTTCTTTAAAAATATGTTTATAAATATAAAACTTGTTAAACAAACTATAGCAGAAAAAAATCGATAAACTCGAAAAAAGGGGGCCCCTGTAGGCTAGTTGGTAGCGAGCTAGCCTTTGAAACTGGGGGTCGTGGGTTCGATTCCCCCAGAGCCCTTGGTTTTTTCGCTACAACGAGACGACGGTCATTGTTACCAGTTCTCGTTTAGGTTGAAGTTATTAAAAATATATTGTTATTAAATGTAAAAAAATTAAATAAAATACTTGATCATAGGATCAAAATTATTATTAAAAAAAAAATTATTATTATTATTAACTCGAAAAATTTTCAACAAATAACAAAAAAATTTGATATTATAGAAAAAATCAATAGATATCTTTCTTATATGTGTAGACCAATTCACACACATGGAAAGCCCTATCCTTCTTCTATCCAAAACAGTTAAAAATTTTAAAATCGGTTGAAAATTTTCTGAATTACACAAGGTTTAGTGAGCAAAGTCCCAAAAAAAAACGTTTTTTGACAATAACTCTGAAATTTGAGGGTGTCTGCAAGTTAAATGGGCATTTTTGTGATCTACTCGACAAAACCAACAACCTATACCATGTCACATTAGAAGTATTTTTTCACTGTAGCACAGTGTTTTTTTTATGTAAATAAATAAAGATACATTTTCATAAACGAATTTATGAAAGCAACTTAAAAAATTTAATGACGTATTTGGAATCTAGAATTCCATTTTGTAAAAAATCAGTCCTTAAATGTTGCGCCAAGGCAATGATATGTAACAGTAGACCCGTAAAAAGCGCAAATGCAAAATGTTATAAAAATATTTAAATGGCAGATTTGGAATCAGGTCCTTTATAATGGCTCTAACAGTAGACCCACGCCTAAATAAGCGGTTTCGAATTTTCAAACCCCAATATCAGAAAAATCTTAAAAGATTAAAATACTTGTTAAGATAATTTGGAATCAGGAGAGCTAAATCTATCTGGTTCACATAATTTAATTTTGAAATTTATCACAAATACCTATTTAAAGCCTTTTTACTTTTAGGTTACATATTGTTTTTTAAAAACGGTTTTTATAGGAAAAAAACCTCAGAATCTAAGAATTTATCAGACATTTTTCACAAAAAAATTGGCAGATTTAAAGAAATTTTTGCTATAGAAAGTTTTAAAGATTTTGAAAAATTTTTTGTATAAAATATTTTAAGATATTTTCTATAGCAAAGTTCTCAAATTCTAAGACATTTTTTTTTATAAAAATGTTCTCAGATTCTGAGATGTGTCAAGTTTTGAAGTTTAAAAATAGAGTCTGAGTCATTCTTCTCTAGAAAAATTTACAAATTCTGAGGCATTTTTTATGTTGTTAGTATATGCTAGTAAATGCAGTAATTTCTAGAATTTCTTTGGATAGGGGGGGAAGGGGGGGGGGGGGGTGGGGTAGTCCTAGAAAATAGTATTATTATATTGTGATAAAAAAAATTTCGAGTTGGGCCCCCCCCTTTTCAAATTCCTGGATACGTCGCTGTCAATCGGTGTAACTTTTGAAAGTGGAATCTTATAGAGAACACTAAAAAGAGTACTTTGTAGTACCACGTTTTATTGGAATCAGTTTTTTGTAAAACAATTCCATCAAAAAACTGACCAGAACTGGCCAAAATCTTAAATCCCTGTACGTGGACCCTTAATGTCATTCGGTGTTACTTTTGAAAATGGAATATTATAGCGGACACTTATAGGAGTACTTTGTATTACTACGTTTAATTGGAATCAGTTTTTGGTAGAACAATTCCATCAAAAAACTATCTGACCAAAACTGGCCAAAATCTTAAATCGCTGTGGGTGGACCTTTAATATCAATCGGTGTAACTTTTGAAAATGGAATATTATAGCGGACACTTATAGGAGTACTTTGTATTACCACGTTTTGTTGGAATCAGTTTTTGGTAGAACAATTCCATCAAAAAACTGTCTGACCAGAACTGGCCAAAATGTTAATCGCTGTAGGTGGACCCTTAATGTCAATCGGTGTAACTTTTGAAAATGGAATATTATAGCGGACACTTATAGGAGTACTTTGTAGTACCACGTTTAATTGGAATCAGTTTTTGGTAGAACAATTCCATCAAAAAACTATCTGACTAGAACTGGCCAAAATCTTAAATCGCTGTGGGTAGACCCTTAATGTCAATCGGTGTAACTTTTGAAAGTGGAATCTTATAGAGAACACTAAAAAGAGTACTTTGCAGTACCACGTTTTATTGGAATCAGTTTTTGGTAGAACAATTCCATCAAAAATCTATCTGACCAGAACTGGCCAAAATCTTAAATCGCTGTGGGTAGACCCTTAATGTCAATCGGTGTAACTTTTGAAAGTGGAATCTTATAGAGGACACTTATAGGAGTACTTTGCAGTACCACGTTTAATTGGAATCAGTTTTTGGTAGAACAATTCCATCAAAAAACTATCTGACCAGAACTGGCCAAAATCTTAATCGCTGTAGGTGGACACTTAATGTCAATCGGTGTAACTTTTGAAAAGGGAATATTAGAGAGGACACTAAAAAGAGTACTTTGTAGTACTACGTTTTATTGGAATCAGTTTTTGATAGAACAATTCCATCAAAAAACTATCTGACCAAAACTGGCCAAAATCTTAAATCCCTGTACGTGGACCCTTAATGTCATTCGGTGTAACTTTTGAACAAGCAATATTATAGAGGACACTAAAATGAGTACTTTGTAGTACTACGTTTTATTGGAATCAGTTTTTGGTAGAACAGTTCCATCAAAAAACTATCTGCCAGAACTGGCCAAAATGTTAATCGCTGTAGGTGGACCCTTAATGTCAATCGGTGTAACTTTTAAGAAAGGAATATTATAGAGGACACTTAAAAGAGTACTTTGTAGTACTACGTTTTATTGGAATCAGTTTTTGCTAAAGCAGTTCCATCAAAAAACTATCTGCCAGAACTGGCCAAAATCTTAATCGCTGTAGGTGGACCCTTAATGTCAATCGGTGTAACTTTTGAAAAAGGATTATTATAGAGGACACTTAAAAGAGTACTTTGTAGTACTACGTTTTATTGGAATCAGTTTTTGGTAGAACAATTCCATCAAAAAACTATCTGACCAGAACTGGTCAAAATCTTAATCGCTGTAGGTGGACCCTTAATATCAATCGGTGTAACTTTTGAAAATGGAATATTATAGAGGACACTAAAAAGAGTACTTTGTAGTACTACGTTTTATTGGAATCAGTTTTTGGTAGAACAATTCCATCAAAAAACTGTCTGACCAGAACTGGCCAAAATCTTAAATCGCTGTGGGTAGACCCTTAATGTCAATCGGTGTAACTTTTGAAAGTGGAATCTTATAGAGAACACTAAAAAGAGTACTTTGTAGTACCACGTTTTATTGGAATCAGTTTTTGGTAAAAATCAAAAAACCATCAAAAAACTATCTGACCAGAACTGGCCAAAATCTTAAATCGCTGTGGGTAGACCCTTAATGTCAATCGGTGTAACTTTTGAAAGTGGAATCTTATAGAAAACACTAAAAAGAGTACTTTGTAGTATCACGTTTTATTGGAATCAGTTTTTGGTAGAACAATTCCATCAAAAAACTATCTGACCAGAACTGGCCAAAGTCTTAAATGGCTGTGGGTGGACCGGCGTAACTTTTGAAAATGGAATATTATAGCGGACACTTATAGGAGTACTTTGTAGTACCACGTTTAATTGGAATCAGTTTTTGGTAGAACAATTCCATCAAAAAACTATCTGACCAGAACTGGCCAAAATCTTAAATCGCTGTGGGTAGACCCTTAATGTCAATCTGCGTAACTTTTGAAAGTGGAATCTTATAGAAAACACTAAAAAGAGTACTTTGTAGTATCACGTTTTATTGGAATCAGTTTTTGGTGGAACAATTCCATCAAAAAACTATCTGACCAGAACTGGCCAAAATCTTAATCGCTGTAGGTGGACCCTTAATGTCAATCGGTGTAACTTTTGAAAAAGGAATATTATAGAGGACATTAATAAGAGTACTTTGTAGTACTACGTTTTATTGGAATCAGTTTTTGGTAGAACAATTCCATCAAAAAACTATCTGACCAGAACTGGCCAAAATCTTAATCGCTGTAGGTGGACCCTTAATGTCAATCGGTGTAACTTTTGAAAAAGGAATATTATAGAGGACACTAAAAAGAGTACTTTGTAGTACTACGTTTTATTGGAATCAGTTTTTGGTAGAACAATTCCATCAAAAAACTATCTGACCAGAACTGGTCAAAATCTTAATCGCTGTAGGTGGACCCTTAATATCAATCGGTGTAACTTTTGAAAATGGAATATTATAGCGGGCACTTATAGGAGTACTTTGTAGTACCACGTTTTGTTGGAATCAGTTTTTGGTAGAACAATTCCATCAAAAAACTGTCTGACCAGAACTGGCCAAAATCTTAAATCGCTGTGGGTAGACCCTTAATGTCAATCGGTGTAACTTTTGAAAGTGGAATCTTATATAGAACACTAAAAAGAGTACTTTGCAGTACCACGTTTTATTGGAATCAGTTTTTGGTAGAACAATTCCATCAAAAAACTATCTGACCAGAACTGGCCAAAATCTTAATCGCTGTAGGTGGACCCTTAATGTCAATCGGTGTAACTTTTGAAAAAGGAATATTATAGAGGACACTTAAAAGAGTACTTTGTAGTACTACGTTTTATTGGAATCAGTTTTTGGTAGAACAATTCCATCAAAAAACTGTCTGACCAGAACTGGCCAAAATCTTAAATCCCTGTACGTGGACCCTTAATGTCATTCGGTGTAACTTTTGAAAAAGCAATATTATAGAGGGCACTAAAATGAGTACTTTGTAGTACCACGTTTTATTGGAATCAGTTTTTCGTAGAACAATTCCATCAAAAAACTATCTGACCAGAACTGGCCAAAATGTTAATCGCTGTAGGTGGACCCTTAATGTCAATCGGTGTAACTTTTGGAAATGGAATATTATAGAGGACACTTATAGGAGTACTCTGTAGTACCACGTTTAATTGGAATCAGTTTTTGGTAGAACAATTCCATCAAAAAACTGTGTGACCAGAACTGGCCAAAATATTATAGAGGACACTAAAAAGAGTACGTTTTATTGGAATCAGTTTTTGGTAGAACAATTCCATCAAAAAACTATCTACCCTGAACTGGCCAAAATCGTATCTCGCTGTGGGTGGACCCTTAACCCATTCCTGCCTGACGGTTATATTAATACTTATAAACGGGTTGTGTGGAAATAACTCTTAGGGCTGGTAACCCATCACAATATAATCAATGATTAGTGCTAATCATTGTTTCCAAACGTCAAATTTATATGAAATTGATCAATGATTAGTGTTAATCATTGAGCGTGTTCAGCAGAGAAACCTGCTACTCAACAGTTGAGATGTAGCATGTTTTGATTAGTTGAATCTGCTGAACGCATTTTTTTTGTAAATGTTTTAAAATATTGGAATATTTTTTTTTTTTTTGACGCTTTCATTTATTTTTTGCTGTAAGAAATACTTTTTTATGATTTGTTGTGTTTACTTCTTTGAATAACGTCCAAAAAAATTAATATTTTCAATAAAACAGCTTTTGTATCAGTTTGTGATCAAATGTAGCATAAATTGTGTACGCTACTAGTGATGAGAAGCGCTCACTCAACATGTTGACTGAAATTTCAAAAATCAAACCGTTCAGCAGAATGTTGAGGAGCAGCTGAGTAGCAGCTTTCTCTGCTGAACGTACCCATTGATTAGCTTTTGATAAGTTACCATTTTAATATTTTAATATTTTTTGCATGTTTAGGGCTCATCAGACGACGGACAATTTGTGTTCCAAAAGTTAATTTTTTTCTAAAAATATATGCGAACACACATCTGAACTAGTGCCTACGGTCAGTACCGTAGTACCGGGAATACCGGTATTCCCGGTTCTCGGTATTACCGGGAAATGGAACCGGTTTCCCGGTTCTTGAATTATTCCCGGTATTCCCGGGAATACCGGTATTCCCGGTTTCGGTTCTGACTGTATTCCCGGGACTACCGGTATGTATATTTTGTAAAATTTTTTTAATTAAAATTTATTCTTCGCTTTTACTAAAAAATAATACAAAACATGTGAAAAACACCATTTCCTATTTTTTTATGAATTTAAAAAAAAAAAAATACTTTATTTTTAAATAATTTTACAAACTAGTGCCCCCCATTTCCCGGTTCTCGGTATTCCCGGGAATACCGGTATTCCCGGTTCTGGTACCGGTTTCCCGGTTCTAGATATATTCCCGGGAGTACCGGTATTCCCGGTTCCGATCTTGGTACCGGTTCTCAAAAAACAAAAAAATACCATACCATAAAATATAAAGATTACACCATTTTGAAAAATATTTAGTTGTGTTTGTAAAATTATTTAAAAATAAAGTATTTTTTTTTTTTTAAATTCATAAAAAAATAGGAAATGGTGTTTTTCACATGTTTTGTATTATTTTTTAGTAAAAGCGAAGAATAAATTTTAATTAAAAAAATTTTACAAAATATACATACCGGTAGTCCCGGGAATACAGTCAGAACCGAAACCGGGAATACCGGTATTCCCGGGAATACCGGGAATAATTCAAGAACCGGGAAACCGGTTCCATTTCCCGGTAATACCGAGAACCGGGAATACCGGTATTCCCGGTACTACGGTACTGACCGTAGGCACTATTACAAACACAACTAAATATTTTTCAAAATGGTGTAATCTTTATATTTTATGGTATGGTATTTTTTTGTTTTTTGAGAACCGGTACCAAGATCGGAACCGGGAATACCGGTACTCCCGGGAATATATCTAGAACCGGGAAACCGGTACCAGAACCGGGAATACCGAGAACCGGGAAATGGGGGGCACTAATCTGAACACATCCTATTGTTAAGGCCATTTGCATTCGGTCGTTAGACAAATTGGAAGATTGGTCTGTCGTCTGATTGGCGCTTAGTAATTGTATGTGTTCAGATGTGTGTTCGCAAATATTTTCAGAAAAAAAAATGAACGGTTGGAAGACAAATTGAATTGTCTGTCGTCTGATGGGCCCTTTTTTTATTACCCAGAACTTTATTTTTTGCTGTCTGCTGATTGCTGCTGTATTGTAAATAAACATTGTGTTTCTAAAAATATTGGTCAACAAGCCACGGAAAATGAAGCTTCCTGATCTAAATATATACAAGCTATAATAACCAGACTGTCATTGGTCAGTACAGGAAGTACACAGTGGTCAAAATAGAATACGCCCATACAATCTATCGCTGGCGAGGATGATGGTGCCATTATGTCCAATGATGAACCCCAATTGGAGATATTAATGTACAATCTCATTGTTTTACGGAAAGTAAAAGAACACTTTTTATAATCAAATTGCTAATAACAATTTTAAAAACGAATTTAATCATGTAAGTAGACTAGTTGGTCGAAAAATGTTCTTAAATGGTCAATATTTTTATTACTTTTGTATTTTACAGATATTATTGATTCTAATGGTAGTAGAAAAAGTATTTTAATTGATTTCATGTATTTGGCTATAGTGCGAATAAAATTCGTTCCTCAATATTGCACAATTCCGCTAGATATTTCAATGGTTTTTATCAATTACTTAAATAGAAGTTGGAACGTGTGAGGCAATACCCGATGGCGAAATAATTGTCAAGCAAACGGCCCAAAGAGACGTCTTTTTCTTCGCCATCAATACAAAAAATCAATTCAAGAAGTAGCTAACAAGGGAAGTCTCCCTAGTGTCACCCTCGGATCTTTATGGAATTGGTTTTATTTTGTATATAAGAAAAAATAATGGGACACCTATTTTATTTTTTTAGCGGCCAAATTCAAATTTAGGGGGTAAAAAGGATGGGGAAGGCAAGGCCATTTTTCAGTTTTTTTCGTTTATCTCCTATATTATGCGAAGAAACCTAGTCATGTTACATACCAAATGAAAGGTCTTTGGAAAACCTATCTACGTGTGCTAAGAGCGTGTCCAAACATGCACAACTTTTTGTCATATTGAATAAAATATCAAAATTTTAGGACATTTTTGGTAATAAGTCGAAAAACATTAACTTCTTTGGCCCGTTAGCACCACGAGATAGGTATTTTAAATACCTTTAATCTGATACCACACATGCCTATATTAATTTTGTTTAAATAGGCGTAAATCGTAAAAAACTGAAAAAGGTCAATTTCCCCCCATACATATCGACCCCCTAAAAATGAGTTTAAGCAGCTAAAAAAAAATAGGTGTAGAATTAATTTTCGTTCTTAACAACATATCCAAATTTCATGAAGATCGGAGGGTGACACCAGGGAGACTTCCCTTGTAAGTTTGAATTACAACCGTTTTATACGATTTTGCAGGTACAGTGAGCGTCAAAAGAAAGTGAACAGGTCTGAAGTAGATGTAATTCATTAACGACAAAGTTGACAATATAACCCCTTATTATTATTAATCGACTATTATTTCTATTTTACTTATAAGTTTTTCTGTTTTCAATAAAATGAATTAAAAAATGCAAGTTCTATCGTTTTGATGCAAACAAATGTGGTACTACAAAGTACTATTATAAGTGTCCTCTATAAGGAGGACACTAGCCCCGCGCTAGAATTTTTTTTAGTATCTTAACGTTTATAAGTATTAATATAACCGTCAGGCAGGAATGGGTTAAGGGTCCACCCACAGCGATTTACGATTTTGGCCAGTTCAGGATAAAACATTTTTTGATGGAATTGTTCTACCAAAAACTGATTCCACTAAAACGTGGTGCTACAAAGTACACTTTTTAGTGTCCTCTATAAGATTCCACTTTCACAAATTACACCAATTGACATTAAGGGTCCTACCACAGCGATTTAAGATATTGGCCAGTTCTGGTCAGACAGTTTTTGATGGCATTGTTCTACCAAAAACTGATTCCAACAAAACGTGGTACTACAAAGTACTATTTTTAGTGTGCTCTTTAAGATTCCACTTTCAAAAGTTACACCGATTGACATTAAGGGTCCACCCACAGCGGTTTAAGATTTTGTCCAGTTCTGGTCAGACAGTTTTTTGATGAAACTGTTCTACCAAAAACTGATTCCAATAAAACGTGGTACTACAAAGTACTCCTATAAGTGTCCGCTATAATATTCCATTTTCAAAAGTTACACCGATTGACATTAAGGGTCCACCCACAGCGATTTAAGATTTTGTCCAGTTCTGGTCAGATAGTTTTTTGATGGAATTGTTCTACCAAAAACTGATTCCAATAAAACGTAGTATTACAAAGTACTCTTTTTAGTGTCCTCTATAATATTAATTTTTCCAATGTTACACCGATTGACATTAAGGATCCACCTACAGCTATTAAGATTTTGGCCAGTTCTGGTCAGATAGTTTTTTGATGGAATTGTTCTACCAAAAACTGATTCCAACAAAACGTGGTACTACAAAGTACTCCTATAAGTGCCCGCTATAATATTCCATTTTCAAAAGTTACACCGATTGATATTAAGGGTCCACCTACAGCGATTAAGATTTTGGCCAGTTCTGGTCAGATAGTTTTTTGATGGAATTGTTCTACCAAAAACTGATTCCAATTAAACGTGGTACTACAAAGTACTCCTATAAGTGTCCGCTATAATATTCCATTTTCAAAAGTTACACCGATTGACATTAAGGGTCCACCTACAGCGATTAAGATTTTGGCCAGTTCTGGTCAGATAGTTTTTTGATGGAATTGTTCTACCAAAAACTGATTCCAATAAAACGTGGTACTACAAAGTACTCATTTTAGTGTCCTCTATAAGATTCCACTTTCAAAAGTTACACAGATTGACATTAAGGGTCTACCCACAGCGATTTAAGATTTTGGCCAGTTCTGGTCAGACAGTTTTTTGATGGAATTGTTCTACCAAAAACTGATTCCAACAAAACGTGGTACTACAAAGTACTCCTATAAGTGCCCGCTATAATATTCCATTTTCAAAAGTTACACCGATTGATATTAAGGGTCCACCTACAGCGATTAAGATTTTGGCCAGTTCTGGTCAGATAGTTTTTTGATGGAATTGTTCTACCAAAAACTGATTCCAACAAAACGTGGTACTACAAAGTACTCCTATAAGTGCCCGCTATAATATTCCATTTTCAAAAGTTACACCGATTGACATTAAGGGTCTACCCACAGCAATTTAAGATTTTGGCCAGTTCTGGTCAGACAGTTTTTTGATGGAATCGTTCTACCAAAAACTGATTCCAATAAAACGTAGTACTACAAAGTACTCATTTTAGTGTCCTCTACAATATTGCTTTTTCAAAAGTTACACCGAATGACATTAAGGGTCCACGTACAGGGATTTAAGATTTTGGCCAGTTCTGGTCATATAGTTTTTTGATGGAATTGTTCTACCAAAAACTGATTCCAATAAAACGTGATACTACAAAGTACTCTTTTTAGTGTTTTCTAAAAGATTCCACTTTCAAAAGTTACACCGATTGACATTAAGGGTCTACCCACAGCGATTTAAGATTTTGGCCAGTTCTGGTCAGATAGTTTTTTGATGGAATTGTTCTACCAAAAACTGATTCCAATTAAACGTGGTACTACAAAGTACTCCTATAAGTGTCCGCTATAATATTCCATTTTCAAAAGTTACGCCGGTCCACCCACAGCCATTTAAGATTTTGGCCAGTTCTGGTCAGATAGTTTTTTGATGGAATTGTTCTACGAAAAACTGATTCCAATAAAATGTGGTACTACAAAGTACTCATTTTAGTGTCCTCTATAATATTCCTTTTTCAAAAGTTACACCGATTGACATTAAGTGTCCACCTACAGCGATTAAGATTTTGGCCAGTTCTGGTCAGATAGTTTTTTGATGGAATTGTTCTACCAAAAACTGATTCCAATAAAACGTAGTACTACAAAGTACTCTTTTAAGTGTCCTCTATAATATTCCTTTTTCAGCGATTAAGATTTGGGCAAGTTCTGGCAGATAGTTTTTTGATGGAATTGTTCTACCAAAAACTGATTCCAATAAAACGTAGTACTACAAAATACTCTTTTTAGTGTCCTCTATAATATTCCTTTTTCAAAAGTTACACCGATTGACATTAAGTGTCCACCTACAGCGATTAAGATTTTGGCCAGTTCTGGTCAGATAGTTTTTTGATGGAATTGTTCTACCAAAAACTGATTCCAATAAAACGTAGTACTACAAAGTACTCTTTTTAGTGTCCTCTATAATATTCCTTTTTCAAAAGTTACACCGATTGACATTAAGGGTCCACCTACAGCGATTAAGATTTTGGCCAGTTCTGGTCAGATAGTTTTTTGATGGAATTGTTCTACCAAAAACTGATTCCAATAAAACGTGGTACTACAAAGTACTCTTTTTAGTGTTCTCTATAAGATTCCACTTTCAAAAGTTACACCGATTGACATTAAGGGTCTACCCACAGCGATTTAAAATTTTGGCCAGTTCTGGTCAGACAGTTTTTTTATGGAATTGTTCTACCAAAAACTGATTCCAACAAAACGTGGTACTACAAAGTACTCATATAAGTGTCCGCTATAATATTCCATTTTCAAAAGTTACACCGATTGATATTAAGGGTCCACCCACAGCGATTTAAGATTTTGGCCAGATCTGGTCAGATAGTTTTTAATGGAATTGTTCTACCAAAAACTGATTCCAATAAAACGTAGTACTAAAAATATTTTTTTTAGTGTCCTCTATAATATGTCTTTTTCAAAAGTTACACCGATTGACATTAAGTGTCCTCCCACAGGGATTTAAGATTTTGGCCAGTTCTGGTCAGATAGTTTTTTGATGGAATTGTTCTACCAAAAACTGATTCCAATAAAACGTGATACTACAAAGTACTCTTTTTAGTGTTTTCTATAAGATTCCACTTTCAAAAGTTACACCGATTGACATTAAGGGTCTACCCACAGCGATTTAAGATTTTGGCCAGTTCTGGTCAGATAGTTTTTTGATGGAATTGTTCTACCAAAAATTGATTCCAATTAAACGTGGTACTACAAAGTACTCCTATAAGTGTCCGCTATAATATTCCATTTTCAAAAGTTACACCGGTCCACCCACAGCCATTTAAGATTTTGGCCAGATCTGGTCAGATAGTTTTTTGATGGAATTGTTCTACCAAAAACTGATTCCAATAAAACGTAGTACTACAAAATACTCTTTTTAGTATCCTCTATAATATGTCTTTTTCAAAAGTTACACCGATTGGCATTAAGTGTCCTCCCACAGGGATTTAAGATTTTGGCCAGTTCTGGTCAGATAGTTTTTTGATGGAATTGTTCTACCAAAAACTGATTCCAATAAAACGTAGTACTACAAAGTACTCTTTTAAGTGTCCTCTATAATATTCCTTTTTTAAAAGTTACACCGATTCACATTAAGGGTCCACCTACAGCGATTTAAGATTTTGGCCAGTTCTGGTCAGATAGTTTTTTGATGGAATCGTTCTACCAAAAACTGATTCCAATAAAACGTAGTACTACAAAGTACTCTTTTTAGTGTCCTCTATAATATTCCTTTTTCAAAAGTTACACCGATTGACATTAAGTGTCCACCTACAGCGATTAAGATTTTGGCCAGTTCTGGTCAGATAGTTTTTTGATGGAATTGTTCTACCAAAAACTGATTCCAATAAAACGTAGTACTACAAAGTACTCTTTTTAGTGTCCTCTATAATATTCCTTTTTCAAAAGTTACACCGATTGACATTAAGGGTCCGCCTACAGCGATTAAGATTTTGGCCAGTTATGGTCAGATAGTTTTTTGATGGAATTGTTCTACCAAAAACTGATTCCAATAAAACGTGGTACTACAAAGTACTCTTTTTAGTGTTCTCTATAAGATTCCACTTTCAAAAGTTACACCGATTGACATTAAGGGTCTACCCACAGCGATTTAAGATTTTGGCCAGTTCTGGTCAGACAGTTTTTTTATGGAATTGTTCTACCAAAAACTGATTCCAATAAAACGTGGTACTACAAAGTACTCATATAAGTGTCCGCTATAATATTCCATTTTCAAAAGTTACACCGATTGATATTAAGGGTCCACCCACAGCGATTTAAGATTTTGGCCAGATCTGGTCAGATAGTTTTTAATGGAATTGTTCTACCAAAAACTGATTCCAATAAAACGTAGTACTAAAAATATTTTTTTTAGTGTCCTCTATAATATGTCTTTTTCAAAAGTTACACCGATTGACATTAAGTGTCCTCCCACAGGGATTTAAGATTTTGGCCAGTTCTGGTCAGATAGTTTTTTGATGGAATTGTTCTACCAAAAACTGATTCCAATAAAACGTGATACTACAAAGTACTCTTTTTAGTGTTTTCTATAAGATTCCACTTTCAAAAGTTACACCGATTGACATTAAGGGTCTACCCACAGCGATTTAAGATTTTGGCCAGTTCTGGTCAGATAGTTTTTTGATGGAATTGTTCTACCAAAAATTGATTCCAATTAAACGTGGTACTACAAAGTACTCCTATAAGTGTCCGCTATAATATTCCATTTTCAAAAGTTACACCGGTCCACCCACAGCCATTTAAGATTTTGGCCAGATCTGGTCAGATAGTTTTTTGATGGAATTGTTCTACCAAAAACTGATTCCAATAAAACGTAGTACTACAAAATACTCTTTTTAGTATCCTCTATAATATGTCTTTTTCAAAAGTTACACCGATTGGCATTAAGTGTCCTCCCACAGGGATTTAAGATTTTGGCCAGTTCTGGTCAGATAGTTTTTTGATGGAATTGTTCTACCAAAAACTGATTCCAATAAAACGTAGTACTACAAAGTACTCTTTTAAGTGTCCTCTATAATATTCCTTTTTCAAAAGTTACACCGATTCACATTAAGGGTCCACCTACAGCGATTTAAGATTTTGGCCAGTTCTGGTCAGATAGTTTTTTGATGGAATCGTTCTACCAAAAACTGATTCCAATAAAACGTAGTACTACAAAGTACTCTTTTTAGTGTCCTCTATAATATTCCTTTTTCAAAAGTTACACCGATTGACATTAAGTGTCCACCTACAGCGATTAAGATTTTGGCCAGTTCTGGTCAGATAGTTTTTTGATGGAATTGTTCTACCAAAAACTGATTCCAATAAAACGTAGTACTACAAAGTACTCTTTTTAGTGTCCTCTATAATATTCCTTTTTCAAAAGTTACACCGATTGACATTAAGGGTCCGCCTACAGCGATTAAGATTTTGGCCAGTTATGGTCAGATAGTTTTTTGATGGAATTGTTCTACCAAAAACTGATTCCAATAAAACGTGGTACTACAAAGTACTCTTTTTAGTGTTCTCTATAAGATTCCACTTTCAAAAGTTACACCGATTGACATTAAGGGTCTACCCACAGCGATTTAAGATTTTGGCCAGTTCTGGTCAGACAGTTTTTTGATGGAATTGTTCTACCAAAAACTGTTTCCAACAAAACGTGGTACTACAAAGTACTCCTATAAGTGCCCGCTATAATATTCCATTTTCAAAAGTTACACCGATTGATATTAAGGGTCCACCTACAGCGATTAAGATTTTGGCCAGTTCTGGTCAGATAGTTTTTTGATGGAATTGTTCTACCAAAAACTGATTCCAATTAAACGTGGTAATACAAAGTACTCCTATAAGTGTCCGCTATAATACTCCATTTTCAAAAGTTACACCGATTGACATTAAGGGTCCACCTACAGCGATTAACATTCTGGCCAGTTCTGGTCAGACAGTTTTTTGATGGAATTGTTCTACCAAAACCTGATTCCAATAAAACGTAGTTCTACAAAGTACTCTTTTAAGTGTCCTCTATAATATTCCTTTTTCAAAAGTTACACCGATTGACATTAAGGGTCCACCTACAGCGATTAAGATTTGGGCAAGTTCTGGCAGATAGTTTTTTGATGGAACTGTTCTAGCAAAAACTGATTCCAATAAAACGTAGTACTACAAAGTACTCTTTTTAGTGTCCTCTATAATATTCCTTTTTCAAAAGTTACACCGATTGACATTAAGGGTCCACCTACAGCGATTAAGATTTTGGCCAGTTCTGGTCAGATAGTTTTTTGATGGAATTGTTCTACCAAAAACTGATTCCAATTAAACGTGGTACTACAAAGTACTCCTATAAGTGTCCGCTTTAATATTCCATTTTCAAAAGTTACACCGATTGACATTGAGGGTCCACCTACAGCGATTAACATTCTGGCCAGTTCTGGTCAGACAGTTTTTTGATGGAATTGTTCTACCAAAACCTGATTCCAATAAAACGTAGTACTACAAAGTACTCTTTTAAGTGTCCTCTATAATATTCCTTTTTCAAAAGTTACACCGATTGACATTAAGGGTCCACCTACAGCGATTAAGATTTGGGCAAGTTCTGGCAGATAGTTTTTTGATGGAACTGTTCTACCAAAACCTGATTCCAATAAAACGTAGTACTACAAAGTACTCTTTTAAGTGTCCTCTATAATATTCCTTTTTCAAAAGTTACACCGATTGACATTAAGGGTCCACCTACAGCGATTAAGATTTTGGCCAGTTCTGGTCAGATAGTTTTTTGATGGAATTGTTCTACCAAAACTGATTCCAATTAAACGTGGTACTACAAAGTACTCCTATAAGTGTCCGCTTTAATATTCCATTTTCAAAAGTTACACCGATTGACATTAAGGGTCCACCTACAGCGATTAACATTTTGGCCAGTTCTGGTCAGATAGTTTTGTGATGGAATTGTTCTACCAAAAACTGATTCCAATAAAACGTAGTACTACAAAGTACTCCTTTAAGTGTCCTCTAAAAGATTCCACTTTCAAAAGTTACACCGATTGACATTAAGGGTCCTCCCACAGCGATTTAAGATTTTGTCCACTTTTGGCCAGTTAGTTTTTTGATAAAATTGTTCTAACAAAAACACCTTCGTGCAGTTACCGATATCGGTAACTTTTTTTTTTTTTTTTTTCTATGCATGACAGGGTGACACAGAGATGATTTTTTTTCAAAAACTACTACTTTTATCAACTATTCGCAAATTTCATCGGCAATTTTTGCCCACAAAACAATGAATTGGACGAGGTCTATCCATGAATCTCCTCCTACTAGGCCATGTGGACATTCGGTGTAGCTTTTTAAAACATAATATTATAGCGGACAATAACACGAGTACTTTGTAGTACAACATTTCTTTAGAGTCAGTTTTTGTTAGAACAATTTTATCAAAAAACTAACTGGCCAAAAGTGGACAAAATCTTAAATCGCTGTGGGAGGACCCTTAATGTCAATCGGTGTAACTTTTCAAAGTGGAATCTTTTAGAGGACACTTAAAGGAGTACTTTGTAGTACTACGTTTTATTGGAATCAGTTTTTGGTCGACCAATTCCATCAAAAAACTATCTGACCAGAACTGGCCAAAATCTTAATCGCTGTAGGTGGACCCTTAATGTCAATCGGTGTAACTTTTGAAAAAGCAATATTATAGAGGACACTAAAATGAGTACTTTGTAGTACCACGTTTTGTTGGAATCAGTTTTTGGTAGAACAATTCCATCAAAAAACTATCTGACCAGAACTGGCCAAAATCTTAAATCGCTGTGGGTAGACCCTTAATGTCAATCGGTGTAACTTTTGAAAGTGGAATCTTATGGAGAACACTTATATGAGTACTTTGTAGTACCACGTTTTATTGGAATCAGTTTTTGGTAGAACAATTCCATCAAAAAACTATCTGACCAGAACTGGCCAAAATCTTAAATCGCTGTAGGTGGACCCTTAATGTCAATTGGTGTAACTTTTGAAAATGGAATATTATAGTGGACACTTATAGGAGTACTTTGTAGTACCACGTTTAATTGGAATCAGTTTTTGGTAGAACAATTCCATCAAAAAACTGTCTGACCAGAACTGGCCAAAATCTTAAATCCCTGTACGTGGACCCTTAATGTCAATCGGTTGTTGCGCGTTTCTAAGTAAATTTTGTCTTCGATGTGACGAGCACTTTTACTGAGCACTAACTGAAAAATATTTTAAATGGGCAGGAATAAGATGGTTGGCTAGCTCCATATTAGGCGAGTTCTAGGCTTCCCCAGTTAAAACAGCGCAGCATTGGAAATTCTACCATGACACATGCCCTTTAAAGTAAATACCTATAATCATAAAGGTCCTAGGTATCCAAGATGAATCAAGATGGTAACGATTCATAGGGGTGCAATGTTTCCCTCCCTTTTATTCAAATTACTCCTATGGCAATTATACACCCGATGCTTTGCTAATTGCCCCTTTAAAGAAAAACTTTGCTCTTATTTAATTCATTGGGTTACAATACAATATTTGCATTCCCTTTTATTTAAAGGTATTTACGAATTCATGTTTTCTTAACTAATAAAAAAAAATATATAAATTTTAAGACTATGATTATGAAAAATAAATATGCTAATAATTATGGCAAAATAGGTATTTTGTTTGTAAAAGAAATTGGGTCGATATTTGTCTTTAAAAAAAAAACTTTAATAATTTTAATTTAATTACTGAAATATTTAAGAAAAATAAAGAAATCAATATTAAATACCTTTAACATTTCATGTTGTTGTATCGTAGCTGATGTTAAATGATGATCGGAAAATGCGCACTTTACGAAGTCATGTTGAACACCCTTATTGCTCTGAAATAAATATAGAGTTTTGTATAACAAAACTATATCATGCGATACTGTTGATCACTACCAATGTTAATGGGTTGTTTCTTCTTTTACCCTTAAATTTAAAGACTTATTCCAATTTCTTTAATAACAGAACTCAAAGAGAGTATTAAATCTAAGTAGAAAAAAAAAGTGGTTGAAAATTATTTGGCACTTGTTGACACCAATTCTTAGTATGTAAAGTTATTGTTGTTGTTAAATTTTTTATTTTTTTTTTTGTTCGCTCTTTAATTGGTATTCCCTTTTGCACTTCAAATGAATGGAAACTTTTGACAATTGGTTCCCCCACGTGCTCTACACGTTTTACTTTGTGGTCAACGGGGGGGAAGGAAAAATGGCACCATGTGTAATTTAAGAAAAATTCTTTTTTTCTCTATGGTTCTTTTTTTTTCCCCCCCTTTTTTATATAGCGATGTTTGTTAAGTCAAGGAATTTCTGACGTTTAAAAGGTCAGAGTATTATGGAAACTGATATTTCGTGCCTGTAAAACTTAATTGGTTAAAGATGGGGGTTTTAACAAGAATTAAACTTTCAGTTTAATCTTACCTTAGGCAAGGGAAAACAAATTAAATAATCAAAAGATTATAAAGATTTTATTTTGCGTTATCTTTGTATAGCAATTTATTTGGTTTTTTATGTTTTTATTTTGTTTGAAAATTAAGTTAAACTTTTATGCATTTAATTTATTTATTATAAACTCAATTGCATTAACGAACAGCGCGTTTTATTGAGTAGTTCACAAAAAAAAAAACACGTTTAGTAATATATATAGGTATTTATTACTTTGCCAAATTTAAGTTTTGTGTGCTGTTGCAGCGACTTCTAAATCCACATTAAATTACTAATTGAAGTAAAATTATTGAGAGCCTTGTTATATGTCATTCTAAATATCCAAGGGAGAGCTTTTTGTAAAAAGTGATGCCTAGTTTGCATTAAAAGATGAGCTAGTGATGGAGTTTTAACAGATTATTTGACCATTCACGTAATCGGTTTTCCTTGACAAGAAGTCCTAATAAAATTAAGGTTTTAAGAACTAAAATAATGAGAATTGTCACTCGGTGTAACTTTTAAAAAAGGAATATTATAGAGGACACTTAAAAGAGTACTTTGTAGTACTACGTTTTATTGGAATCAGTTTTTGGTAGAACAATTCCATCAAAAAACTGTCTGACCAGAACTGGCCAAAATCTTAAATCCCTGTACGTTAACCCTTAATGTCATTCGGTGTAACTTTTGAAAAAGCAATATTATAGAGGACACTAAAATGAGTACTTTGTAGTACCACGTTTTGTTGGAATCAGTTTTTGGTAGAACAATTCCATCAAAAAACTATCTGACCAGAACTGGCCAAAATCTTAATCGCTGTAGGTGGACCCTTAATGTCAATCGGTGTAACTTTTGAAAGTGGAATATTATAGTGGACACTTATAGGAGTACTTTGTAGTACCACGTTTAATTGGAATCAGTTTTTGGTAGAACAATTCCATCAAAAAACTATCTGACCAGAACTGGCCAAAATGTTAATCGCTGTAGGTGGACCCTTAATGTCAATCGGTGTAACTTTTGAAAATGGAATATTAAAGCGGACACTTATAGGAGTACTTTGTAGTACCACGTTTAATTGGAATCAGTTTTTGGTAGACCAATTCCATTAAAAAACTATCTGACCAGAACTGGCCAAAATCTTAATCGCTGTAGGTGGACCCTTAATGTCAATCGGTGTAACTTTTGAAAAAGCAATATTATAGAGGACACTAAAATGAGTACTTTGTAGTACCACGTTTTGTTGGAATCAGCTTTTGGTAGAACAATTCCATCAAAAAACTATCTGACCAGAACTGGCCAAAATCTTAAATCGCTGTGGGTAGACCCTTAATGTCAATCGGTGTAACTTTTGAAAGTGGAATCTTATAGAGAACACTTATATGAGTACTTTGTAGTACCACGTTTTATTGGAATCAGTTTTTGGTAGAACAATTCCATCAAAAAACTATCTGACCAGAACTGGCCAAAATGTTAATCGCTGTAGGTGGACCCTTAATGTCAATCGGTGTAACTTTTGATAAAGCAATATTATAAAGGACACTAAAATAAGTACTTTGTAGTACCACGTTTTGTTGGAATCAGTTTTTGGTAGAACAATTCCATCAAAAAAATATCTGACCAGAACTGGCCAAAATCTTAAATCGCTGTGGGTAGACCCTTAATGTCAATCGGTGTAACTTTTGAAAGTGGAATCTTATAGAGAACACTTATAGGAGTACTTTGTAGTACCACGTTTAATTGGAATCAGTTTTTGGTAGAACAATTCCATCAAAAAACTATCTGACCAGAACTGGCCAAAATCTTAATCGCTGTAGGTGGACCCTTAATGTCAATCGGTGTAACTTTTGAAAATGGAATATTATAGTGGACACTTATAGGAGAACTTTGTAGTACCACGTTTAATTGGAATCAGTTTTTGGTAGAACAATTCCATCAAAAAACTATCTGACCAGAACTGGCCAAAATCTTAAATCGCTGTGGGTAGACCCTTAATGTCAATCGGTGTAACTTTTGAAAGTGGAATCTTATAGAGAACACTTATAGGAGTACTTTGTAGTACCACGTTTAATTGGAATCAGTTTTTGGTAGACCAATTCCATCAAAAAACTATCTGACCAGAACTGGCCAAAATCTTAATCGCTGTAGGTGGACCCTTAATGTCAATCGGTGTTACTTTTGAAATAGCAATATTATAGAGGACACTAAAATGAGTACTTTGTTGTACCACGTTTTGTTGGAATCAGTTTTTGGTAGAACAATTCCATCAAAAAACTATCTGACCAGAACTGGCCAAAATCTTAAATCGCTGTGGGTAGACCCTTAATGTCAATCGGTGTAACTTTTGAAAGTGGAATCTTATAGAGAACACTTATAGGAGTACTTTGTAGTACCACGTTTAATTGGAATAAGTTTTTGGTAGACCAATTGTTCTACCAAAAACTGATTCCAATAAAACGTAGTACTACAAAGTACTCTTTTAAGTGTCCTCCTTAATATTCCTTTTTTTTTTTATTATTTATTATTTATTTATTAGTCAATGGAACAGGATTCCTTACAGACTAAGATAAAAAGAAAGTACATTACATATTAATATACAAATTAAATTAAAAAAATTTACGTTTACATCAGCCGGCCACAAAGAAGGCTTGAAGATCTCTTTATATAAACCAGCGGTGATACCAAGCTTAAATGAAATTCTGCGAAGAGTACTAACATCGGTGTTCATTTTTACCAGTTTGTAGCATTCTAAATGATGTTTCTCTATTTTGGAATATTTCACTATGTAGTCCATAATGTTTTCTGCAGTGACACTAGGCTTGAAAGAAGACAGATGTATCCACTTCTTTTTTGCAACAACTTCCAATTCATTGTTTTTATTATATCCAACAATGTTCTGCTTACGAAATTTTCTATTGACATGAACCCAACTAAAATTGTTCACTGGGATATGACTCTCAGCTAATATATTAGCTGAAGCATCACTTGCATTATCAGAAATGCTTTCTCTTCTTGTACGGGAACAAGTAGGAATCAAAACTTTAACATTGCGTTCATCTCGTGTATTATGATCGGCATTACTATGATCGTCATTAAGGCTCTTTTCACAAACATTACTTGGTTCAGCAGCAACAACAACAGCATTAAGATTTGCATCAGCAGGAACAACAACACCATTAGAATTAGTATGATGAACATCAGAAACATTGACAGAAGAAATAGACGAAGAGGAATTACGAAAAGTTGAACGACCTCTTGCTTGTAAATCAGTATTCACATTTTTGATTGTTTTAGCTCGTGTTTTTTTATTTTTTGAAGAAACACTTTCAACAGCATTGTTGTTGGCTATATAGGCATTAAAAAGAGTTTTTAATTCTTTTATTTCATTTGAAAGCATTGATACTACAGAATTTAAATCTGTAAAAGTATTAGCACAATTGTTGCAATTATATGCAAAATTTTTATTGTATTTTAATAGCTCATACACATTTTCATCATCTACACCGGAACATAGCTTATGAAAATAATTACTACAAATTTGGCATTTTACGTAAACACTACCGACTGTTTTACAGCAACTACCACAGTAGGTATTAGACTGCATTAGAAAAACGACTTGTTCAAATGAACGTCACTACTACCTTTTTTAAAAGTTACACCGATTGACATTAAGGGTCCACGTACAGGGATTTAAGATTTTGGCCAGTTCTGGTCAGACAGTTTTTTGATGGAATTGTTCTACCAAAAACTGATTCCAATTAAACGTGGTACTACAAAGTACTCCTATAAGTGTCCACTATAATATTCCATTTTCAAAAGTTACACCGATTGACATTAAGGGTCCACCTACAGCGATTTAAGATTTTGGCCAGTTCTGGTCAGATAGTTTTTTGATGGAATTGTTCTACCAAAAACTGATTCCAATAAAACGTGGTACTACAAAGTACTCATATAAGTGTTCTCTATAAGATTCCACTTTCAAAAGTTACACCGATTGACATTAAGGGTCTACCCACAGCGATTTAAGATTTTGGCCAGTTCTGGTCAGATAGTTTTTTGATGGAATTGTTCTACCAAAAACTGATTCCAACAAAACGCGGTACAACAAAGTACTCATTTTAGTGTCCTCTATAATATTGCTATTTCAAAAGTAACACCGATTGACATTAAGGGTCCACCTACAGCGATTAAGATTTTGGCCAGTTCTGGTCAGATAGTTTTTTGATGGAATTGGTCTACCAAAAACTGATTCCAATTAAACGTGGTACTACAAAGTACTCCTATAAGTGTTCTCTATAAGATTCCACTTTCAAAAGTTACACCGATTGACATTAAGGGTCTACCCACAGCGATTTAAGATTTTGGCCAGTTCTGGTCAGATAGTTTTTTGATGGAATTGTTCTACCAAAAACTGATTCCAATTAAACGTGGTACTACAAAGTACTCCTATAAGTGTCCACTATAATATTCCATTTTCAAAAGTTACACCGATTGACATTAAGGGTCCACCTACAGCGATTAAGATTTTGGCCAGTTCTGGTCAGATAGTTTTTTGATGGAATTGTTCTACCAAAAACTGATTCCAATTAAACGTGGTACTACAAAGTACTCCTATAAGTGTTCTCTATAAGATTCCACTTTCAAAAGTTACACCGATTGACATTTAGGGTCTACCCACAGCGATTTAAGATTTTGGCCAGTTCTGGTCAGATAGTTTTTTGATGGAATCGTTCTACCAAAAACTGATTCCAACAAAACGTGGTACTACAAAGTACTCCTATAAGTGTCCGCTATAATATTCCATTTTCAAAAGTAACACCGAATGACATTAAGGGTCCACGTACAGGGATTTAAGATTTTGGCCAGTTCTGGTCAGTTTTTTGATTGAATTGTTCTACAAAAAACTGATTCCAATAAAACGTGGTACTACAAAGTACTCTTTTTAGTGTTCTCTATAAGATACCACTTTCAAAAGTTACACTGATTGACATTAAGGGTCTACCCACAGCGATTTAAGATTTTGGCCAGTTCTGGTCAGATAGTTTTTTGATGGAATTGTTCTACCAAAAACTGATTCCAATTAAACGTAGTAATACAAAGTACTCCTATAAGTGTCCGCTATAATATTCCATTTTCAAAAGTTACACCGATTGATATTAAAGGTCCACCCACAGCGATTTAAGATTTTGGCCAGTTTTGGTCAGATAGTTTTTTGATGGAATTGTTCTACCAAAAACTGATTCCAATTAAACGTAGTAATACAAAGTACTCCTATAAGTGTCCGCTATAATATTCCATTTTCAAAAGTAACACCGGATGACATTAAGGGTCCACGTACAGGGATTTAAGATTTTGGCCAGTTCTGGTCAGTTTTTTGATGGAATTGTTTTACAAAAAACTGATTCCAATAAAACGTGGTACTACAAAGTACTCTTTTTAGTGTTCTCTATAAGATTCCACTTTCAAAAGTTACACCGATTGACATTAAGGGTCTACCCACAGCGATTTAAGATTTTGGCCAGTTCTGGTCAGATAGTTTTTTGATAGAATTGTTCTACCAAAAACTGATTCCAATTAAACGTGGTACTACAAAGTACTCCTATAAGTGTCCTCTATAATATTCCATTTTCAAAAGTTACACCGATTGACATTAAGGGTCCACCTACAGCGATTAACATTTTGGCCAGTTCTGGTCAGACAGTTTTTTGATGGAATTGTTCTACCAAAAACTGATTCCAACAAAACGTGGTAATACAAAGTACTCCTATAAGTGTCCGCTATAATATTCCATTTTCAAAAGTTACACCGATTGATATTAAGGGTCCACCCACATCGATTTAAGATTTTGGCCAGTTTTCGTCAGATAGTTTTTTGATGGAATTGTTCTACCAAAAACTGATTCCAATTAAACGTGGTACTACAAAGTACTCCTATAAGTGTCCGCTATAATATTCAATTTTCAAAAGTTACACCGATTGACATTAAGGGTCTACCTACAGCGATTAACATTTTGGCCAGTTCTGGTCAGATAGTTTTTTGATGGAATTGTTCTACCAAAAACTGATTCCAATAAAACGTAGTACCACAAAGTACTCTTTGAGGTGTCTTCTAAAAGATTCCACTTTCAAAAGTTACACCGAATGACATTAAGGTTCCTCCCACAGCGATTTAAGATTTTGTCCACTTTTGGCCAGTTAGTTTTTTGATGGAATTGTTCTACCAAAAACTGATTCCAATAAAACGTGGTACTACAAAGTACTCATTTTAGTGTCCTCTATAATATTCCATTTTAAAAAGTTACACCGATTGACATTAAGGGTCCACCCACAGCGGTTTAAGATATTGTCCAGTTCTGGTCAGTTTTTTGATGGAATTGTTCTACCAAAAACTGATTCCAATAAAACGTAGTACTACAAAGTACTCTTTTAAGTGTCCTCTAAAAGATTTAACTTTCAAAAGTTACACCGATTGACATTAAGGGTCCTCCCACAGCGATTTAAGATTTTGTCCACTTTTGGCCAGTTAGTTTTTTGATAAATTTGTTCTAACGAAAACTGACTCTAAAGAAATGTGGTACTACAAAGTACTCGTATTAGTGTCCGCTATAATATTATGTTTTAAAAAGCTACACCGAATGTCCATATGGCCTAGTAGGAGGAGATTCGTGGATAGACCTTCTCCAATTCATTGTTTTGTGGGTAAAAATTGCCGATGAAATTTGCGAATAGTTGATAAAAGTAGTAGTTTTTGAAAAAAAATTCATCTCTGTGTCACCCTGTCATGCATAGAAAAAAAAAAAAAAAAGTTACCGATATCGGTAACTGCACGAAGGTTTTGTTTAAATCAAACGCCCTCTCTTTACACAAAATTCAAAGCCAACGCCAGAATTGTAATTGCACACACAGACAAAGTTATAAAGTAATCCATCGACCGTTTTGTAGATCTGGCATCACCAAAGACAATTGGAAAATTCTGGCAATGCCAATCTAAAGTTCAAACGTAAAGCAAAGAGAGACAAAAAACAATCTGCATTCTCACTGTAAAACTGGTATCTTCCATCTCGCTCACATTTCGATTTGTGATAAAATTTCGTAAACAATACCATATGGTTTTTGTTTACTACTTTTTCAAACGCCATTTGTTATTCTACTCTATAGGGGGGCATACACGGTACTGCATGCTGTACAATTTGCTGGATGAAAATGCGATTTTGATCGTGTATGGGCTTGTTCGACGACCATTACAAAAACAAAATCCACATGTCCATCCAGCAAATTGTACAGCATGCAGTACCGTGTATGCCCCCTTATGACTCTGGACCAGGGATGCCAACTTAGTGCTTTTCGCGCTATATCTAGTGCTTTTTGATGTTTCAAAACGCGAAAATTTTTGGCCTAGTGTGAAATTATAAAAACGCACTAAATTGGTGCTTTATATATTTTCAGTTGGTGCTTTTAGTGCTTTTTAAAATAAATTTTTATAGCCTCCAAACAAAGTATATTTCGAGTGTAACGTATCGAAATATTAGTCGGAGACTTTACAAAGTATATTTGATTTATGATTTATGATCGATTCAAAGACATTTTTGAATGTCCGTGAAAAGCAGTATGCAGTTCAAACTAAAATATGGAACAAATATATTATTATGGTCAATGACCATTGGTCGTATTAACTTCGGGAAAAAATGGGCAAATCGGACTAAGGGGAAAATGTTTTCCCTTGAAAAACTAAACCAACTTCTAAAAAAACGCCATTCTTTGTAGGTTTTTTTTTTATTTTGGCTTAATATTTGAATTCTGTTCTGGATGAAGTTCAAAGACTAAACTTGGCTTTTGAAGCGGAAAATGCAGACCATCTAAAATTGTAAAACTATTTATATCGGTTGCTCAAAATTTTAACCAACAAACTTATCAAAAATTTTGTTTGAATAAAAATATTATTTGTTTACTTTTTTATCTATTTACAAAAACTGTCCAGTGCTTTTTTACCCTTTTTTTCAAACAAATTTACGCGTTTTTACCCGTTTATAAAATTTTTGTGCGCGTTTTGCTCTCAAATAGTTGGCATCTCTGCTCTGGACACAGACTAATCCCACACGCAAAAAAAAAATCTGTGTCAGATTGAGCAATCCTACTTGGTAAAATTTTTTTCATACCAAATAAAATTTTTACCCCATTTTTGCTAAAATTATGATGGCGATGTTAAAGTAACATAATTAATTTTTTATGTAAAATAACCAAGTAACTTCCACAACAACGCAAATTACTTGCATAAAAATTTATCGAAAGAAAACAACAAAAAAACAAATACAGACCGCCATTTTCATTTTGTATTTTTGTGAAAACAAAAAAACAAATACAGACCGCCATTTTCATTTTGTATTTTTGTGTGCGTGTTTCGTTTATTTTTTGTGTTATAAAAACGTAAAAAGGAAATTGATAAATAAAATTAAAATAAATTAATAAATAAAAATAAATAGTTTTTTAAAAGATAAATAAATGTAAGATAAAAAATGCTTAAGTTAATTTTGCTGTCATAACTTAAAGCACCATTCATTTAGCAAAACCAATGGAGTCCCAGAAGTATGTTTCGATGAATTACAAATGGAATGATAAAGTGATTTTACCCCTATTCCGAAGACACCAATAAGGTTTAATAGATTTTTAGTTAAAAATTATTTTTTTTATAAGGGTTCAAGTTGAAAAAATGCAGAAGAAAAATTCAATTTCTAAAAATTATAGACATTTCTGGTATTTCCTATACCGGTTTCAAACACCCCAGTTAGTGTCATCTTCAGTAGGATTTTAAATGTCGGTTTGTCTTGTTAATGAAAACTGTTTTTTATATATGTGAATATTTATAGTTTCTACAGAATAAATTTTGACAGTTTCCACACTACAATTCTATTTCTACACTGAGGGAAAAAAACATATTTATATCAAATATGTTCATGTTTATTTTAAATATGGTACATATTTTTGGAAAAATTTGAATTTTAATATTGTTTTTGATTGATTTTAACAAAATATGTTTGTTTTAAATTTGCATACAATTTTGATTTAAAATTGATCACTTTAAATTTAATATGCTGTCATTAAAAGTCGTTAAAAATTTGAAAAAATCTTATTCAAATATTTGTATTAAAAACAATATTTTTCGTGGTTATTTTAAAGTTGAACAATTTTGTTTTTTGACATTCAAAGTTTTTTTTAAATGTCAAATAGTAAAGTTGGGCAATTTTATTTTAAGTATATACAATATTAAAATATTGTTTCATTAAATAAAAGACGTCAATTTTTTCACATCTCTAAATGTGACGATTTTTAAGTGAAATTAATTAAATGAACTAAAGTAAAATTAAAAATTAGAAAACTTAAGTGAAAAAGAAAATTATTAACAAAAAAAAAACCAAGAAAAAAATAAAACTGAAAAAGTAAAAAACCAAGTGAAAAAAAAATAAAGACAGAGAAAACGAGGAGGTGATGTGTTTATTAGCAGAAAATGAAAACTTCTAACTTTAGTTTTTTATATATGGTATATAAGTATTAATCTAAATGTGTTTGTTTTTTAATTTTTAATATTTAATTACATTTGTTGTAATTAGATGTAGTGCTACAATTAGGGTAGAAGTACATCCAAGGCTTTGGCTTTGATTTTTTTTATGTATAGCAAAAACTAAAGCCAACAAGCAATATTTAAAGCCAAAGCCTTGGATGTAATTCTACCCTTAGATGTACAATTAGAGTAGTGTTAATTTTTTTGCTGTGTTATTAAAAAATAATGTAAAAACAATATAAAAATAAAAAAAAAATAAAACAAAAATGTGTATTGTTTTATTTTAAATTTCAAGGTTTTTAGGTAAGTATAAAGCTGCAAAAGAAAAAAAATGTCCCATACTTAAATTAATATTGGTCAATTTTAAATTAAAATTTGTTGCATATTTAAATTTAGCATGGCCAATTTTAAAACAATATTGTTACATCTTAATTTTAAAATGTTGTCTACTAATCGTGTCATGTTAAAAACAACTAGAAACATATTTAAATCAAATAAAAACAAACTTTGTTCTATTTCGTCACTGTTTTATATTTAATTTAAAGTTGTTTCTGTTTGATTTTAATATTTTTTTTTCTTAGTGTAGCAATCTCAACCTCACTTCATACTTTCTTTCAACTTTTTTGTCTCTTACATTATTTTGCAAGGGTTACCATTCTACTGAAGATGACACTAACTGGGGTGTTTGAAACCGGTATAGGAAATACCAGAAATGTCTATAATTTTTAGAAATTCAATTTTTCTTCTGCATTTTTTCAACTTGAACCCTTATAACAAATATAATTAGAGCCCGTGCTCGATCTGTACTTACAGAAAAAATCAAATAAAATTACTGACAAAATATGTCGCCATTAGGCACGTCTCCGAAACAGAAAAAGCGAATTCCTTCATTTGTGTCTGCAATTCCAGATCATGTTGGTAACCCTTGCAAAATAATGTAAGAGACAAAAAAGTTGAAAGAAAGTATGAAGTGAGGTCCCAGCAAAAATTGGCATTACTAGTAATGGGTTTTGTAATCCGAAACAGATGTTAATAAGTAGTTACTTATTGAATGAAACACTAATTATTTTAACAAGGGCGTGAGACAAAAATAACTAGTGAAGAGTATGGAGATAAATAAGTAGTTACTGCCTCGGATTACAAATAAGGAGTAAAAACCCATTACCAATAAGAAGTAAAATAATTAGTTAATTAAAACTTTTAAAATTTAACTTGTTTTTACTAAAACTTAAAAATTGCGTAATTTTTATTAAGTTTTTAAGTATTTTTAAGTTAATTGAATTGTAAAGGTTAAAAACTGCAAGTGCAAGAAGATATTATTACTTAGAGGTGCTTTTATAACATATTACTGAGAAGTAGTTACTTTTGGGCTTAAAATAATGTTAATGGTAATGGGTACTCATTATAAATAATGTACTTGGTAATGATTACTTTTCACAACTCATTACCATGTTTTTGCTGGGGTGAGATTGCTAGAAATAGAATTGTAGTGTTGGAAACTGTCAAAATTTATTCTGTAGAAACTATAAATATTCACATATATAAAAAACAGTTTTCATTAACAAGACAAACCGACATTTAAAATCCTACTGAAGATGACACTAACTGGGGTGTTTGAAACCGGTATAGGAAATACCAGAAATGTCTATAATTTTTAGAAATTCAATTTTTCTTCTGCATTTTTTCAACTTGAACCCTTATAACAAATATAATTAGAGCCCGTGCTCGATCTGTACTTACAGAAAAAATCAAATAAAATTACTGACAAAATATGTCGCCATTAGGCACGTCTCCGAAACAGAAAAAGCAAATTCCTTCATTTGTGTCTGCAATTCCAGATCATGTTGGTAACCCATGCAAAATAATGTAAGAGACAAAAAAGTTGAAAGAAAGTATGAAGTGAGGTTGAGATTGCTAGAAATAGAATTGTAGTGTTGGAAACTGTCAAAATTTATTCTGTAGAAACTATAAATATTCACATATATAAAAAACAGTTTTCATTAACAAGACAAACCGACATTTAAAATCCTACTGAAGATGACACTAACTGGGGTGTTTGAAACCGGTATAGGAAATACCAGAAATGTCTATAATTTTTAGAAATTCAATTTTTCTTCTGCATTTTTTCAACTTGAACCCTTATAACAAATATAATTAGAGCCCGTGCTCGATCTGTACTTACAGAAAAAATCAAATAAAATTACTGACAAAATATGTCGCCATTAGACACGTCTCCGAAACAGAAAAAGCAAATTCCTTCATTTGTGTCTGCAATTCCAGATCATGTTGGTAACCCTTGCAAAATAATGTAAGAGACAAAAAAGTTGAAAGAAAGTATGAAGTGAGGTTGAGATTGCTAGAAATAGAATTGTAGTGTTGGAAACTGTCAAAGTTTATTCTGTAGAAACTATAAATATTCACATATATAAAAAACAGTTTTCATTAACAAGACAAACCGACATTTAAAATCCTACTGAAGATGACACTAACTGGGGTGTTTGAAACCGGTATAGGAAATACCAGAAATGTCTATAATTTTTAGAAATTCAATTTTTCTTCTGCATTTTTTCAACTTGAACCCTTATAACAAATATAATTAGAGCCCGTGCTCGATCTGTACTTACAGAAAAAATCAAATAAAATTATTTTTTTTTTTTGGATTTTGATGTGGCACTAAACCTATAGATTTCAAGTCTATAGTTTTGTTTAGGCCTGTTGGACCAGCTCAATGGCTGACATAACCAGGTTATTCAAAAAAAAAATACGTCCAATCGTATTTTGTTAATATGTATGTATATTAGGGCGGGTCGATTTGTATGGATCGAAAAAAACTGAAAAATCGTATAGCAAAAACAAAATCTACAAGAAATTCTAAGAAACTTTCCCAAAGAAACCATTGGTCTAAAATCAAACCCTATACCGCGCCTAACGACATGAAAATCCGTCCGTCCGTCTGTCTTTCTGTCTGTGTAAAACACGCTAACTTTCAAATGTTAGCGGAAGAATGAAAAATATATACGGCAAGCTGCTGAAGCGTGGCGTATATATTTGTTATACTTCAGGTCAGATTTATACTAAATTTCAGCGAAATCTGTCCAGTGGTTCATAAGTTATTAGCATAATGGGGAATTTCAGATGGGTTTTAACCCGAACTCCCGTGTTGAAAAAAATGCTAAACACGCTTTGAAAAGGAATGGTAAGCAAAAAAAAAAATATTTTAGAAACTATTTTTGTAACTCAAAAAAACTAAAAAAAAATATTACACTCAAAAAAAAATTACACTCAAAAAAATTTACACTCAAAAATTTTTTTATTTACAAAAATTAAAAAAAAAAAAAAATTACTCAAAATAAATCAAATACTGATGTAAAAAAAATATTCAGTTATCAAAAATTTTTATCGAACACAGCTTTTTTCCTCTCCGATATGCAACTCTCCAATTTCATCCCACAAAAGTATCTATGTGTTTTTTTTTTTACTAAATGTCATTATGATCCTCAATTACATACTTTTATTTACTAAGAAAAATCCGCTGAACCAGCTTCCCTTTGTAATTAACTTACAAAGGCTTTGGAGGGAATCGAACCCACAACCCCTGCACTTACTTTTAGAATATCACGCTACATGTTTATATACTGCAGCCCAATATTAAATAAATAATGGAGTAAAATTTTCATGGATTAACGATAAAAGCAGCGATTTATTGTTTAAATTTCTTATTATAATTTTTCGTCTGTGGAGTTTTCATTACAAATCAATCTAATTATTTATTTCTCCATTTCAGGGATTATGTCTAATATACTTGCCGGTCATAATCCCAAAAATTGTTCGAATTATATCCAGCGGCAATTAAAGAATGGCCCGCTTATAATCTGGACGACTTATGTGCCTTATAAGTTTTGAATGAAAAGTCACATTTCTATAATTTATTAATCAAATTAAAGGAAATTTTTCCACCTTTTTATTGGTACCGGTTTCAAGTTAGTAGGTTAATCCCCAGTTTCTGTAATACGAACGCCATTCGTTCGTGACCAATTTGTGTGTATTTTGTTATTGTAACAAAAAAAAATACATGCAAATTCGTCGCAGACGAATGGCGTTCGTATTACAGAAACTGGGGGTAAATATTTTTTCGTACAGACGCCATAAAGCAAAATTAAGATTAAGAAATTTTGAACACTTTCACGTTTTTTGAGAAATACAGCTGTACAGAAATTGCTTAAACTTTAAAATTTTTTAAATTTACAGTGCTTATTGTTTCGATTCCTTACGAAGCTATATCAAGCATAAATTTAATACCATAAACGCGTAAAAAAATATCGTTTTAGCCCAAGTTTGAAAAAAAAAAAACATATCAAGTTGAAAGAAACATACATCCCTCGAATGAATCCTGTAGGATTAAAGTTCTACGGAGCGATAAATGACTAAACCCGCTAGAGAAAATCGAAGTTCGATGTCAAAATATGATTTCGCTTTTTAAACACGAATGTGTAAACCAAGTTTAAAGGTTGCCACATGAAACCTACGCCAAATTTGATGTTAAAAATCACCTGGAGTAAAAAATGAGTTTTGCCCACAATTTTAATCAATCGAAAAAAATTTGCCAAATGTAAAAAAAATAAATTGAAGGAGAGTATAAAGAAGCAAATGTATAATACTGCTAAGTTTAATGTTAAGTTTGATGCAGAGGTAGCACCGAAGGATGTGCAAAATTGCTTCATCTTTTTTTCGGTTAATGACGTCTGCACTCAAAAATATTTAACCTACAAACTTGAAACCTGTACCAAAAAAAAGTGGAAAAATTTCCTTTAATTTGATACATAAATTATAAAAATGTGACTTTTCATTCAAAAGTTATAAGGCACATAAGTCGTCCAGATTATAACCGGGCCATTCTTTAGTAAAACATTGCCGCTGGATACGTTCTTGCAGCACATCGGTATATAAAACTATGTTTTCTTTACATCTGGGGTGTAGGGTATGTTCAGCAACTTTGTAGAAAATATTATGGCAAATATTTTTGTGAAACATATTAACCCTCTAACTCCCTCTTATAACGGTATTTTTTGGCTCTTTTCTAACAAATCTCAAAAAGCACCCCGAAAGAGGGGGACGGTGGGGATGAAATGTTCTACAAAAATGTTGCCAATAAAATTTTACTATATACCTCAGAACACACCAAATCCCAAAAATTAACACAAACACCAAAAAAGAGTCAAGTTGTATGTTTTGCTTTTGAAAAAAGGACGGACGGACAAATCTTCATGTCGTTAGGCGCGGTATGGGGTTTGATTTTAGAAACATGGTTTCTTTGGGAAATGTTCTTAGAATTTCGTGTAGATTATGTTTTTGCTATACGATTTTTGACAAAAAAAATCGACCCGCCCTAATGTATATATTTAAAAGTTGGCATACGTGCAAAATGCAACACCAGGTTAAAGTGACAATAGATTAGCAACCACGAAGAATAACGGGATATCCCGTTATTGATGATGACGCCACGCTAAAGCCTAGACACTCAAGTTGGCTCTGCACATAAAAAACGACCATTGCCTTTGCAATGGAGGCAGTGAAACAATGCTCCCAAGTGCCGATAGACATATAACACTGCGTCACAAATTTTCAACAAAGTCGTGACCAAATGAATCTGACACCTAATCTTTGTGTAAATCCGAACGCTGAATCCGAATATGAAGTCAGAACGGTCAAAAGTAGAACAGTTTTCGAGATATTTACGAGAAAATCTAGAAAATTACCGTTATTTGCTCTTTTCAACTTATTTTTTTAAAACCAAACAATAAAATGTTTTAAAATTTTATCACTTAGAACGTTAGCTTATTTCAATACGAACATTTTGTGCCCAATAGTATCCAGATCGGTGAAAAAATGACAAAGTTACAGTAGATTAATTGAATTATCCCACTTTTCGATTTTTTTTTTAAAACACAAGTAAATATACAAAGCTAAATGTTAGTAATGAAAAGTGGGTTAATTCACTAAATCTTCTGTAGCTTTGTCATTTTTGCACCAATCTGGGTCTTGTTGGGCGCAAAATGTTCGTATTGAAATAAAATAATGTCCTATGTAATAACACGTTTTAATTTTTAATTGTTTGGTTTAAAAAAAATAACTTGAAAAGAGCAAAATTGTAAAAAATCATCAAATTTTTCGTGAAGTTTGAACTTTTGTTCACTGTAACTCTGTCATTTCTTGACTAATCTTCACAAGCGACCCATGGTTATTTTAGTAATTTTATTATCTTTCATTAAAAAAAAAGAAATACATTAATCGACGAATAGTTTTGAAGATATTTGCATTTAAGTGACATCATCTTTTTTAAAAACACAAATAACGCTTATTTTCGAATATCTCGAAAACTGTTCTACTTTTGATCATTCTGACTTCATATTCGGATTCAGCGGACAATTGTACATAAAGATAAGGTGTCAGATACATTTGGTCAAAAAACTGTCATGTAGTGTAATCAGACCACAAGTGTCCGACGCAATGCCGAGTGAACCAGCAGGCTCAACAAAAAAACACGCGGTACAGTTTTGTCTTTAACTTCAATCAACTACAACGCCGCAGCTTACACGTCCTTAATCATTGACTGACCGATTGCAACTAGTTAAAAATTAGTGCTTGGTCACAGACACTGTTGCCAGATTTGACGATTTCTCTGCATTTTGACGATTTTTACTGCCCAAAATAGCAAAATGACGATTTGACGATTTTTGGCCAAAAAATGACGATTTTCAAAAATAAGAAAAAAAATGACAATTTTGTCTACTTTTTAAAATTTTTTTAATAAAACTTTAGTATTCAATGAATATTTTTTTCTCATTATTAATTAAACAAAACTATCTACCAATAATTTTGTACATTTTGTGTTACATTCTCTTTTTGCCTCCAAAATGTAAAAAATGATAGGGAGTTTTTTGGCGGAGGACCTTTCTTTTCGTGTAAATGTTTGCAAATTGATTTACTTTATTTATGCAATTTTATCATTATTATTATTTTTATGGAAATGTCCACAAAAAAGGGTGGACCGAAAAAAAAAAATACATTTTCCAATTAACTTGACCCAACTGCATGACCTTTCCTTTCATAAAAATATTTCATTTGCTTAAAAATATAGCAAAAAATGTAAAAAAAAAATTTCAGAGGTAGGTTTAGTTTTACAAGGGGGAACTTTATTCTCCCTGGTCTAATTTTCGAACTGAACCATCCAATGGACATAAGATATATTTGTGCCAAACTGCACGGATTTAGCTGTTTTGGAATTGGACTGCATCATGTCTTCAACAGACGGTCGGGCATCGCTTGAATATCTTAGAATAACTCTTAAATCAACCTTTTTTACCTTTTTTATTTTGACGATTTTTTGACGATTTTTGCAAATGGGATGACGATTTTGACGATTTTTTTTATAAAAATCGTGCATTTTTGACGATTTTGTACTGAACAATTCTGGCAACCCTGGTCACAGACTAAATACAGACTCGACAGCAGTGCTGCCAGGCTTTTTTTGTGAAAAATCGTCAAAATTTGGAAAAAAAATCGTCAAAATCGTCAAAAGTTTTAAAAAAAGTCGTCAAAAAATCGTCACTTTAAAAAGTGTTAAAAAAAACACATTTATTTTATATTAAAATTTTAAAGCGCACAAAAACATTTTTTCTATCCACGTTTGTTTAATGAATTTTTTAAATTTACGTACACAAAATATTTTTTAGCTAAATAAAAAGGAATTTTCTTTTAAAACTAGTGACAAAATAGTTGAAAGTCTTTCGATTTTTCATTTGTTTCAACCGACAGCAACATTCAATTTTAACTGCTTATAAAATAAATATCATTAAATCTAGACAAATAAAATTTCTTACATTTATTTTTACTATAGAAAATAAACTACAATTGTTATTTGTTTTAGAAATTTAGAACGCTTCAAAATAAGACACCGTTAAGACCCACAGAAAAATAATGTGTTTTGCGGGCACTTTTTTTCAGATTTTAAAAAAATTAAAAAAAAAAATTTTTAGTATCAAACATTTTTTGTCAAAAAACTCATCTTTTTGGAGCTACAAATGAGCCTTCGAAAACACCCCAAAAAACTGACACAAAGGAGCTTAAAATGAACGTATCAAGTATTTTGTTTGAAAATTTATCGATAAAGACTCCAATTATTCTCTGAGTTTTAGTTTTTGAGTCGGAAGAGCTTGGATTGAGCCTGGCTCGTAGATTGCCAGATCATTGCAGTGTTTACCAGGCAGAGATGCTGGCAATAAAGGAAGTTGCTGACTGGTTGAGCTGCAATGTCTTGTCTACAACCGCAGTCAACATCTATACTGACAGTCAAGCCGCGGTCAAGTCCCTGGATTCAATGTTTCTGAAATCAAGATCTGCCCTTAACTGCCGCACGTCTTTAAATGAGATGGCCAAGCAGTTTAACATACGACTCATATGGGTCCCAGGGCACAGAGACATTCCAGGGAATTGCAAAGCCGATGAGCTTGCAATACTAGGAGCTACCTTACAGGTTCCAACAGAATTGGAATGTGTTGGTATGCCTCTAGAAACTTGCAAGCAAAACCTACGGCTTTGTTCAGCGACGGAGACTAATCAAAGATGGGCAAATGGATGGACGTGTGAGACAACACGACTGATTTGGCCTTCTCTTAATCAGGGGCGCACAAGTGAGCTGATATCGCTTCCAAGAGGAGAGATTTCGACGGTGGTTTCTATAATTACCGGACACTGTCTTATAGGGAAGCACGCAGAGCGGTTAAATGTGCCGTCGAATGACTTTTGCCGAAGTTGCATGGATGAAGAGGAGTTGGAAACTATCGAACACTTTATTTGCCATTGCCCGGCACTTTCTGGTCAGCGACTTGCTTCACTGGGATCTAGGGAGCTGTACGATCTTTCTGATTTGTCGGATGTCAAAATTCAACATCTAAGGAGTTTCATAAGAAGCTCAAACTGGTTTAACGACAGGGACTAGTAGGGAAACCTATTACGATCCCGTGGTATCACAATGGACCTCAGAGTCTACGTGTGTTGACGTAAAACGTCAGCAGCCACTTACAACCTAACCTAACCTAGTTTTTGAGTCTAAAAAGAGGGTTCTTTTGGATGAATCGTTTTCATACAAAAGTTTTAAATATTTGATCCATTTTTGGAGTATGTTTGTTCACTGGAAATTCAAATATTAACAAAAATATTTCTCATGCAAAAATAGCAACTATTAAAATTTAATTAAAAGAATAATCATTTATATTTTCATACAGAACAAAAATGATTGACTTTAAAACGACAAAATTTTTTAAGTGCAGTTATATTTCCAAAAGAGAATGAAATGTTGTAAATTTGTGTCTTTCTTCTGTATTTTATTTTAATCGAATTTCATTAAATTTTTGTTTTCAAAACATTGTAAAATTAAAAAAGTAGCACATTTTGATTTTTTGGTGAATAAAAGTGGAGTTACAAAAAATCGTCAAAATGCTTGGGAATCAGACAAGGAAAAACTCCGTACTTTATTAAAATAATGTTTAAATTATTCAAATTTAATTTTGTTTTGAAATAAAACTCTTAAAAATGTTGGTGTTTTATAATTTCAAAAAATAAAACTCTTAAAAATTTTGGAGTTTTATAATTTCAAAAATAAAACTCTTTCAAAAAAAAGAGTTTTATTTTACCTTAAATATAGAAAGAAATTTATTTTGGTATTATTTTTGAAAATAATATAAATATATGTATAGTAGAGTTTAGATAAAAATAATGTATCTCATCTTAAATATTTTCATTAGGTTTAAGGGGGGTATAAAGGAAAAAAAAATAGTCTTAACGTGAACAATTTTTAAACAGCTATAAAAATATTAATACGCAATATATTTTAATTCTGTTTTTTTATTTGCAAGATGAATTATTGTAATATTTTTAAAACTTTATTGCACAAAATTTGGTCAACAAGAATTTCCAGGGTTGCCATTCATTTCTTTTTTTTTTTAAGAGAAAATCGGATGCAGTTGTACAGCAAAAACTACTGAACCGATTTTGATGAATTTTTTTTATTTGTAGATTATTAAATTCTCTAGTACCTACTAACCATTTTTGAAAAATATTGATTTTTGTTGAAATTATGATAATATAAACTTAAAAATGTACTTTTCTTCTTTCAAAAAAAAAAATAATTAGGTCAAAATTTTAAAAAATGTCCACGATAAGTACTAGAGAATTTAATAATCTACAAATCAAAAATATTTCATCAAAATCGGTCCAGTACTTTTAGCTGTACAATTGCAGCCGTTTTCCTTGAAAAAAACCTTCTACAATTAAGTGGAAATTTCAGTTCATCAAATTTTGTGTTATGAAATTTTAAAAATATTGCAATAAATTATTTTTCAAATCAAAAAACAGAATTAAAAAATATTGCGTTTTTATTTTTTATCGCTGCTTAAAAAATCACATGAAGGCTGTTTATTTTTTCTTTAAACCCCCCTTAAGAAAAATAATATTATTTAAATCTTCGTTTTTTTTTTTTTGGATTTGGAACAGTTACACATGCTGAACCTTTTGCTCAAAATTAGCGAGTTCTTAGATATTAAAGACATAGTGCGTCTGTATCCATTACTTTTCTCACTATTGGTCATTGATGCTTAAATTTGTTTACAGTATTTATTTCCAGTCTCGAATATTTCGAAAATGGATCGAAATAATCTATGTTCACTTTTACAATTTTCGAATAAGTAAGAGTGGAACTACAGAAAGTACTAAATAAGCGGTTATTCGAATCTTAAAACGGGAATATCTTAAAAACTGTAAACGCATATTTAAAGCAGATTTGGAATTAGGAGGGCAAAATCTATTTAGTTCATACATTTAATTTTGCAGAGTGTTTATTTTTTATTTTTTAAAGTTTATACGCGATTTTTGCAAAAATATTTTTTATGCAAAAAACCAACAAAATATTAGGAGAACACTTTTTTAGTCCAATATTTCGTTAATAGAAATTTTTTTTTCACAAATAAGGGTTCTATTAGGAGTATTAATAAATTTAAATAAGATGAATTTAGTTTCAACTAATTTTACTATTTCGTGAGGTCATATTTTTTATCATATTATCAACTATTTTACATAAAAATGTTAAAAACCAAAAATATTTTTTGTTTACTTAAAATAAAATTAATTGTATGAAAATAAAACTCTTTTTATTTCGGAGTTTTATTTTTGAAACTCGGTACCGAGTTTTATTTTAAAATTGTAGGAAATTTATTTAAAAATTGAATTAAATTTTTTTGGAAAAAATACTTTTGGTTTTTTTTCATTGAAGAGTTTTAAGTTTTACACTTTTCCCTTGTCTGTTGGGAATCAAATCAGAAAATCGTCAGTCGTCATTTTGCAAAATTTCATGAAAAAATCGTCAAAATGACGAAAAATCGTCACTTCTGGCAGCACTGCTCGACAGTAGAGTTTAACAAGAAAAAATGGGGAAAAACTAAGCGATTTTAGAAGAAAACACGGCGGTTTTTAGTCCGTTTTACGCTAACATGGCAACACTTTCTACACTCAAAAAAATACGTTAGTAAAAAAGTTTGTAAAATTGTTCGTATCCCAACTTTACAACTTTCTTAAGGTACCTACGCACGACGCAATATTATGCACAATGTCACTGCGCAATATTTTTGACGTTTTCCAACACACGACACAATATAATACACAATTTTTAAAAATCACGATTGACACAATTTTTTACACAATAATAAACAAACCAATAATAAACAAACCAATAATAAACAAAGCAAAAAGAAGCCAAATTAAAGCTTTTCTTTTTGCGTACATATTATTAAAAACAAACAATTAAAATCAACAAAAACAATACAAAAAACATGTTCAGTGACCTAAGTGATACGGAGGCAGCTTGTGTGGCATTAGGATTAGCCATGCAGCTTAAAAAAAAAAAAAAAAAACGAATATGGATGAAGAGCTTCTTCCGGAAGCCTAATGAGTACACCCACATAAAGATGCTAAAGGGCAAATCCAGCTCAAACCACACAGCATTCGGATTTGTCACCTTCGATTTAAATAAAATTTGCCAAATATATTGCAAATGGATAGTGTTCCTAAAATCATTACCTTTCTGGCTCCAAAACCTTTCGGTTTTCGAAATATGGCGTCTTGAAAATTGGCAAAAACGTCAAATTTTCAATAAGGTGCACATACAAAGTCACCCATAACTTTAAAACTATAAAACCCACAATTACCAAATAGGTACCATTTGAAAGCTGAAAGGATTACCTTATAAGTGGCATGCACAATTTTTTCTTGTAACGAAAGGTCAAAGGTCATATTTCAAGGTCTAATGTTCAAAGACCTATATCTCAAAATCCGATATTTTTAAAATTCTCAAAAAAATATATGATAACAATCAAGTCTTTCCCTACATTTGTATCAAAATTTCAGGGCGGACACTCATATGGTTCCAAAGTTACAGAGGAAAACGTGCTTGAAGTCAAGATTTTCTCTACGAGTTCATATGCAAAAGCTTACACACACGAAGCAGCATAGCATGCTAGCAAACTGCTAGCTGTAAACAAACAATGGGACGGACCTAAAAACTAAACCCATTATTTATTAATATTTCGACCTCCTGAATTTGATTTCACTATCAAAACTGGGTTTTATCGTAGGGTTTTCTTGTTTTCTTACAAGGAAAATCTTCAAAGTGAACATACGTAATTTCTTTGAAATTTATGCCCATGAAAGACAACAAATATCTAACCAGGCTTGCCATGTCAGCACTTTGGGTGCTAGATCCAGCACCCGCGTTAGTGATCTAGCACCCAAATTTTAGAACTGGGTGCTAGACAATAATCTAGCACCCACTTCAGCATTTTTGAATAATCTAACACCTACTTCAGGTTTTTTGAATTTTTCACCACCTTGTTTAAATATTTTGCTTTTTAAATACAATCAGCCTTACCATAGAAAAATAAAACATATTTAAAATCAGCTTTTAATTTTATTTCCATACAAATTGTTTTTGTTTTTAAAATCGACTTTCAAAAAATGTATTGAAAATTTGAAATTTAAAATAAAACTTTTGTTAAAATAGACTTATTGTTTTCTTATGGTAAGGGCCAATATTTACTTATATACACACACAGAAAACCAAATTAAGAACCAATTAAGTTTTTGTATACCAGCCAACTAACACTTTTATCAGTTGTGATAACTAATAATTTTATTCCGATCTAATGACTTCGTTTGAATCGATTGGTATTTATATCAAATTTCACGATCAAGCAACTGAATTTATCTGTTGAACCTACGAAAAATTATAAACAAAATAATCTGACAACGCAAGACAAAGGTCTCAAAATCTTAAGGACTGATCTGTGAGAAAAATGCTTCAAAAACTAATGCCTTTTTTCTATTGAAAATCAAATACATTTTTCATTAAAGTTTGAAATTTTGAGACATTTTTCTTAACAAAAACTTTCAGATTCTCAGAGATCTTCTATAGAAAAAGATTCTGAGACATTTTTTTCCATGTAAAAAATCTTAGAATCTAGGACCTTTTTTCTATGGAAAAGTCTCAGATTCTAAGCAGGGTTGGCAACCGAAACGAATAACGGTATCGGTAACGGTATTGGTATTACATATTTTTTATATCGGTAACGGTAAAGGTAACGGTATTTTCGATTATTTCGGTAACGGTGAACCGTTACCGAAACATCAATACCGGTACGTACCGGTATTATAAATAAAATTTTACCAAGTCACAAATAAACATTTTTTTTTTTAAACATTTTTTTTTTTAATTTACGTATATTAAAAATATTTTACCGTTTTTAATACAGAAAAAATAAGTAATATTAAGACAACCGAAACAAAACCGATATAATACCGGTAAATATCCGAATAAAGGTAACGGTTTTTTATCGGTAACGGTATTTAAAAATTTTTATTTCGGTATTGGTAACGGTAACGGTAGTCAATATCAAAGGGTTTTTAATCGGTAACGGTATTGAAAGGGTAACGGTAGCCAACACTGATTCTAAGACATTAATTTAAGATTCTGAGATATATTTTTTTATAGAAAAACATTCAGACTCAGAATGTCTCAGAATCTGACACTTTTGTTATAAGGAAAAACATCTCAGTCTCTGAAACTTTTTGTCAGATTCTGAGACATTTTTCTACTTTTTCTCTGCGACTTTTGTCACAGAAAACATGTCTCAAAATCTATGACTTTTTCTATAGAAAGATGTCTCAAAATCGCAGACTTTTTTATAAAAAAACTTCCTAGATTTTGAATTTTTTCTTTAAAAAATTGTTTTAAAATATAAGATATTTTATAGAAATAGTTTCAGATACTGAGATTTTTTTTCTTTTAAAAAAATTAAATTATATAAATATATAGATTACCGATATCAAAAAAGTATTATATATTTCAGGCACGTACGCAGGGGGGGGGTGCCCTGGGGGCCCGGGCCCCCCCCCCCCCCCAAAATGATTTGGCCATATAAAAATTTTAAGACCTTGCACTACAAAATATACTTTTGTTAACAAAAAAAGGCTCACAAGGGAAGTCTCCCTAGTGTCACCCGCGGATCTTTATGGAATTGGTTTTATTTTGTAGATCAGAAAAAATAAAGGGACACGTATTTTTTCTTAGCGGCCCAAATTCATATTTAGGGGGTAAAAAGGAGGGGGTAGACAATGCCATTTTTCAGTTTTTTTCGTTTATCTCCTATATTATGCAAAGAAACCTAGTCATGTTACATACCAAATGAAAGGTCTTTGGAAAACCTATCTACGTATGCTAAGAACTTGTCCAAACATGCACAACTTTTCGACGTATAGAGTAAAATACCAAAATTTTAGGACATTTTTGTTAATAATTTTAGGACATTTTGTTAATAAACAACATATCCAAATTTCATGAAGATCGGAGGGTGACACCAGGGAGACTTCCCTTGTCAGTATTATTTTTGTCTTTTTGTCTCTAATCTAACGAATACATATTTAAAAATTTTTAAAAATATTGAAAAAATACAAAAAAACAAAATTTTAATTGAAAAAATGTTGAGTTGAATTAAATTCCTAAATTTTCACGGTGGCGAATAAGACACCTTTGAAAGGTAATTGTGATTGATCAAGTAAGCTATGCACCATGAATATTAATCCATTAGCCTTTCTATCGACTTTATTTAAAGCCGCCGCCACATTTGACTAGATTTGTGATTCGCGGAAAAATTTTGATGATTAAAAATATATTTTATATCCAAAATATAATTTTAAATGGTATAGTTTTGGTGAAATCGCAGATTTTTTTTTACAGAATTTGTCAAAGAGTTTGAGAATTGTTTTGCCAAACAATGTTTCAGAACATATGCATTGGAAATTGTGTCATCCATCTACACCAATTTTAAAATACTTTGCAATTTCAAGTCAAACCAATTTTTTTTTCAAAATATTGATATCAAACTGGAACATTTTTATCTACAATAAATATTTTGAGTTCAAAAACTTTTCTTTACAAAAATGTCTCAGAATCTGATAATTTATTTAAATAAAAAACGTCTCATAATCTAAGTATTTTCTTTAGGGAAGGTTCTTTACAAAAAATGACTCAGAATCAGAAAATTTACACACAAAAAAAAACCTTGTCAAATCTCGTAATCCCCTTTTACCAATATTTGACAGTTTACATGTTTTTTTGAAATTTGACAAATTTCAAAGGTTTTTTTTACAAAAAAGTCTAGTAAATTCACGAGAATTCCTTGTAAGTTTTATTGCGTCAAAAATGTTGTAAATTTACAATTTTATTGGTTAAAAGCTTGTAAAACTACAAAAAATCTCGTAATTTTTACTAGGTATTCTCGTAAATTAGGAGGTAGCAAAAAATTTAGTAAAGTCACGAAACCTCCTTGTAAGTTTCATCGCGTCAAAAAAGGTAAATTTACAATTTTATTGGTTAAAAGCTTATAAAATTACAAAATTATTGGTAAAAAGCTTGTAAAGTTACAAGGATTTCTTGACCAAAAGGAGGTAGCAAAAAAAAGTTACAAAATTTTCTTGTCATTTTACAAGTTTTTTTTTAATGTATACAAAAATTGTATCAGAATCTGCGGTTTTTTCTACACGGAGAAATTTTTTGGTACAAGAAATTTTTCTGTACAAAAATGTGTTAGAAACTAAGAATTTCTCTGTACGCAAAATGTTTCATGATGTCAGAATTTTTCTATAAAAATCTTAGACATTTTTATTATACTACGAAAAATGTCTCAGATTCTTGGAATTTTTTAATACGAAAAATACCACAGAGAATCTTAGAATTTTTCAAAACGAAAAATGTTTTATTTTTAAACAAAAAGTATCTCAAAAACTGAGAACTTTTTCTATACGATAAATATCTTTGAATCTGAGAGTTTTTCTGTACGAAAAATGTCTCTGGATTTAAGAATTTTTCTGTACGAAAAATGTTTTAAAAATTAAGAATTTTTCTAAAAGCAAAATGTCTCATTATTTAATTCGTTTTCGCGTTTTATAAGGAAATTAACATTTTTATATATCTAAGTTTCAACCACTTGGGGAAAATAGGATTCGTGATGGCTTAAATTTTGCTCAAACACTTGCACATAGTGAAAACAGTTAATCGTGATGGCTTAAATTTTGCTCAAACACTTGCACATAGTGTCAGATAAAATGTGCGAAACATGGGGAAAATCGGTTTACGGGTTTAAAAGTTATATAGAAATTTCTCAACATTGGATGTTTTTCGCATTTCTTTATACCCTCTATTTAGTGATTGATGGTTAAAAATACGCTAACTTTTAAAAGACAATTTATATTCACCTAAAGTTCGTCGTATTTATTTGTTATCTCTCGGGTCCAGTTGGAATGAAATCGGGCATAATCGTTATTTCCACAAGTACTTTTAGAATTTTTTGGTCCCGATCATGGGTGCAAAATCGGGTCGTACAGTGTAATCCAAAAACCTTGGAAAAGTATACAAACAAATCATAAAGGTGTCCAGAATTTTGAGTTTTTGCACGTAAAGTATATTTGAGAATTTTTAAAAAAATGTTGCATACATTTTCAAATTCTTTTTAAAAAAAATAGTCTTTTTTATATTAAATTTAAAATAAGTGTTTTGTTTTATAAAAATGTAAAAAAATTAGGCTCAAACACATTTAGGTAAAAAACGAAATTTAAAAAAAAAATATTTTGGGCCCCCCCCAAAATGAATTCCTGCGTACGTGCCTGATATATTTTACGTGTGTAGATTCAAAAAAAATTTTAATTTTTTTTTTTTTTTTTTACCGAAATTTGAAACTTTAAACGACTAACCAGGTTCTTCTTTCAGGTCGTTTAACAAATGCAGGGTATAGGAGCTGTGAAAATCTAAAATTTTCAAAATTAGGGGTACAGTAGTGTACACTGTACACGAACTGTAAAAAAAAATCTAGCACCCGATTTTACAGCTGTAGAACAATCTAGCACCCATTTCTTTGAGATCTAGCACCCTCTCAGTTTCAACTTATGGCAACACTGAATCTAACATCGACCTGTCTGAGCTTATTGGTCTTAATTTTGTTTTAAAGGGTTACCCCCAGTTTCTGTAATACGAACGTCATTCATCTGCGACGAATTTGCATGTATTTTGTTTTTGTTACAATAACAAAATACACACAATTTCGTAACGAACGAATGACGTTCGTGTTACAGAAACTGGGGGTTAAACGGGAGTCAAAAGTTACCGATTTTTAGTAATTTTAACTTTTAGGTACATTGATGCCACTTATATCAGATCCGTTTCATTTGAAAAAAAAAAAAAATGTTGTCGTCTGTTTGAGACATTTTATTTGTTGCATAATTGTTTTTGTTAAAAATGTATAGTTTTTGTTAAACTATATAGTTTTTGTAAAACAAATTCATTGTTGGTACTATTTTCTATTTAAATTAAGCAATCTTTATTAGTGTGTCCAAAATAAAATAAGGCAAAAATTCAAAGAAGTTCGAAACATTAGTGTTTTCATTTCTAAACCATTTTTATGCTTGATTATATTCTTGTTTATGAGCTTTATTCCGCTTTGAACATACGGTTCCCCCACCCCATTCCTATTTCCCTACTATGGAAGAATATACATACACTGAGGGAAAAAATCGTAGTCAAATCAAAAATGCTCATACTCATTTTTAAAAGCCACAAATTTTTTTAAAAAATTTTAATTATGAAGTTGAACTTTTTAAAATTTAATATGTTTCGGTTTCAATTTTAAAATTTTTCTTTTTTGAATTAAGTATTCAAGAACTCCTTTTCATTTCATGGTACCGCCATGTTGAAAATTATCATTTTGATTATAAACATTTTAAAAATGAGTTGTAAACAATTTTAACAATGACGCTTAAAAAATTATCAATTATATTAAAAAAGTATCGTGGTGTAACAATAGTTAAAACTATTTTCAATCTAAAAAAAATACTTAAAAAACAATAAATAAGTATTTTTAATAAAGCCAATTAAACAAAAATTATGTAAAAAGTGTTAAAACAGTGAAAAAAAGGAAATTATTGAGAAGTTAATGAAGTTCAAATGGAAATGGAGTTGAGGAAGGGATCAACAACTTGAAATGACCTCCTGGAATATGTCCTTTAAATTATTTGATTCAATGTCGTCCCTGCTCTTAAAAAAACACCTGGTCGTATTTAAAAATTTTTTTAAAGACACTAAAAGAAAAGCTAAATTAAGAACTTTTGGATGATTTTTATAATTCAACTTAAAGAAAATTAGTTATTGTAATATAATTTGAAATATGTTTTACTTTAAAGCACCGCATAAAGAGACAAAAATAAGCAAATTTGTGGGCATCTTTAAAAATTTTTGAAAGTGTTGTGTTTTTTTTCAGAGCAGCTTATTTTTACATATAGTACAAATATTACTTTTTTAATTATTCTGTAGCAAAATAAAAAAAATATACATATAAAAAATGTGTAATTGTTTTAATTTAAAAGAAAATTTTAGGACATAAGTAAAAAAAATTATATATTTATAATGGTCAATTTTAAATTGAACATGACTTTCATTTTAATTTGATTATGAGCACCTTTGATTTAAGCATGAAACATATTCAAATCACAGTTCTTTCATTTCATTTTTAAAATGTTGTTGGTTACTCAAGTCATTATAAAAATGTCCATGAATATTTTCAAATTGAGAAAAAACAAAGTTTGTTGACTTTTGTCACTGTTTTATTTTCAATATGAGGTTGTTTTTGCTTGATTTGAGAAATTTTTTTTCTTAGTGTAGGTTTCGAATGAAACCGATCTGTTATATGTGGCACATAGAAAAGATTAGAAGGTACGCAGTGTTGTATTTGATGTATTTTCCAATATGGTGGCAAAATGCTTGTTCTTCCTCATCTCACATGTATTTAATATCAAATTATATTCTTTGTTTATAAAAAATGGAATTTGACTTTTATTTAATTAAATTTATTATTTATTTTGCTTTATTTAACGTTTTTTTAAAGATAATACGCACTATTGATAGTTTAAAAACTTTTTTTTTCTCTTTTGTTGTTTGCTTTGTTGTTGTTCTCCTTGATGTTGCATTGTTTTTATTAAACATCAAAAGTTACATAATGTGCTGTCACTAATACTTAATCAAGCGAAATACGACTCTGTTACACTTATATTTTTTTTTCTATGATGTGGCATCAATAAAAAGTACCTAAACTTTAAAATTACTGAAAATGGTTAATTTTTAACTCCGTTTAACCTGAATTTAGGCCGACAAGCTCAGACTGGTTGATTTTAGATTTATTTTTTCTAGCTTGTGTATAAATTTTAAAGAAATCAGGTATGTTCATTTTCGAGGACTTTCCTTGTAAAAGAACAAGAAAACCCCTACAATATAACTCAAAATACATAAAAAGTATTAAGCCTTGTTCTAGGCCCGCACCTTTGTTTACGACTACACTGAGGGAAAAAAGCATACTTAAATCAAAAATTTTCATTTTTGATTTAAAAATACTACATTATTTTCAAAAAATGTTATTATTTATACTGAAGTATGTTGATTTAAAAATAAATATTTTTGTTTTAAAGTTTTTAACCTCTCAATTTAAAAATGAATAATCTTAAATTTATTATGCTGTCGTAAAAACTCGTTACAAATTTAAATTATTGTCAATTCAAATTTTCATTTTAAAAACAATATTGTTTCATTTTCAATATGATGTTAAACAATTTTAATTTTATTTGTGAATTGACATTTCGAAATCATATGTCAAATTTTAAGATGAAAACATTTTCAATTTGAACATGTTAATTTAAAAAAAAAAATGAATTGCGTCATGGCGTAATTTTTGCAAAAAAAAAATAATGTAAATTTTTGTTAAAAAAGGAATAATCCCTAAGATATACATATATCTTTGTAAAAATTTAAGTTTGTGGAAAATGTCTATAAGTAATGGTAAGTTGTAAAGTTTAATATGTTTTTTTTTTTTATATCTAACACGATTTTTTGTTCTTCTTTGGTTTAGGGGCTTCTTTGGTTAAGGGCGTTGTCTTGGAAAAAATAATTGATGATATTATAAAATGAACTTAACAATTCAATTTCCAGAGAGGATAATAATAAAATAATTAAGTTTAAGAAGTTAAGTATAATAGTGAAATTTGTAAATTATATGGCCTTTATTCATAATACTTAAAGTGTACTTAAAGTAGGTTTATTTGACAAATATTCATGCAATATCAGTCAAATAAACCTACATTAGATTTAATTTACTCATTATGAATAGCCCAGTATAAGTTTTTACCACAGTCAATATAGTCTGATTACAGAGTTTATCATTTTACGAGGCTACATTGACTAGTTTGCACATAAAAAATAAATCACAAATCTTATACAAAACTGCATATAATTTTTTATAATTTTGAATAAATTGTTTAGTTTAAAAATTAAAAAATATAGTTTTAATTAATAAAATAAAATTGAACAACATAAAAATAAAGTTATATCAACCACAAATCAAAAATTTCTCAATTTTAAATTAAAAATGAAGCAACTTTGATTTTAAAATGTTAGTTTTTATTCGTCCATTTTAAAAATGAAAATAAACATTTTCAAATTAAGCAAAAACAAAGTTTGTTGACTTTTGTCACTGTTTTCTTGTTAATTTGAGATTGTTTTTGCTTGATTTGAAAATTTTTTTTTCTTAGTGTATGTATATTGTTTTGTTTATCCAATATTTTTTATATGAACTAGTAGAAAAAACCTTGCCTTCTAGCACGTTTTCTTCTGTAACTTTGGAACCATATAAATGTCCACCCTGAAATTTTGATACAAATGTAGGGAAAGACTTGGTTGTTATCATATATTTTTTTGAGAATTTAAAAAATATCGGATTGAAATATGACCTTTGACCTTTCATTACAAGAAAAAATTGTGCATGTCACTTTTATGGTAATCCTTTCAGCTTTCAAATGGTACCTATTTGGTAATTGTGGGTTTTATGGTTTTAAAGTTATGGGTGACTTTGTATGTGCACCTTATTGAAAATTTGACGTTTTTGCCAATTTTCAAGACGCCATATTTCGAAAACTAAAAATTTTTGGAGCCTGTAAGGTAATCATTTTATGAAAACAACGCATGTGAAATATTTTTTGCGACTTTCATTAAAATCGAAGGTGTGCGGTTTGACATGGAATCACCCTAAAGGAATTAAGAAAATGTGAACCGAAATATTACAAAAATTACCTCCGCCTGGATGGAACAACTTTTGATGAACTACTACAGATGGTAAAGCCTCTTATTGAAAAGCAAAATACAATGATGCGAGACGCAATTACTCCGAGTGAGAGATTTACAGTTACTTTACGCTACCTTGCAACTGGTAATTCTTTCGAGGACCTTAAATTTACCAGTGCCATATCACCACAATCCATTGGTGATATAGTCGTAGAAACCTGCGAAGCAATTATCAAATGTTTAAAAGACTGCATAAAGGTAATAAATAAAATCATTAAAAGGAAATACAAATTTCGAGGATGCTACTTCTCTCGAAAAAACATTTTCATGCCCCTTTTTATAACATACACCACTCTGTGGTATATGGTATATTAAGTTCGTACTGATATTTGTAATTACCCGAAATATTGGTCCTAGACCCAGCTTAGAGATTACAAACTACATCCCTTAGACGCCTGTAGGGTGGATCCCCCACCCTATCCGCAAAATATTTTTTTTATACCCTCCAACCACAGTATACTCACTTTGTCTTTCCGTTTGTAACGCATCGAAATATCGGTCTGGGATCCCATAAAGTATATATTATTGATCAGTGATAGATTCCACGACCTTCTAGTGATGTCCGTCCGTCTGTCTTTGGAAGACACGATACAGCCCAAAATAAAAGAGCTAGACTCCTGAAGTTTGGCACAGATGTCTAATGATCATAGGCTGGTTAAGTTCGGAGATGGGCAAAATCGAACCAGGGGGTTCGATTTTGCCCATCTCCGAACACATATTAAACTTGTTATTATTTTTATAGAAATAGAAAAAAAAAAATAAAAAAACTATATTAAGAATTTTTAACGTGCTGGGCCATTTTGACCCCATGTTCATTTATGGGTTAATTAAAAAAAATCAAATAATTAGTTTTCTGACTTCGCACATAATCATAACAAGTTTTATAAAAATCGAAAGAAAATATCAAAATCTATATAAAGAAATTTTAATGTGATGGGCCATTTTGACCCATGTTCATTTATGGGTTAATTTTAAAAAAATTAAATAATTATTTTTCTGAGCTCGTACAATAATTATACCAAGTTTATAAAAATTCGCAATAAACATTTCATATTTAGATGCCTTTTTCCAAAAAAAATCCAAATATCCCTAAATTTGACATTTGACCCGAATAAAAACCGGGTTAATATTATTCTATTTTCCTAAAATGTTTAGGGTTAATGTCTAACATAGTTTTTAATAAATTATGACCCTGACTTTGTCAAATTTTAAAATATTTACCAAATTTTTTCCATATTGAATAAATTGTGGGCAAAAAAGGCAATTTCCTCGAAATCCGCTGAGTTTAAATCGATGCCCCCGCCAAACTATCCGAGGGATATCCCGCAAAAAAAAAATTTTTTATATGTTAACATGTATTTTATAAGATTCTGTGGTTTTTTCAGCATTTTTCCTAATTTTGTTTAAGAAAATTTTGAAAAAACCAAAATATCAGTTTTGAGAACCACGCCAAATAAAATGCATATTTTTGGCCTTACCGTGAAACGGGTGAATGACATCCTAGAAAGACAGTATTTCATATCTGAGTATTTATGATAGAATAGAATATAAATATGGGTTTACATTGGTTTATTTCAATAAATTTAGAAAATTGGGGCTGATTTTCGTGTTTTAGGGGTCATTTTGTGAAAATTGGGTCGTTTTGACCCCGAAAGACTTACAAGGGTTAATTTTTGAAAACCCAAAAATTTTGAATTTTTCTTCTTATACTAAAAACAACTCGTGTACCACTTTTTAACAATATATTCAAAAAACAACACCATTTATTTAATGTTTTTCATCAAAATATGGCTATTTTTTGACCTTTGACCCCAATGCGCCTCGTGTTAACGTTGTCCGATTTGGCTGAAATTTTTAGCATAGCATTTTTAGACCAAATGTAATAAAAATTAGGGGTGCACTCCTTCAAATTCGAAGTTTTGCAAAATAGCTGCCTCCCTAATGAGCATACATGGTCATTTTCACCCGGGCGGAGAGCTTTTGAAAATTCTTTTGGACTTTTTGTTGTGTCGGCAATATTTACCGAGATATGAGCATTTTAAAATTTTCGGGAATGCTAACTTTTTTGGATCCAAAGTTAGGTCCCGTTAGGGTCCACACATGTGAAGAGGACCCGCGAAAGTATGGAGATTCTAAGAACCAAAAATGCCCTCCATTTTGCTCTATCTGGCTTAGTTTCCGAGATAGCGCCATTTTAAGTTTTCTGAAAATAAAAAAAAATTTACCATTTATTTTTGCTAATGTTAGCAAAAAATCTTGTAAAAATGTTGTCAACTCAATTTCAAATTTAGCAAAAGAAATTAGTTCAAAGCTTGTTTAAAATTGCTAATGTGCTAAATGAAGTTTACAAGAATTTTTTGCTAACATGCTAATCTCAACTAAAAATTTGCTAAAAGTATATGGCGATTGAGCATATTATATGGCGATTGAGCATACTTATTAGGTGTGTTCCAGAACTTTCCGGGTAAGGTTCGGTAAAATGAGAGAAAATCTTAAAAACTCTCACCATACCGCAAAAATGAACAAAAGTACGGGAACGCAAAAAACCACATTTCTAGCCCAAAAACTAAAAAATGCAAACAAATTGAAATGCTAACATATTTTAGTTAGAAAAAATACGTTCAACAATGCGAAAAAAATTGTAAAAGTTGATTTCAATGACTAAATATATTATTTTGTTTAAAATTAAACATTACTTTTGTTTCCTTTTATAGTTTTATTAAAATTTTTAATTTATTTTCACAACAAAAATCAGCTGTTTTCTTAACATCTGATTGTTACCAATTTACACGAAAAAATAGTACGGGTAAGTTCGGTAAAATGAGAAACAAATTTATTCTCTCAAAAACTCTCTCATTTACCCAATTTTTGCGTACGGGAACGCTTTTCGGGCTGGTTTGGGTACCCGCGGGCACCCGCGGTAACGTTCTGGAACACACCTATTATATTAAAGAAACGATTGAGCAATAAACTCGTATTGATTTTGCAACCAAAGTGGAAATAAAACCATATCAATTGAAAATGTGGAAATATGTTTCAAATATTTCCACATTCCCATAAAAAAATTTTTTGTTTACCTATTTTAAGATTAAAAACCCACACATACCAGGAACCACTGACATCTGAGGAACCTAGAGGCACCAGCCCTCTAAATTTTAATTTCGTTTTTTGTTCTTTTTTTATTCTGAAAGGGTAGGTATATTATTTAGAGGGCTAGTGCCCTAAGGCCCCTTTGAGTTCAGAGGTTTCTGGTATGTGTTTTTAATTTAATTTAAAAATAGTTAAACAAAAAAAGATTTTTTGCGAAGCTTCGGTCGGACTTAAGGATTAGAAATTACATCCATTAGACTTAGGGATTAAAAAGAAAAAGACCTCCAACACCTGACGTTAGATGGTCACTGTTAAACTTGCAAAACCCTAAGAAAGAAAAATATCCAAAAAAAAAAAAATACAACGTCATATGGGATGTATGAAAATAATTTATTTAAAAATGTATTTAAAAATTTTATAAAAACTGATTTTTAATTCAATGTTGACATTTACTTTTGTAAATATATATGTTCCAATATTAGGAAGTTTGCATAAAAGCGTTTGTACTTTTCTTTTTTGATAAAAAAATAAATAAATACTTAAAATATATATGCACCGAAAAAATTACCCAGTTGGATAGTTACGAAAATTCCCAGTTGATTTGAAATAAATTTAAAATAACTGAGTTAATCATAAATAACTGGGAATTTAGTAAAATAAAACTAATTTCCCATTTACCCTGTACAAAATTATTTAATTTTTATGTCAAAAAAATCAACAACATGAAGTTCATTATTATAAATTTTTAATTGCAAAGAAATAAAAACTTAATTTTTGGTTTTCTGGTGAGTTCTTAATTATTTATTTCAAAGTTCCATTAAGCAAAAAATAATGCGAAAATTATTTTTCAGATTACAAGCATGCACGCAAAAAAAAATCTGTGTCGGAATGAGCAAAAATCTGGCATAATTTTACCAAAAATATGCTAAAACTACAACCGACGAAGTAGTTTTCGTAATTTAGCCAAAACGCTTATGTAAAAAATTTTGAAGAAAATGCTAATGCTATTTAAGCAAAAACTTGGTAAAATATACCAAAAGAAATATGGTGAAATATACCAAAATTATTTGAAAAGGTGACTAAAAATAATGCTAAAAATTAACACATTTATGCTAAAATAATTTTTTTATTAAATTTTTGTAAAAAATTGTATATTTGTTGAATTTAAAATTTTCACACAATAAATCCATATTAATACAATAAATGTTGTGTAGGATTTAATTTACCACCGACCCTTTTTGTACAATTTTCTCCAGTGACTGCTGCCTACGCTTTTTCTTTGAGTGAAGGATCCGCTATAGCTTCACGAATTTATTTAAAAGCATCCTGTAAAAATAGAAAATTATTACAAAACATAAATTTTTAGTTTAAAAAACTGGTAAACCCCATTGGTATCTTGTTATGGAGGAACACTTACTTGGTCATTCCATTTGTAACTCATCAAAACAGGTCTGAACTCCCTTGGCTTTGCGTTGTTAATTTTATAACTAAAGGCAGGACTGGTGCCCACGCTCTTTATTGTAGTGAAGGATTCGCCATAGCTTCAAAAATTTATTTACCAGTACCCTGTAAAAATATAAAATTATTACCAAACACTAAATTTTTAACTAAAAATCTATTAAACCTTATTGGTATCTTCGGAATGGGGGTATACTCACTTTATCATTCCATTTGTAATTCATCGAAACAAACGTCTGGGACTCCATTGGTTTTGCTGAATGGATGGTGTTTTAAGTTATGACAGCAAAATTAACCTTAGCATTTTTGTATCTTACATTTATTTATCTTTTAAAAACTAATTCTTTATTTTAATTTATTAATTTATTTTATTTATCAATTTCCTTTTCACGTTTTTATAACACAAAAAATAAACGAACGACGCACACTAAAATACAAAATGAAAATGGCGGTCTGTATTTGTTTTTTCTGTTTTCTTTTGATAATTTTTGTTTGCAAGTAATTTGCGTTATTGTGCATGTTACTTGGTAATTTTACATAAAAAATGAATTATCTTACTTTAACATCGACAAGCATAATTTAAGCAAAAATTTGGTAAAAAATTTTTTTGGTATGAAAAAAGTTTTACCAAGTAGGATTGCTCAATCTGAGACAGATTTTTTTTTTGCGCGTGCTGTTTGCAAAAGTTGCAGGAGGAACCCCATCAAAACATGGGAAAATTACAAAAAATATTGCGAAAACAATTTGAACGTAATTATATGTGCAGAAATTTTTTGTTTTATATTAAATAAAGGGCATTAAATGATTAATAATTGTGTTTTTTCTTAAATTTAATAAAAAAAATGAAAAAAAAGTTCATATTAACGACTTTTCCAGTTATTGATGACCATAATTTATGTTTTGTTGCCAGTAACTGCATTCCCAGTTAAATTAAAAGTTTGATAGAAAGTTAGTTATCAATAACTGAATGAAATCAACTGGGGCTCAGTTAGGTGTATTTTAACTGGGACTTAGTTGAAATTTTAGTAAGCAGTAACTGGAAAATTTTTTGGGTGTGTACATTAGGTATAACTATTATAATTTTTGTTTTTTTTTTAAAGACATACGATACATATTTACGATATCGTTAGCATTAAAGCGTTTGTACTTTTTTCTTTTCATAAAAAATAAATACCTTAAATATATACATTGGGTATAACAATTCTTATTTTAGTTTTTTTTGAAAAACACATCGACATATATTTTTGTAGTTAATTGTAGTAAATGAGCGACATTATCTTGTGTTAAAAAATAAAATATTGGAGTAATTTTTACTTTTACGAAGTAGGGATTATGAGTTCAATATTAACTTAAGTCTATACATATATATTATGTAAAATTTTCATTATACGGGTTTTTAGTTATGTCACTATTGTAGTAAATGAACAATATTATCTTTTGTTAACAAATAAATAAAAAAATTAAATTAACTTTAATTATTTAACTCTCTTCTTCACTGCGACCGAAAAAAATGTTTTATAAAAAAAGAAAAAAAATATCACATAATTCAAACAAATATTATTTTGGAACTGTATATTAAACATAGCAATTCGTTTAAGACAAACTTAATGTTTAAGACAAACTTAATGGTATGATGGCCATACATGGGTACTGAGCATTTAAGCATTAGTTTTTTTTCATGTAAAACGCCAATGAAATGTCAGGCATCGGCTATGTTAACCGGTGTCGCATTGCGACCGAAAAAAATGGGTAAAAAAATCTATATATATAATTTCCCTATTTGTGTGTTCCTCTTTTTTTGTCTATCCAGAGCTTTTTGAAGCCCACTGATGAGCTACAAAGCTGAAAATTGGCATGCATATAGTAAAAGACCTGGGGCAGATCCTAACGTAGCCGGATTTTCGGTTTTTTGTCCGTGGGCGGAGAAATAAGCGGAAAAGTGTGCGTGGCAAAACTCAATTTTTTGACATTTTAGCTTAATTTAAAGCCCCCTAATGACTAAGGAAGCTGAAAATTTCCTAGAATATAGTCCTAGCTATGGCGCATATCCCCAGTAGTCGGATTTAAAATTTTCGCAATGTGGGCGGAGAATTTAGGGGAAAAGTGGGGTGGCAAAATTGGGATTTTTTAACATTTTTACTTCTTTTGAAGCCCCCAAATGACTTAGGAAGCTGAAAATTGCATAGCATTTAGTTCTAACAATGAAGCATATCCTGAAGTAGTCGGATTTAAATTTTATAGACTGTGGAAGGAGAATTAAGAGAAAAATGGGGCGTGGAAAAATTGTGTTTTTTAATATTTTAACTAATTTGAAGTCCCCCAATGACCAATGGAGATGAAAATTAACATTTTTGCTTATTTTAAAGTCCTCTAATGACTTAAGAAGCTGACAATTTCCTATTATATAGTCCTATTGATTAAGCATATCCTGAAGTAGTCGAATTTTAAATTTTTGGACTGTGGGCGGAGAATTGAAAGGAATATGGGGAGTGACAAAATTGTGATTTTTAACATTTTAACTTCTTTTGAAGCCCCCAAAGGAAGCGGAAAATGCATAGCGTATAGTCCTAACAATGTAGTATATCCTGAAGTAATCGGATTGAAGATTTCTCGACTGTGGACGGAGAATTAAAAGATAAAAGAGCTTGGAACAATTGGGTTTTTTAGTATTTTAACTAATTTAAAGAAAAATGAATATTCACACAGAAAACAAATTTTCTATTTTCCAACTAAAATTCAGTTGTTGCAATAAAAACTCGGTTAATGCATTTGTATTATTGATGTCAAAACTAAATATCGGTAGTAACAACTAAATTTTGTTAATACAACTGTCTTTTGATTAAAACAACTAAAAAATTCGTCTGCCACAGCAAAATTTAGTAGCAGCAAAATTCAGTTGGAAATTTATTTTTCTCTGTGTTGGCATGTATATAATAGATTTCATGGGGAAGATCAACACGAACCTGGATTTTTGATATCCAGTGTATGGGTGGAGAATAAGAAAGGCAAAAGGGCGTGGTTCCTTTATTTCCATCTATTTTCTGTATATATATTTTTTTTTTTTTTGTGTTTCTCTTATTTTTTGTGTATCCAGCGCCTTTTGGATCTCATTGATAAACTTACACACAGAAAAATTTTTTCCAAATATCCAACTGAAATTCAGTTAATACAACTAAAAATCGGTTGATACATTTACATATAGGTCGTCTCAATTGAATATCGGTAGTATCAACTAAAATTATGTTGATACAGCAGATATTTATTTGATACATCAACAAAAGTCGATTGTCACATCAAAAACTGATAGCGACAACCGAATTATGAGTTTATACTACTAAAAAATTAGATTGGAAATTTATTTTTCTATGTGTAAAAGCTTAAAATTGACATGTTTATAGTAAAACACCAGGGACAGATTCTTACGAAGCCGGATTTTTTTGCCTGTGGGCGGCGAGTTACAAGATTTAACTAACTTTAAAGCTCTAATGACCTACGCAGTCAAAAATTGGCAAGCATATTGTCCTGACAATGGAGCATATTCTAAAGTAGTCAGACTTAACATTTTTGGACTGTCGACGGGGAATTAAGAGGGAAAAGGGGCGTGAATACGAGTATATTACTAACGATGGAGCTTATCCTAAAGTAGTCAGATTTAAAAAATGTGGAATATAGACGGAGAATTAGGAGAAGAAAAATTATGTATTTACATCTTACCTAATTTTGAAGACACCTTATGACCTTGAAAGATGAAAATTGGGATGCATATGGTACGGACTATGCCAAAGATAACTCTGACCTGGATATCCAGTGAAAGGACGGAGATACAAAAAATCCGTTGTGAATTTTGTTTAGTTTATATATATAATCTGTAACCTGCCCTTAAACCAGGGGAGTGGTGGATGACGGCGAAATTTAGTTTTTAAACCTTTAAACTATTTCTGAAATCCCTATTGACTAAGGAAGCTGAAAATTGTGAAACATCACTCAGAAAATTATGTAAGTTACTACATGTTAGTTGTTTGTATATTTTACAGTAGTTAGTTGTTTTCAACTACAAAGTCAGTTGTTTTTATATGAAAAATATCAAACAACTATTTCTGTTACTTATTTTAAGTCGTTTTTTGAATAACTAACAAAAAAGTACTGTAATGTAGTAACAGTTATTTAAAGTAGTTAATTTTATTCTTTTTATCTCTGAAAAATGTTCGAAGTTTTTTTCTAAAACATAAAAATAAATTTTCTTTTTTGTTATTTTTCACATCTTTAAAAAAAAAAAAATTGGAAAAAATTTGGTCTTCCAAAAAATTTGGCCTTCAATTTTTTTCTGAAAAAATTTTTGAAAAAAAAAATTGATTATTTTATTTTTACTACATGTTAGTTGTTTTGACTACAAATGTAAGTAGTTTTTACTACATAAGTCAGTTGTTTTTTGTCAGTTAAAATAACTAACATTGTTAGTTGATTTAACTGAAAAAGTAGTTGACCCCAAAACAACTTACAAATTAGTTATTTTAACTGATATTTTCAGTTGATTTTATTAACATAATTTTTTGAGTGATAAAGTATTGACAATGGATCATATCCTTATGAAGTCAACTGTGTACGGAGAATTATAAGTAAAAATTTAAGTGAAAAAATTGTGTTTTTTAACATTTTATCTAATTTTAAAACCCTTCATGACTAAGGACGGATTACTCAATGAAATGTTAGCTGAGAACTGCCGATTTAACGGAGCCGTATGTCAAAATTTGTATGAAAAAGTTAAATTTAACGGAGTTATTTTATAATGGAGCATTGAGTAATCCAGCCTAAGAAAGATAAAAATTGACATGTAAGGAGTGAGATCATAAAAATGTTAACACACATAAAGTTAAATAAAAAACAGACTACTGAATTTTAAGACTTCAAACCAAATTTTTATTAAATAAAATTTAATACAAAATCATAACAAAAAAACCGCATGGAACTCTAACCACTACGAACAAAGTTATCCACTTTTTCCGGAAACCCTCCCATTAAGGCTTTTATGGTAGTTTCTGTCACCTTTTTAGAGCAGGTGGTCCATCTACGTTTGAAATCTTGCATGTCCTGGGAGACCTTTTTTGTGCCCTTTAATTCTTTTTTAACAAGAGCCCAATATCTCTCCACTGGCCTGAGCTCCGGGCAGTTTGGTGGATTTGCCTCTCTTGGTACAAAAACCACATTATTATCATTATACCACTCCAGCGCTTTCTTGCTGTAGTGACAAGATGCTAAATCGGGCCAAAAGTAAGTGGATACATTGTGCTGACTCAAGAACGGAAGAAGTCTCTTCTGCAAACACTCCTTGATATAAATTTCGCTGTTTATAGAGCCAGATGTCACAAATGACTGGCTTCTTTGGCCGCAGCTACATATGGCTTGCCATACTAGGAATTTTTTGGGGAATTTCGTTTGCTTTTTTGACCGAAATTTTTCCGCAACATTTCCTCGAACATCGGAAACATAATATTCTTGACCAGGGAGCTGCGCAAAATCAGCCAGGACATAAGTTTCGTCGTCCATTACACAACAGTTGTATTTTTTTATAAAATTTGATTTCAATTTTCTAGCTCTGGTTTTGGCCTCCAAATTTTTAAAAGCGTTTCTATCGGGAACTTTTTGAACTTTGTAGGACTTTAGTCCCGCCTTACGTTTCACTTTACGTACAAAAAAGTCTGAGCATTGGGCTAACCGAGCTGTTTTTCTGCCAGATGTGTTAGGAGCTCTCTTAAGGATGCTTTTAACTTTATATGCCTTACCAATGTTACGATAACCAGTCGTTGTTCCTGTTCCCGGCTTCCTTTCAATTGTTAGGTGTTCCAGATACCTTTTTACCACTTTTGAAACTGTTTGGCGGCATACATTAGTTTCTTTGGCAATTTTTTTGTATGTCCATGTTTGGTTTTGTTGAAAATATTTAATTATTTTTGAACGCACTTTTCTTTCATCGTCCATTGTGTAAAAAATTGCAAATTAAAACTCATGATGTAAATTAATTTATTAACTGACATATTTTTAAAATGTAAACTGCCGAAAAAAAAAAAATTTGGAAGCTTTACACCAAAGTTGTAGGCAAAAATGTGTGTTAACATTTTTATGATCTCACTCCTTATATAGGGGTGACCATGGGACAGATCCACACGATGGATTTTTGATATCCGGTTTAAGGACGAAACGAAATGGGCCTGCTAAATTTAGTTCTAAAATTTTATCAATAAAACCTTTTGTACGCATACAATTTTTTTCCAGTTTGGGAAATATATTGATATAACTCAATTTAGCAATATTAAATTTTTGAAGCACAAACATAATTTTTTTATAAAGTTTGCTAAATTAGAATTATTGAGAAAAGTGATTTGGTGTTCCGCCTGGCAGGGACAGGCTATTCGACTAGTATCATATAATTCTTCAAAAATGAGGGGTGTCAAAAAGTTTCCTTTCACATAACAACTACATTTACAAAAACTGGATATTATATTGCCTTGCTTGGTCAATAGCCACTTGAATTTCGAGATATTTGGGAAAAAATTACCATTAAGTCTAAGTCAAAAATATATTAACTTTTTATGACATAATCCAAAATTTTAAGCAAAGAATTTCCATGTATTTGGGGTCAGTTCAAATGAGGTTTTTTGATTTTTTGAAAATTTTGTTAAACTAATTCTATTTAGTATCCTTTTATATAGAGCTTGTTGAGCACATTATAAGGATTAAATTTTTAAAAAAATTGCGGATATCCATCGACTCAATTTTTTTGAAGCCTTTTGATTTTCTCGGATTTTAGGGTTTCAATTTTGTTAATATTTTTTTAAGTCAATTTTTGAATAAACTGACCCAATTTATCTGTTTGTTGCTAAATTTGATTAAAGTAATTCAGTTAACCCATATTGGCAAGAGGCAAAATGTGACCCAAGCAGCAAATTCATAGTTTTTGTCTAGAATTTAATGTAATTTATTACTATAAAATCATATTGCTTGCTTATTACATAGTATTTGGTGTCCGACCGAAAATGCCCTCTACCAAATCGCAGTATTAGTCCAGTATTCGGCTTCGTCCACATTTTTGGCCGAATTATTTATTGTATAAAATTGTTATAAAATTTGTTTTTCAATTTTTGAGTGTTGAAAAATGTTTTTGTGGCAAAATAATTTACAAAGTGTTTTTGTCACTTATACCCAATTCACACCTGAGGTGAAATCTCGTTCGACAGAGATTTCACCTCACACACGTTCTAGATTAGCAACCACCACTTCTATCACGAAGGCAATTCAACGTCACTTTTGACGTTTAGAAACGGCAAAATTGATAGTAAGCAATTTCATTTTTCTTTTGGAGATTGTTTGTTTCCGCTTTTGTTAGCGTCTTCTTTTGTTTATCATGAAAAACGAATGTCAAATGAAAAATGACTACTCATTTTGACACTTGATTACGAGCAATCTATAGTAGAGCAGAGGGCCAATTCTGTTTCTGTGATAAATTTATCACTGAAAAAATAATGTCACTTTGCCTATTAGTTTTCAATGAAGTAAACTGACATATTTTTTCATTCATACGTTTTTCACAGAACCAGAATCGACCACCAGGCTCTCTACCATCAATTGTATACCATCATTTACAAGACTGTCCACATTAGCAATGACATCGATCGATTTTGACGTACGATAGAAGTGGAAGTTGCTAATCTAGACCGTGTGTCAGGTATGAATAGGCCTTTAGAAATAATTTACACCCATAAAAAAATGTTACACTCAAACAAAAGTTTAAATACAACTTGTCGGAAGTCGTGAACTTTTTTTAGACATTTTTGTCTAATACTGCGATTTGGTCGAAGGTAATATTCGGTCGGACAACAAATAGTTTTTAATAAGCAACCAACATGATTTTAAAGTAATAAATTTCTTAAAATTCTAGACAAAAACTTAAAATTTGGTGCTTGGGTCACATTTGGCCTCCTGCCAACATGGGTTAACGATGTCTAATAAAGTAAGTAGTTCATAACTGAATTACTTTAATCAAATAAAGCAACAAAAATTATAAATTGGGTCCGCTTATTCGAAAATCGATTTAAAAAAAAAAAATATTACCAAAATTTTAATATCGTGAAAATCCGCGAAAATCAAACGGCTACAAAAAGAAGTTGAGTGAATGGATATCCCCAATTTTTGGATTATTAAATCCTTATGATGTGTTAAACAGCTCCATATATATATAATGGTTATCAAAAAATTTTGTTTAGCTAAATTTTAAAACAATTTAAACAAGACAGCTCATTTGAGGTTACTCCACAAATCCATGGTAATAGTTTAACTAATTTTCCAAAAAAAAATTGATTTGTGTGACATAATGGTCGTTTTTCCCAAATATCTCGAAATACAAGAAATGCAATATAATTTCCAGTTTTTGTTAATGTATTACTTATTTGCTGAAAGAACGAAGTTCCCCGAATTAATAAAAAAGTACACAGAAAAAAAAAGTCGAGGTAATGTTATCTAGGCTGGCTTAGGTAAATTATTTTTGTATGAAACTTAAAAGCCACGACTTATTACCTAGGCAGCCAGTATAATTTTACTTTACAATTTCAACAATAAACCATGTAAGATTTACTAAGGAAAAAAGATAAAATTTCGAATTAATACTATGTTTAGACCAAACAAAAACTAACTTGTTTTTGGCAAAAAAACATTTTGGAAAACCAAACTGTTTACACCGAATAAAAAGAGTTTTTGTTTGTCAAATCAAATTAATTATTTTCTAAATTCACTAAAAAATACAAAATTACAATAGCCACACGTTATCAAAAAAATTAAATTACACATTTATTTACTTTTTTTAAAGATTTGAATATTAATTTAACAAAAAAACAAATATTTTTATTTTGACATTCGTTTTTACCAAAAGAAAATTGAAAAAAACATTCACACTGAATTAATAGTAGCATAGACCAAAACCTAAATTCTAGTTTTTGTTCAGTTTTAGTTGGCAACGCAGTTTTTAAATTGTATGGAAAATTTATGTAGTTTTTGCCAAAAACCAAAAAAATATTCAAAAACAAGTTGTTTTCGTTGGTGTAAATACCGTATTAGTTTTATTTTGTTTTTTTAGTGTCATTGTGAATTTTCATTTTAGAAAAAGGTAAGAAACAAGAAATTAAATTACCAAAAATTATAAATTAATTCAATTTATTTTTAAAATTTTCAGAAATGTGACTCAATTCTTAATGTGCATTCCAACAACCCATGTATGTATATAATGACGGCCAACAATGTACATACATATGTACATATGCATAAAGTTCCTCGCCTGACAATAGTGTTGGTGTATTTAAATCCGATTCACCTTCTAAATCAATTCCATCGCCCCGTCAGCGGTACATATTGCTAAAATCAAGACCACACTCGATAATTTAGGGTCATTCCATCGGAACAGGATACAATTACATCTGCTGTGCAACATTTCAAAATATACACATGTCAACATTACATTCAACGAGGAATCATGTTTAGCCTTTTATTGTCGCAATCATATCTATGGTAAGTAATTATGAAATTTAATAATCTGAGAATTTTTCTATAAAATAAATGTCTCAGAACCTGAGAATTTTTCAATAGAAAAAATGTCTCAAAATCTGAGAATTTTTCTACAAAACAATGTTCTAGAATCTGAGAAGTTTTCTATAGAAAAAATGTCTCAGAATCTAAGTATTTTTCTATAGAAAAAATGTTTTAGAATCTGAGAGTTTTTCTATAGAAAAAATGTATCGGGATTTGAGATTTTTGCTATAGAAAAAATGTCTCAGAATCTTAGAATTTTTCTATAGAAAAATATATCAGAATCTGAGAATTTTTCAGTCAAAATTTCTCAGTATCTGAGAATTTTTCTGTAGAAAAATGTATCCGAATCTGAGAATTTTTCTATAGAATAAATATCTCAGAATCTGAGAATTTTTAAATAGAAAAAGTCTCAGAATCTGAGAATTTTTTTTATAGAATAAATGTCTCAGAATCGGAGAATTTTTCTAAAGAAAAAATGTCTCAGAATCGGAGAATTTTTCTATAGAAAAAATGTCTCAAAATCGGAGAATTTTTCTATAGAAAAAATGTCTCGGAATCTGTGAATTTTTCTATAGAAAAAATGTCTCAGAATCTGAGAATTTTTCGATAGAAAAAATGTCTTAGAATCTGAGATTTTTTCTATAGAAAAAATGTCTCAGAATCTAAGAATTTTTCTATAGAAAATTTTTCTCAGAATCTGAGAATTTTTCTGTAGAAAAAATATCTCAGAATCTGATAATTTTTCATTAGAAAAAATGTCTCAGAATCTCATAATTTTTCTATAGAATAAATGTCTTAGCACCTGAGAATTTTCTATAGAAAAAAATTCTAAAAATCTGAGAATTTTTCTACAAAAAAAATGTCCTAGAATCTGAGAATTATTCTATAGAAAAAATGTCTCAGAATTTAAATTTTTTTTCTATAGAAAAAATATCTCACAATCTGAGAATTTTTCTATGGAAAAAATGTCTCAGAATCTGAGAAGTTTTCTACAGAAAAAATGTGTCAGAATCTGAGAATTTTTCTTTAGAAAAAATGTCTCAGAATCTGAAAATTTTTCCATAGAAAAACTGTCGCAGAATCTGAGAATTATTACATAGAAAAAATGTCTCACAATCTGAGAATTTTTCAATAGAAAAAATGTCTCAGAATCTGAGAATTTTTCTATAGAAAAAATGTGTCAGAATTTCAGAATTTTTCTATAGAAAAAATGTCTCGGAATTTAAGAATTTTTCTTTAGAAACAAATTCTCAGAATCTCAGATTTTTTATAGAAAAAATGTCTCACAATCTGAGAACTTTTCTTTGGAAAAAATTATGGAGAATCTGGAATTTTGCTGTAGAAAAGATGTCTCAGAATCTGAGAATTATTCTATAGAAAAATGTCTCAGAATTTGAGAATTTTTCTGTAGAAAATTTTTCTCAGAATCTGAGATTTTTTCTATAGAAAAAATGTCTCAGAATCTGAGAAATTTTCTATTGAAAAAATGTCTCAGAATCTGAAAATTTTTCTATAGAAAAAATGTTACAGAATCTGAGAATTTTTCTATAGAAAAAATGTCTCACACTCGGAGAATTTTTCTATAGAAAAAATGTCTTAGAATCTGAGTATTTTTCTATAGAAAAAATGTCTCAGAATCTGAGTATTTTTCTATTAAAAAAAATGTCTCAGAATCTGAATATTTTTCTATTGAAAAAATGTCTCAGAATCTGAGTATTTTTCTATTGAAAAAATGTCTCAGAATCTGAGTATTTTTCTATAGAAAAAATGTCTCAGAATCTGAGTACTTTTCTAAAGAAAAAATGTCTCTGAATCTGAGTTTTTTTCTAAAGAAAAAATGTCTCTGAATCTGAGTATTTTTCTATAGAAAAAATGTCTCAGAATCTCAGAAATTTTCTATAGAAAAAATATCTCAGAATCAGAGAATTTTTCTATAGAAAAAATATCCCAGAATTAGAGAATTTTTTTTTTTGAAAAAATGTTTCAGAATCTGGTAATTTTTCTATACAAATAATGCATCAGAATCTAAAAATTTTTCTATACAAAAATTCTCATGTTTGCAAATGTTCACAACTTAACAATTTATTAAATGAGAAAAAATATTTACTTCTCTTTTTTAATTTTAGGAGGACATGGACTTTGATTACCCAATATGAAAAATAAAAGAAGCACCATTAAGTTTTAAAGACCACCATTAATTTTTACTAAAGACATCTACGAATACTCTCACCCTTAGTTTGTTGAACGGTGAAATTTTTATATATAAACATGATAAAAATATTATTTATAAATAAAATCATAATAAAATCAATTATTTTTTAATTTTATTAATTTGAGGGTAGAATTATTTATAGTTAGCTTATTTACAAAATAATTTAGATAAATTACCAAAGTTTATATTTAAATTTTTACTCAGCTAAACTTTGTAAAGTTTACTTGGAATGTTTCCTAAAAGCATAGTTAATTTTTCGAACATATCATTTCTCAAAATTTACCTTGGCTTCCAAGTAATATTGTCTAAAAACTTTGTAGGCTCTATGTTATCTTGGCACTTAGATAAAGTTATACTATGATTTTAGGTACCCGAGTAAAAATTTTTGTATGGAGCAATATATGTTCTTAAATTATTCCAGATCTGTTGATTGATCCGAGATTTGAAAGATCAGCACTGATCCGAAAAATGGATCGCTAAGATTAGATCAGTTTTAACCGGACGGATACAATTTCATCCGAAAAGTGGGTTTATCTAATTAGATCAGTTTTAATCGTTGGGATACAATTTCATCCGAAAAATGGTTGGATCTTATTAGATCAAGACAAAAAAAAAGATTTTTTTAGCTGGATTAAAAAAGATAAAATTTTATACGAAAAAAAAAAAAAATATTACAAAAAACTTTAGATAAAATTTCATCCGAAAAAAAAATTTATTTTTAGAACTATATATAATTTAATCCGAACAATAAAATCTATTTTTAGAACTGATAAAGTTTTATCCAAACAATTTTTTTCAATATTAAGATATAAATATATATAATTAAAATTTATAAAAAAAAAAAAAAAACTTCGAGCGGCGGGGGAATCGAACAGCTACCAACTGTTTTGTAATCGCAATCTCTACCCTCTGACCCAGCGGACGTTGTTAATAAATGACAACTTTAAAAGACTATGTTTTAAAAAACCTTAGAAAATTTTTGAAAATAGTTTATCATATATAATTATATCAAGTTTAACTTATATATAATTAAATCCAGTTTATCTTATCGTGTATATGATTGCATCAAATTATATTCGATTTGAATTTGAACAAAATTTTAAAAAAGACTTAGAAAATTTTTGCAAAAATTTGTGATTTTTTTTTTTTTTTAGTTAATTTCAGAGCTAATAGGGGGTTTAATACTGAGTTCAACAACATGATTTTCCTGTTCCAATGCTCTTTGCCTTCGAAGTTATAAACCTTCAAAGTCAAAACGGTTTTTCGTTTATGAGCTTCAAATTTTCACCGAATCCAGAATTTCTTTCTGCCGTTGCAAATTTAATAAAAATACCTTTAAAATGTTATAAAACATGTATAAACTTTTTACTCACCAAGGGCCAAATAATGAGTTTTAAGTTTTTTTCAGAAGTTTTTTCAGACAAAAATAATTTTATCTGAAAATCTTGCTAACATAAGTTCGAGCCAAATACACATTTTACTATCGGCAACAATTAAAGCTTTGATTTGAGCTTGATCTGAGCACTTTAGCTCTCTTTAAACCAGAGATATTGATGGTTAAACATTAAAGTTTTAAAATATTTTTTTCTTCGGATGAAATAATATATAATTATATAGATACATAATAATTTTTGAAATATTTTTGTTAAAATTCAAGGATTTTATTTTTTTTTTAATTTGAAAAACGAAAATGCATTAAAAAAACATTTCGATTAAAAAAAAAATTAAAAAAAAATAGTTTTTTCTTGACTTAGTCGGGAATCGAACTCAGGGTCCCCAAGAATTATATATTATCATATATGATGCAATATTAAAAGTTATATAACTATATATAAATAATATTTATTTCTAAATATTATCATAAAAATGTAATTAATCAATATTTTTAAGTTTTGAAAAAAATTAAAGCTTCTAAAACATATTTTCGTTAAAAAAAAAATTAAAAAAATGAATTTTTTTTTCTTGACTGAGCCGGGGATCGAACCCAGGGTAATCAGGAATCATATATTACCTTATATGATGTAATATATAAAATTATATAACTATAAATAAATAATATTTATTTTTAAATATTATCATAAAAACTTAATTATTCAATATTTTTAAGTTTAGAAAAAACAAGAAGCTTTAAAAACATATTTTCTTTTTAAAAAAATTAAGAAAAAAATAGTTTTTTTTGGGTTGAGCCGGGAATCGAACTCGGGGTCCCCAAGCAGCATATATTATCTTATATGATCTTATATAAAGTTACACACAACTATATAAGTAGTACGCATTTTTTAAAAATTTAACATTTAAAATCCAATATGCATTTTTTTAAGTTTTAAACTGCAACGGATTAAACAGATTTTTTTTCTATTAAAAAATTAAAAAAATTATATATATTTTTTTTGACTGACTTAAGGTGCTTTGAGAATCATACATAATTATACAGGGTCTCTTGTATACTTATATAAAAATATATATGATGTAACATTAAAAAAAATATATTGAAATACTGTCATATAAATTTATGCAAAATTATATATAAAATATAATAAAAGAAAAAAATATTTTTTTACCCTATAGAATTGTATAACATTTTATATGGTGTCACATGTGCGACCATTTAAAATTATATATAGAGTTTCAACAACAATTTTATTTATATGGTACCTTACAAAATTATATACGGTATCGCATGAGCCATATATAATTATATCTACGATAATATTAAAAAAATAAATGTTCGATGCCATGTATAGTTTTATATAACTGTATATAGAGTTATATGTGCGACCATATATAATTATATTTGAAATTTTTTTTAATCGTTTTTTTATATGGAACCATATATAGTTTTAAATGGTTCCTTGTAAGTCATATATAATTTTAAATGGTTTCTTGTAAGTCATATATAATTATATATATAATGATATTGGATTTTTATTAAATATGCTCGTATACGTTATTTGATATTAAGTCTCACATAAGTATATATGCAATCAGATTAAGTTATATGTGTCACATATGATTAGGTCTCCCACATATTTTTATATATTTATTTGGTTATCATTAGATGTAATTGTATATGACTCCGTTTAAAAAATTTGGAAAAACTCAATGCGAGATATAATTATATACTTTGTTTGATATGAAAACATATTGTTTCATATGGCTATATATACATATATCAAATAATGTAAAATTATATGTATTCATTTTTACTCGGGTAATATTACCTCGATTTTTTTTTGTGTGTAGTAACAGTTTTATTTCATGCTTGAATTGATGAAGCGGAAACTTTCACAGTGATTTAAGTCCATATGACATTTGGCACAGTTAACCAAGTTTAGAAAATATATCGTACTCCTCTTCTTCGACAAACTCTTCCAGTTGCTCATAATCTTCTTCATATGAATTTTCATAGACAACTTCAGGAACGGCAATATCAGGAGAAACTCTGTTTATTTCCAGAGAGTTTCGTTTGAGGGTCCCCATTTGACCCTCAAATAATATTTCATTAATCGCTTTCTTAGCAAATAATTGCTGTTCCGGCATCATTTTTTGAATTTCATGTACCCAATTTTTGCAAAGCGTTTGATATTCTGTTGAAGGCTCTGCAAGCCGTTTGCAGGCTAATGAAATTAAATTTGTAGCATCGCCCTTTTTTTGTTTTTTAACACCTTGGTTATTTTGGACCTGCAAATAAAAGTAACGTTTTTAGAGGTGGATTTTTTTGCTAACGTGTATAAATTATCCCATACAAATTTGACATAAATTTGCCGTATATAGTTAAAAAACGTCAAATTTGTATGGGATAATTTATACACGTTAGCAAAAAAAATCCAGCTTAGATTAAAATTTTAAAATAGGGACAGTGATGTGCCTAGCTTTTTTATACCCTCCACGCATTGTTGGTGGGTATATAATTTGTCATTCAGATTGTAACTCAAATAACGGTCGAATATCGGCCGGTTTTAAATTAATGCTAAAAATGCCTGCATTTTTTATCGCTCATTTGAAATCTCCATTTTTAATTTTTTAATTTAAAAAATTTATTATATCGGTCAAAATTACGATATAAAACCACAAATCTGGACGTGGGTCTTCAGATATTTTTTTATTATGAACAGAGATGCTCTATGGAGCCATTTAGACATTGTTCTTAAATTTAATTTGCTAATAAAAAATTTTAAAATAATTAATCTTTTTACTTTAAAATTTTTAGGTTCCAAAAACTAAAGAGGAGTGGAAGGTAGTAGCTAATGGTTTTTCCAACCAATGGAATTTTCCAAATTGCTTGGGTGCCATAGACGGCAAACATGTTGCCATATTCAAGCCTTCTGGTACCGGGTCTGTTTATTACAACTATAAAAAATTTACAAGTATGGTTCTTATGGCAGTAGTAGCCCCAACTATGAGTTTCTGATGGTCGACATTGGGATACAGGGTAGGATATCCGATGGTGGAGTGTTAGGCTATTCAAAATTTGGTAAGGCTCTGGAGAATGGCAAACTAAACATTCCAGAGCCAGAAGTGCTACAAAATAGCTCAAAGAAACTCCCGTATGTGTTTGTGGGAGACGATGCATTTGCCCTTGGCGAAAACCTGATGAAACCATACTCGCAGTCGAAGCTAACTACTGAAAAAAGAATTTTTAACTATAGGTTAAGCCGTGCGCGTCGCATTGTCGAAAACGCATTTGGGATTTTGGTGGCCAGATTTGGAGTTTTGCAGCGAGCCATTAGATTAGGACCAAAAAAAGCCCAGTTGGTTGTGCTCACCTGTTGCTACCTGCACAACTTCTTGAACCAAAAACAATCGAAAACCTACATATCCAGTGAATCTGTAGACTATGAAGACATACAGTCATCAGGAATTATTGCCGGTTCTTGGAGAGCCAATGATATCTCAACGCCATTGGAACAAAATCAAAGCACAAATGCTTCAACAATTGGCAAAAATGTAAGAGATACATTTTGCAACTATTTTAACAATGAGGGTCAAGTACCATGGCAGAGTAAATTTCTATAATTTTTTTTTAATAATTCAATTAATTTTTTATAGTCATATTTTTTAACATTTTCTCTCTGATCGAATTCTAATACCCGCCTAAAGTGTAGATTCTCTAACAGTTACTCACATTCAAAATATCACTCCGATCGGAGTTTATCTTTTGTCCCAAAAATAGGATTTTGGCAAAAAATAACTTAAAAAAAAAAATAATTTAAAGTTTTTTTACTAAAAAAACTTCACAACAACTTTTTCAAAATTTGAAAATTTTATTAAAAAAAAAATTTAAAAGTATTTTTTTTTGCATTTATTAAGAACACCTTGAAGATTAACGTCCAAATTCATAAAAAATAAAAGCATTTAATAACAGGTTTATCAATCGAATTTCAATACAAAATTTGTTTTATAAACCTCTTTTAACTTTTATGAATTTAAAGTTAAAGATGTAAATTTTGTAATATAAAAAGCACAATAGCCATTAAATACTTACTTATTTATATTACAAAATGTAAGCTCTAATCTTCCAATTTTTTGCAGTAGTCATTTTGGACACCCAGCCATTGCGTGTTAAAGATGGGTAAGATTTCATGATTATTTAAAGTAATTTTTTGTCAAAATCTCAATTTTGAGGCTCCAAGTGGTGACAGAGGATTAACTCCGATCGAGTGGCGATTTGGCGGGTATTAGAATTCGATCAGAGAAAAAATGTGAATGTACCTTTAGAGCGGCATTCTTTCTTCAACTTTTGATTTTCCCAAGTGTCCGGGCAAATTTTTATTCTAGTGGACCTAAAAATATGTGGCACAAATTTGATTTCAGTCGGTTTCTCTATTACGAATTTTCCAGTTTCTCTATTACGAATTTTCATTTTCGTTCGTCCAAATGACATAAGAAAATCAATTTGAGGTTCTGTATTGCGGATGTCATTTTAGTCGAACGAAAACATAAAAGTTGTCATTTTTCTTCATATTTTTCCGTTTCTACAACACGAATTGAAATGTCAAAAACGCCAAAACCACACGAATGAAAAATACCATTCGTTAAGGAGTTTTTTGTGTAATATTTAACAAAATAAGTGAAAAATGTGAGTTTATAACAAAAATAAGTAATATTAATTTATAAACTTAAAAAATGTGAATGTTTTATAACTAAATGCTTTGTATTAAAACAAATCAGTGAAAAAAAGACGGATTTGACCAATTTATATTAACAATTTAAAAGCCACGATCATCATACAAATTATTGTTTTCATTTGTTTTTTGTTAAAATTGTGTTAACTTTTTAGCTATAATAAATAAAAAACTCTGATTTGATTATATGTAATTGTGTTTTTTTTTATAAACATGAAATTTGATCAGCTGTTTTCTTTAGCTGATGTGTTGATGTTGCCACTTCGTTTAGTTTAGATAATTTTTGTATGAAAAAATAAACAAAAACTAAAAAAAACCTTTTTGGCAATACTGTAATTTGACAAATGGTCAAGACAAACGTAACTAACGAAAAAAAATAACGTAATCAAACGAAAATGTTATGGAAACTGATATCATTACGAATTCGTACGGGTAGCGTTCGTTCGTGTATTGTTTCGTCCGTTTAACAGAAACACCATATAAATTAACCCGTGGCGCCCAGCGGTCAAAGTTTTGGATTTTTAAAAATTGAAAAAAAAAAAAAATAGATTAATAAATAAAACAATATATTGCGACACATCATACTTATTAATTTCAAAGAATTTTTAAAATCGGTCAAACAGTTTTCGAGATATCGTTATTTGAAATTTGAGAAAAATGGCGGTTTTTCCCTACGTTCTAGAAATTTCTTAAAAAAAGTCTCAAAATTTCTTATCCTTGATCCTTTCAAAGAGCTTGACACAATCTTTCATTCAAAGGTTATTTGAGCCAAATCCGATCATTTTGACCCGTAGCGCCCTTCGATCAAAGTTTTGGTTTTTTAAAAAATTTTCACCAAAAACTCTAAACTTTGATCGAAGGACGTCATGGGTTAAAATGGTGTGATTTGGCTTAAATTAAGTTTTAACGAAAGCTTGTCTCCAGCTCTAAAAAATAAAAATTTAGAAATTTTTTTAAAAAATTTCTTGAACGTAGGAAAAAACCGCCACTTTGTGAAATTTTTTGCCAAAGTTAACGGAAACAAAATTTTTAAATTTTTTTAAAAAATTTCTTGAACGTAGGAAAAAGCCACCACTTTGTGAAATTTTTTGCCAAATTTCAAATGGCGATAACTCAAAAATCGCTCAACCGATTCATAGAGTAAAAACAGTAAGAGGCTTTATGAGAAAAAGTATTGTGAAAACCTTTTTATAAACTACGATTTTCTCAAGGAAGAAAACATTTTTCTTCGGTTCATTTTGAAAGTATTCGTTTATTTTCTGTTTTTTCTTCGGTTTCTTTTGAATGTATTTGTTGAATTACCAAGATGTACTTGTTTGAAATCAAACACTTTGTAGTTTAAAGAAATATTTTGTATCCAATCTGTTTTGTTTAAATTGTTTTTAGAAAGGAAAATTTTTGATTATTCAATAAACAACTTTTGTAGAAAACACATCGTGTGTGTATTTTAATGGGTTATGGGCCCAGGACTCCATGTCGAGAGATTCTGAGGATAAAACGATACGCGTGTGTAAATCAATTAAATTGAATAATTTTTAAATTGCGAATTAATAAAGTAGAAATGGCAACAACGTCGTTTGCGGGCAAAATACCGTTATTTGATGGTTCAAACTATTCAACAAACTTTATTAAAAAATAAAAATATAAATACAAACTGTGAAAAAGAGAAAAGTGAAACAAACAATATGCCTGTTGGGCATTCTCCGCCAACACCGAACTCATTATTTACAACAATAAATATTAAAAACCCTCCCGCGCAAAAATTTAATGATCACTCCACTCTCTCTGCGCATGCGCATGACATACCATGGAGTATCCAATGCTCTACACCAACAGCTACAACATCAAATAATTTTTTACCCCTACCCCTGTCTTTGACAACACTCCCATTCACTAACGTAACATCAACTTTCTCATCAGTTACAACTCAATTACCCACCACTACTACTGTAGCGACACTTACCCCACTCTTACCGATTATGTCTACATGTAATTCTTACATTGCCCATAATCCTCTTAATAAAACTCATGCATTCAAATCGAGTGAGCAAGAGAGTGTAATTAATAACAACTCAATAATAGAGAGTGTAAACAAAAAAAATACAAACAACCAACAGTTGGCAATGGTCGCATCAAATGGTGCTATACCAAAAAAAACACAATCGGTAATAAATAAAAATAATAATTTAACCCCAAAGCTATCTAGTAGTACAAATAGTAAAAATATGAGTGATATTGAATCTGCAACCAATTATGGAATTTTTAACCCCCAAACCCGTGCAAACAGGAATTGATAAATACATCACTATTTTGAAGAGAAAGCGAAGTCCAAGATCATCAAACACTGTGCGTGCAGCTAAACAAATAAGAGAACACGATGCTGATACAAATACAGGTAACCGTTTCGCTATATTAGATAGCGAAACAATTGATCCAGCTCCACAAGGTAAGACCTCCAAACCGCCCCCAATATTCCTCAGAGAGCAAAACTCGAATACCCTTATTAATGATATTATATCGGTAATTGGTGAACAATCATTTCACGTAATCCCTATTAAAAAGGGGAACATTTGCGAAACGAAAATTCAAGTTTATGGCGAAGAAAATTTTCGCAAATTAAATTCCCATTTTGAAATTGAAAAGAAAAGTTTTTATACGTATCAATTGAAAAGTAGTAAAGGTATGCAAGTTGTAATTAAAGGAGTTGACTCCAATGTTGATCCTTCCGATATTCGAAAAGTGCTTCAGAATGAAGGCTTCAGGATAAAGTCCGTGAGTAAAGCTTGATTTACATGTTAACTACCCTTGACTACCCTTATCTACTATTTCCCAGTATTGGAGGATAACAATTGTCAAATTCAAATAATTTTTCATACAAAATTATTTAAACCCGGCAAATCGTATCACCAATACTGGGAAATAGTAGATAAGGGTGGTCAAGGGTAGTTAACATGTAAACTGCCCTTTATATTAGAAATAGAGAAAGGACACCCCAACCTTTATTCCGCATTGAACTTGAGCCAAATGATATCCGTCTAAAAAAAGGCGAAATTCATCCCATATATAATTTGAAATATTTACTTCATCGCAAGGTTACAGTCGAAGAGCCTCATAAGAGGAAGGGACCCGTTCAGTGCCTTAATTGCCAAGAATTTGGTCATACTAAGGCGTACTGCATGCACCCTACCGTGTGTGTAATTTGTGCTGAATTACACAGTTCAAAAGCGTGCACAAAGTTGAAATCGGACCCATTGTTGAAGAAATGCAGCAATTGTGGCGAAAACCACACTGCTAATTACAGAGGATGTGCCGCATACTCTCTCGAAAAGCGCTTTATTGCCAACAGAAGGCAAATTCCCCGGCTAGGTGTACAGTCCGCCCAGGATAATTCGGAACCACACCCCATTAATGTAAACGCCCCAATTTCAATCAGAATACCCACTCCTTTGCATCTGTTTTAAGAGGTCGACCCAAAGTTCAAATTACCCCAACACAACCCCAGGTTCAAATTACTCCATTACAACCCCAAGTTCAAAATATGCCACAGAGTTCGGGATCGAGTCCTCAACTTCGTACTGAAAATCCTCAGGATCATTCCACTACCCAAAGTTTTAATTTTAGTAGACTCGAGGCAACAATTGATACGTTAGTTCAGTCGATATCGAACTTCACGAATACAATGGGAAACATGATGCAGGAGATAGTGAGAATGCAGTCTATGTTATTGCAGGCTGTGTTAAGTAAACCATGAACAGTCTTAAAATATGTTTCTGGAACGCTAACGGCATACGCCAACACAAAGACGAGCTTGATTATTTTCTCAGAAACAAGCAAATAGATATAATGCTTGTTTCTGAGACTCATTTAACTTCTCGAAGTGCTTTTTCTGTACATGGTTACACACTGTACGATACAAAAGACCCCAGAGGCAGGGCATGTGGAGGCTCAGGCATTCTAATTAAAACTCGATTGAAACACCATCTTTTGTGTGATCTCTGCGAGGATTACCTCCAAGCAACTACAATACGCGTAGAGGAGTTTAATATGAACCTAGTGATTTCGTCGATTTATGCTCCCCCCAGATTTAGAATAGATGGAAATCAGTTTGACACTTTTTTTAAATCACTAGGATCACGTTTTCTGGCAGCTGGCGACTTTAACGCCAAGCATACATTCTGGGGGTCACGCCTCATTACCCCGAGAGGCCGTGTGTTGTTTGATACAATTTCTAAAATGGGTCTGGATGTGGTCTCAAGCGGAGAACCGACATACTGGCCGTCAGATCGTAATAAGATTCCTGATCTTATCGACTTTGGTGTGACTAGGAATATAGAAAGAAATTTCGTTAGTGTGGAATCTTCTTTGGAACTCTCTTCAGACCACACACCCACTATTGTTACGCTCCTTAACCCCCGAGAAATTGTATCCCCCACTGGTGACTTAGCACTGACAGGCAAAGGAACAAATTGGCTAAAATATAAAAAATTTCTCAGTACTCATTGCTCAGAAAACATAACGCTAAGAACACCAGATGAAATTGACCTTTCGCTCAGGAATTTTGAATCCAATCTCAAACTTGCTGCTCGACTTGCTACTAAACCCCCCCCGACAATCCAGACAAAACCCAGTTTTTTCTGTTGATGTTGAACGACTCTTAAATGAAAAAAGAAGAGCTCGTAGAGAGTGGCAACTGCACAGATCTCCACAACTCAAATCACGATTGAGAGAATGCACTAATAATTTACGAAGACTACTCGAAAAGCAGAGAGTGGCATCACTAAACAAATTTTTAGAAAATCTTGAGCCTACATCAAAAACGGATTACTCGTTATGGCGCGCTACCAAGAATTTGAAAAGACCTGTCATATGTAAGCCTCCTTTGCGAAAACCAAATGGAGGTTGGGCTAGAAATGATACTGAAAAAGTGGATCTGTTTGTTGAACACTTAAAAAATGTTTTCACGCCAAATGAATCAAGTGTTATAGTAGAGTTGCCACCAATTTTACCCCAGCGCAGAGCAGAACCCATCCGGTTTGAGATGCTAGAGGTCGAAAAGGCAGTTGTTGATTTAAACCCCAAAAAGGCATTTGGTATTGATATGATCAGTAATAAAATGCTTTTGGAGTTACCCCGGATAGCATTAAGAATAATTCTATTTATTTTTAATGCTATATTACGCCTTGAACATTATCCCCCAGAATGGAAAGTTTCACTCGTTAAAATGATACCCAAGCCAGGCAAAGATCATACAAAAGTTGAATCATATAGACCTATCAGTCTGTTGTCCAGTTTATCCAAACTTTTCGAAAAACTGTTAGTAAACAGATTAACTATAGCTGTAACTCAGAACAACTCTATTCCGGATCATCAGTTTGGATTTAGAAGAGAACATGGAACTATTGAGCAAGTTCACAGACTGGTTAGTGAAATTAGAAGAGCCTTTGAAGAAAAAAAGTATTGCTCCGCACTTTTTATTGATGTATCACAAGCATTCGATAAGGTCTGGCATGAGGGTTTACTCTATAAAATTAAAAATGTGTTACCACCAAATACGCATAAATTACTCGAAAGCTATATAACAAATCGAAAATTTACGATCAAGGAGAACGATTTTGTTAGCACCCCTCATTTTATACAAGCTGGAGTTCCACAAGGTAGTATCTTGGGACCGCTTTTGTATATTCTATACACTTCTGACATGCCAACAAATTTCAATACCCACACTTCCACATTTGCTGACGATACTGCTATTTTAAGCCTCCATGACAACCCGATTGAAGCTACACGAATACTGCAGAGTCACATTCTTCAATTAGAAGAATGGTTACAAAAGTGGAAGATAAAGGTAAATGAGCAAAAATGTGTTCACGTAACTTTCACGTTGAGAAGAGAAACTTGTCCCCACATTCAGATCAATAACCACAATGTACCCCAACACACAAATGTTAAATACCTCGGTATTCATCTTGATCGTCGTCTTACGTGGAAAACACATTTAGATGCAAAATTATCTCAGATGAAATTAAGGACTATAGAAGTTAATTGGCTGATTGGAAGAAACTCTAAACTTAGTTTAGATTGTAAGCTCTTGTTGTACAATTCAATTCTAAAACCTATATGGTGCTACGGCATTCAGCTATGGGGCACTGCGTCATCATCTAATGTGGAGAGAATTCAAAGAAAACAGAACAACATTTTACGAATGATAACATGCGCCCCTTGGTATGTTAGAAATTCCAACATACACAAAGATTTAAATGTTGCTTATGTTAAAGATGAAATTGTAAAACATACCCAAAATTACCTCAGAAAACTGGAAACGCACCCAAACTATCTAGCAAGAAATCTACTTAATAATCGTGGCCACCAACGCCTTAGAAGGAGGGTGACTGCTGATCTAGCTAACTAACTGGAAGGAGAAATGGATTTGAGAACATTTATAAACAAATAAATTTAAGAAATATATGAGAAAATGAAATTTTGTCTGGCACTGGCTGGACTTAATATTAAGAATATTTAGATATAAGATATGAACACTTATTGTTAGTTCACGGAATTAAAGTGAAGATTCAATAAATAAAAATATGAAAAAAAAAAAAAAAAAACTATTCAACATGGAAAACCCAAATGGAAGCTTTGCTTCATAAAAGCCGACTTCTAAAAATTGTAAAGGGTGAAACAATTGCACCAGCTGAACCAGGTTTAATGGAAGTTTGGGTTGAAAAAGATCAGGATGCAAGAGCCGATATCCTGATGTCATTGGCACCAAAAGTAATAACTCTGGTACGGACTTTTGACACATCAAAAAAGATCTGGGATTTTCTTGAAGAAACCTATGAAAGGAAATCAAAAAGACAGAAAGCAGAATTATATAGAAAATTGATGAACCACAAAATGAATGCTGGACAAACAATATCAAAATATATAGAAGAATTTGATGAAAGTTATATGCATAATTTTAAACCGGATAAACCAGGTATGTCTAAATCAATTACTTGTTATCGTTGTGGGAAACAAGGACATATATCTAAAAACTGTAAGACGAACATTCGTAAGGATCGTACTAACATAGCCAGCTCTTGTGGGTTCATGGTTACTCACGAAGTTGCTCACAATGTTAGCCACAAGCCAGACTGGTTTTTAGATAGTGGAGCTACTTCGCACATGACATACCAAAAGAATTTGTTTGACGATCTTGACGAATCTTATACCGGGATTGTTAGACTTGCTGATGAAAAGGAACTACCTGTAAAAGGATTTGGAACTGTTAGTATAAATGCTATAGTACAGGGAAGAAGTAAAGAAATAAAACTTTTTAAAACATTATGGGTTCCTGAATTGAAAAATAATTTGATGTCCACTAGTAAGGCGACTGATAACGGATGTTTAGTAGAAATGAAAGGGAAGTTTGCTAAGATAGTTAAAAATGGAGAAGTTTTAGTTGAAGCTTATAAAAATAATGGACTATATATGGTTAATTTTGATGAGACACATAACTGCTATGCTGTCAATAAACAGAAGCAGAATACAATAGATTTGTGGCATAAAAGATTTGGCCATTTAAACGAGATTTCTTTAAAGAAGTTACATTCTCAGAATATGGTAAACGGCTTACCTTCTTTTGATTCTTGCGATATTCAATGTCAAACATGTATAAGGGCAAAACAAACTCGTGATAAATTTCCCATTAAAAATGAAAAATCTTCTAGCCAAGTATTAGAGCTAATTCATTCGGATATTTGTGGACCGATGAGAACTGAATCTTTGAGCAAAAAGTTATATTTACAACTTTCGTCGATGATTTTTCAAGAAAGGTTTATGTTAAATTTCTAAGAAACAAATCTGATTATTTCAAGGCTTTTAAGGCATTCAAAATTGAAGCTGAAGTTGAAACAGGCAAACAGGTTATGATTTTAAGGACAGATAATGCTAAGGAAATGATAAGTGGTGAGGTTAATGAATTTCTTAAATCAAACGGTATAAAGCACCAATTAGCTGTAGAATATACACCGCAGCAAAATGGGGTTGCGGAACGTATGAACCGTACACTTGTTGAAATGGCGAGATGTATGATGTTAGAAGCAAATTTACCAGAAACTTTGTGGGCGGAATTAATACATACTGCAACATATATACGTAATAGATGTCCTACTAATTTGAATAAAGACAAAACCCCTTTTGAACTTTGGAGTGGAAGTAAGCCAAACATTAAACACTTACGACAAATCGGTAGCACATCATATGTTCTTAACAAAAAGCCTGGAAAAAATAAATGTGGGCTATTGCGATGAGTCTAAAGCATATAGATTATGGAAAGTTGGTGATAGAAATATTGCTAAGAGTCGTGATGTTAAAATTTTAGAACAAGAATTTCCAAAAGCTGATATAGCTACTTTGCATTTTAATGATGATGGTGATTTTATAGAGTTCTCTTTGAATTTTAACAACAATGTAAATCAACAGCAAGATATGCACACTATTGAAGACCATCAGAATGAACAGCAAGAAGATGAAACGGAAAATTCTTTTGAAGAAGGAGAGGATGAAACCTTTGAAGGTTTTGATGAACAGCCATTAGAAAATCTACAAAGAGAAGAACAACCGACAGCACTTGATTCAATCAAAACTCGTTTAAGATCGTGGAAATTTATTGGTCCGGAAAATGCTCAAATGTCAATAGAAAGTAATCCAAACACAATAAAAGATATTGATAAATCTGAAAATAAAGATGAGTGGTTATCTGCTATGCATAGTGAATATAACTCTTTGATCAAAAACGAAACATGGGAGCTAACTGATTTGCCAAATGGAAGAAAAACTGTGGGTTGCAAATGGGTTTTTACAATTAAATACCATCCAGACGGATCAATTCATAAGCGAAAGGCAAGATTGGTGGCCAAAGGATATTCACAACAGTATGGAGTAGACTACATGGATACATATGCTCCAGTAGTGCGTCAAAGTTCACTTAGATTAATTTATGCTTTAGCGGTTGAAAATAATTTGAAGCTCCGACAACTAGATGTATCGACTGCATTTTTAAACGGTGATATCGAAGACGAAATCTATATGGATCAACCGGAGGGTTTTATTAAGGAGGCGACTTCCACGAAAGTTTGCAAATTGAAAAAAGCGATTTATGGTTTAAAGCAAGCTGGTCGACAATGGATTAAAAAGATTAATAACGTTATTGTAAAATTCGGATTAGTTCAGTCTAAATATGATCAGTGCATTTATTACAAAAGAAACAACACAAATTTAATGATTGTGGCCTTGTATGTTGATGATATAGTAATTGCATACAATGATGAGGACTCTTTACAAATGTTCTTAAAAACATTACAGAACAATTTTGATATAAAGGATATGAAACAGCCAAAACATTGCATTGGTTTGTGCATTGACTATGAAAATGGTCAATTATCTATTTCCCAACCGGGATACATTGTTAATTTGGTCAAAAAATATGGCTTAGAAAATTCTAAATGTACAAAGTTACCAATGCAATCTAAAATCACATTAGAAAAAGAACCAAAAATACCAGGAGAAGCTGAAAAAGTTGAGGAGGTGAAATATCAGGAACTAATAGGATCGTTATTACATATTGCAATATATAGTAGACCCGATATTGCATGTAGTGTCAACATGTTATCTCAATTCTCAAAAGATCCTAGAAGACAACATTGGAATTGTGCTTTACAAATAGTAAAATATTTAAACACAACAAAAAATACAACACTGAAGTACAGAAAGACTGGTTTACCAATAACTGGTTTTGTAGACGCTAACTGGGCACAAGACGTTAACGATCGTAAATCACAATCAGGTTTTTGCTATATACTTGCAGGTGCTGCTGTTACTTGGGAATCCAAAAAGCAAATGTTGTAGCTACTTCCAGTGCAGAAGCCGAATACGTTGCTCTTAGTGAGGCAGCAAAAGAAGCAATATACTTGGGATATATTTTAGATGAATTGGGATTCAAGAAGCCCAATCCCATGAAGATTAATAGCGATTCTCAAAGTGCACAACACATGGCAAAGTTTGGATCACATCATTCAAGAACAAAGCATATAGATTACAAGTACCATTTTATCGTTCAACTGTTGACGAGTGTGGACGTGTTTTATTTTAACTCCGTGCTATAAATTGAATTACTAAAATTGTTCGTAATAGGTTTGTTCGTAATAGGTATTTTTGTGATATTTTCATTACCACATCAAGGAAAATGAAAATATGGACACAAATGATACCGATTTAGTTCGAGGATCTGCCTCACCGACTGGTGCTGGTCCTAGCACTGGTCTTAGGGTTGCGACCTTGAAGTCCGGCCTTGATTCTGGTAGGGGTGCTCAGCCTAATATTGGTGGTAAAAAGAAAAAGAAACTTAAGCCATCAAAGGTCAGGCACAACCAGAGAAGGCTTTGTTTGAAAATAATTAACAGACTAAGCCAACTCGATGGAACGAAGCTCTCCGAACGTGAGAGTGCGTCGCTATCATGGGCGAAAGGAGTCATTGAAGAACAGGACAAACTTTCGGCAATGCGCGCATCTGACAAACAGAGCGCTGTTTCGGCCTCGTCGTCGAAGTCTGGTAAAAGGTTGCGCTCGCCCGACGAGAAACCTTTACCTAAAAGATCTAAGGTGACCGGCAACGTCTGGACTCAGTCTTTTAGTGAAGTGGTGAAAGGTAACTTCGTTAGGGCTGTGATAAACAGGCAAAATGGGGATTGTAGTATTCCAAGGGACAAGTGGAGTTTAGTTGAAACTAAACTAAATGAAATCTACTATAGGCTTCTTGAGAGTATGCCTGATTTTCTCCCTACTACTGTCAACGCAGGTTGGTATCAGGGGCGAGTAAAACTCGTTGCTTTTGGAAACGAAAGATCCGCAGCCGTGTTTAAGGTTGCCATTAGCCAAGTGGGAGAGTTATGGCCTGGAGCCAGACTGGACGTTGTGGAAAAACATGATATCCCCTCGCAACCCAGAGCTCATGCATGGATCCCAATGGCTACAAGTGACACTGCGGTGATTCTAAAGATGATAAAAGTCTGCAATCCTGACCTTCCAACTCAGAATTGGCAAATTGCCAGATTGGGTGAGATGGAGGGCGCTCGTCGTCAAGCAGTGGTCTTGGTTAATGAGGAATCGCTTCCGCTTTTAGCCAGGACTGACGGCATTATTAGATTTGGCTTTTTTCATATAAGAGTCAATGTCTACAAGGGCGACCAGAAGCCTATTTTGGAAGCAGACAAGCCAGTGGCAGAGTCGGCTGGGGAGGAGAATCTGGAAAAGGTTGATATTCAGCTGACCGATTCTAGGCTGATGGGAGATGCATCTGGCATTTTCGAAACCGAATCTGGTAACGAATGCGACCTCTGTGATGGCACGGAGGATAAAGCTGATGCCACTATGGGTGACATTCAGGACGAGGCCCATGCAGTGAGGAATTCGGAGAGTTCTGTTGCCTCCGATTCAGAACAGATGGGACACATATCTGGCTTATTCGAAACCGAATCTGGGGACGAATGCGACCTCTATGATAACACGGAGGATGAAGCCAATAACACGGTGGTGGAAAGGATGGTGGAAAAAAAGCAAGATGTTGCGGTTCCTACAAATAAACCTCCATCACTGTAAGGCAGCCTCAGCTGCACTATTGCTGCGCCTGACGACAGGAGCAGTTGACTTGGTTTTTATCCAAGAGCCCTGGGTGCGGGGTGGCAGGGTTTGCGGATTGAAGACCCCTGGGTTTAAGTTGATGGTTGCCAAAGGTGAGGGCTCACCAAGAGCCTGCATCTTGGCGAAAAATGGCTTAAATATATTCTTTTTATCAACTTTTAGTGATATGGATGTTACAGCGGCTAGCTTAGAGCTTCATGGGAAATCTATTTGGCTCGCCTCTGCGTATTTTCCTAATCCGGGGCCAATACCCCCGGAGAAGGTTGGCGGTCTGATTCGGGAGTCTGAATCTAGGGGACACCAGTTACTAGTGTGCTGTGATGATAATGCACATCATTCGATATGGGGTAGTACAGACACAAATGATAGAGGCGAATCACTTTTGGAGTTTTTGTTAAGCACTAACCTGTATATTTGTAACAAGGGTAGTGAACCAACTTTCGTTACAAGTACGCGGCAAGAGGTTCTTGACGTAACACTTGTATCAGATACATTGTCTGATAGAATTGATGACTGGAGAGTTTTGGAAGAGCATTCTTTCTCAGATCATCGCTACATTGAGTTTTTACTCAGGGAGCGTGCCCCGGTTGAGACAGTCTCTAGAAATCTGAGAAGAACAAACTGGGTGAAATATAGGGAGACTTTTTCTTTGCTTTTGGATGAAGTACCCCTATCTGAACCGCATAGTTTAGCGGAAATTGACTGTCTGGTTGACCATATAACAAATGTTTGTAATAGGTGCCTGGATGCGTCTTGCCCTTCTGCAAAGCCTAGAGGGAAAAAAAGCCACCTTGGTGGTCAAATGAGTTGCAGACGAGCAGAGATTCCTGCAGAAAGCTCTTTAATAAGGCTAAATTTTCAAGAGCGGACGAGGACTGGTCTGCATACAGGCTGCAACTTAAGAGTTATAAAAAGATGATCAGAAATGCAAAATGTGATTCTTGGAAAAACTTCTGTGGAAACATAGAAGACGTTTCTGAGGCATCCAGGCTGCGCAAGGTTCTGGCTTCTTCTCCTTGCACCCTAGGATACCTGAAAGATCCTAATGGGGTGTGGTCTTCCTCCAGTGGAGAGTCGCTGGATCTCCTTTTAAACACGAATTTTCCGGGCAATTCCATGACGCCGTTTCAAGCTTTGGAACGTTCTGACGCCCAAGCATCTGAAATTGCTTCGGAAATAATAAATATGCCAACATTAATCTGGGCGATAAAAAGCTTCAGGCCCTATAAATCCCCGGGACCTGATGGTATATTCCCGGCTGAGTTGCAGCAAGTGTTGGACTATATAGCCCCGTTGCTGTATAATCTATACACAGCATGCATCAACTGGTCGTATATTCCTTTAAAATGAAGGGATACCAGAGTCGTATTTATCCCGAAGGCTGGGAAAAGTTCCCACACAGCTCCGAAGGATTTCAGACCAATTAGTCTGTCTTCTTTTTTGTTAAAGACAATGGAACGAATGATAGACTCATATTTGCGTAGAGTGATTGACCCGAGGTTGCTTTCGACAAAGCAACATGCATACAGCAAGGGACGATCAACGGAAACAGCTCTTCATGAGCTCGTTGGTACCATCGAGAGATCGCTTTCGGTAAAGGAGTACACTATGGTGGCCTTTCTTGATATTGAGGGGGCTTTTAATAATGTCATTCCAGAATCGATAATATTGGCATTGTCTGGTCTGGGAGTAAAGCGTGAAATCGTTTTAATGGTGGAAAACCTACTTGCCAATAGACGTATAACGTCTGAATTGGGAGCGTCCGTCATATCTCGATTTGTCAATAGGGGCACACCACAAGGAGGTGTTCTTTCGCCGCTTCTTTGGAACCTGGCACTGAATTCAATGCTACTATCTCTAGAAGCACGTGGTTGTCATGTTATCGCATATGCTGACGATGTCGCGATAGCGGTAAAGGGGAAGCATCTGCCAACATTGCGGGACATTCTTCAGGGTTCTCTGAAAGATCTGTCTAAATGGGCAAGAGACTGTGGTCTAGGAGTTAATCCTAGTAAAACAGAGCTTGTTTTGTTTACAAGGAAAAATAAGATTCCTGCTTTTGATCCTATTTCTCTGGACGGTACTGAAATCACCTTCTCAGATGGAGCCAAGTATCTTGAAGTGTTTCTAGATAGGAAGCTGAATTTCAGGCGTAATATTGAGGAACGGGTGAGAAAAGCAACGATTGCTTTGTATTCCTGTAAAAGGGCCATTGGAAAACGATGGGGTTTTAGCCCTCAAGTCGTTCATTGGATCTATACAGCAGTGGTGCGTCCAATTTTGCTGTATGGAATCATTGTCTGGTGGCCTGCTTTGGAAACAAAAGCGAACTTTGTCTTTATCACGAAGGTACAGAGAATGGCGTCAATGTGCATCACTGGTGCTCTTCGTACTACACCTACGGCTGCATTAGAAATCCTCCTTCACCTGATACCCTTGGACATATTGGGTAGGCAGTATGCGGCTGCGTCGGCAATTGGACTTAATAGCACGCTGCAATGGAGGAGCAGTGATTGTGGCCATAGCGCGATCTTGAAAAAGATAACAATACCACAAAATGTGGACTGTGCTCCCTCTTTGAGCCTCTTTGAGCGCCACTTTACCACTATGATACCATCCAGGGAGTCTTGGATGGGGGATACTCCGGGTAGTGGAGCTACCATAAATTTTTACACAGATGGATCGAGGCTGCACAAACAAGTGGGCTTTGGAGTCTATTCGGAAGAGCTTGGGTTGAGCCTGGCTCGTAGATTGCCAGATCATTGCAGTGTTTTCCAGGCAGAGATGCTGGCAATAAAAGAAGTGGCTGACTGGTTGAGCTGCAATGTCTTGTCTACAACCGCAGTCAACATCTATACTGACAGTCAAGCCGCGGTCAAGTCCCTGGATTCAATGTTTCTGAAAACAAGATCTGCCCTTAACTGCCGCACGTCTTTAAATGAGATGGCCAAGCAGTTTAACATACGACTCATATGGGTCCCAGGGCACAGAGACATTCCAGGGAATTGCAAAGCCGATGAGCTTGCAAGACTAGGAACTACCTTACAGGTTCCAACAGAATTGGAATGTGTTGGTATGCCTCTAGAAACTTGCAAGCAAAACCTACGGCTTTGTTCTGCGTCGGAGACTAATCAAAGATGGGCAAATGGATGGACGTGTGAGACAACACGACTGATTTGGCCTTCTCTTAATCAGGGGCGCACAAGTGAGCTGATATCACTTCCAAGAGGAGCGATTTCGACGGTGGTTTCTATAATTACCGGACACTGTCTTATAGGGAAGCACGCAGAGCGGTTAAATGTGCCGTCGAATGACTTTTGCCGAAGTTGCATGGATGAAGAGGAGTTGGAAACTATCGAACACTTTATTTGCCATTGCCCGGCACTTTCTGGTCAGAGACTTGCTTCACTGGGATCTAGGGAGCTGTACGATCTTTCTGATTTGTTGGATGTCAAAATTCGACATCTAAGGAGTTTTATAAGAAGCTCAAAATGGTTTAACGACAGGGACTAGTAGGGAAACCTATTACGGTCCCGTGGTATCACAATGGACCTCAGAGTCTACGTGTGTTGACGTAAAACGTTAGCAGCCACTTACAACCTAACCTAACCTAACCTAACCATTTTATTAGAGATGCTGTAGAAAAGAAGTTCGTAGATATTCAATATATTCCAACTGATGAAATGCCAGCAGATTACCTTACCAAGCCTGTTCCTAAAACCAAACATTATTTTTGTTGTAAATCTTTTGGCTTAGAATTTCAAACAAATACAACTTGAGGAGGTGTGTTGAATTACCAAGATGTACTTGTTTGAAATCAAACACTTTGTAGTTTAAAGAAATATTTTGTATCCAATCTGTTTTGTTTAAATTGTTTTTAGAAAGGAAAATTTTTGATTATTCAATAAACAACTTTTGTAGAAAACACATCGTGTGTGTATTTTAATAGTATTCGTTTGATTTCCTTTTTTTCGATTCCTTTAGAATGTATTCGTTGGTTTTCTTTTTTTCTTCGATTTCCTTTTGGGTGTATTCTGCTTTTTACTCTCGAGATAATCAGAGTTTACGGCCAAAAAACTAATTCCGAAAAGGAAATAATTTTCACCCATAATTAGGGTTGCCATTTGCATTTTGAGAAAAAGAGGACGCCAACCTCAAAAAAGGAGGACATTTGACCCAAAAAAGAGGACAATTTTTTGTTAATAAATTAATTTCAAAAAAGTCAAAAACGCAATACAATACGCAAAAAAAAATAATTTTTATTAAGAAAACTATTTTTTTCCACTAAAAAAATATATTTCAATATTTTGGAAATATCCATTCAATTATATTGTGGAAATTTCTATTTATAATTAAAAAAATTCCAGTTATATTTAAAAAAAAATCTAAATATAAATCAAAAATTTGCAATGTATATCAAAATTTTCTAAATGCTTTTCAAAAAATTCCATTTGTTTTTCAAACATTTCCATTTTCATTTCAAAATTTTCTAAATAGTTTTAAGAAAATTACTTTATAATTTAATTGTATTTTAAAAATTTCAATTTTGATTTAAAAATTATGTTAATGCTTTTCAAAAAGTTTTATTTGTATACCAAAATTTTCTGAAAAGCATTTGGCATATCGTCGTTGCGCTAACCAGAACTGGTGTGTGTATTTTAACATTTTTTGAAGATTCTTTAATAACAGCTTAAAGCTCTGAACAGAACAAGCCCGGCACGACTTTTTCCATACGATTTGACAGTTAAAAACCGTGACCGGCACGACAAAAAATTAAAACTTATTGTATTTTATCTCCGGGTTCTCTCAATCTACCTCCCTCTCACACTCCAGACTTGCCGCATTTACAGAATTTTTTTTTATTTTTTCATTCACAATGGTGTAACAAACGTACAGTAGTGCCAACTAAATCACATTGACCATGTGATAAGCGATTATTTTCCGTCAAATTACACTAATATTATTAAAAGTTAGCACCACTAAACAAACAAATGACATTTTTTGCCGTCGCCGTCGCCCGTTATTGTTTTGGGCCTATATTCTCCGGCAACCGCAACCGTCCCCCGTGCCGTGCTTGTTCTGTTTCTACCTTAATTTGGTAGTTTTGCGCTGTTTTTTAAATTTAAATTTATGTAAATAGAAAATTTGCAAAATTATTAAAATATTTATGAAAGAATTATTGTTAAGTACCGCGAAAGGTCAAAATATAGCTGATTGTAAGCCTCTCCAAAAAATTTTCAAAAATGCATACCAGTTCTGGTTGGCTCACCGACGATATACCTAATTGGAATTTCTGAAATATAATGTTTGGAAATTCAAAAGGAATTTGCTTAAAATCACTTATATGCCATTTACATATACCTCGAAAACCAAAAAAAAATGGAATTTCAATGAAAATCCAAGTAAATCCAATTACTTTTTTGGATTTCAAATGTCAAATCCCATACAAAAAAAACTTGGATTTTGGGAAAATCGTAAAATCGCAATTTAAAATCCCAAAAAATTTCTACTACTTAATTGTACAACTATGGGTTTTCCCAAAATAATCATTCTTAATGCTTTTTTTACAACGCTGCACACGATTTTTTATCAGCTGTTGTTGTTTTTTATAAAGTAAAAAAAACAATTAAAATTAATTTTTTTAAAACTATTAAAAGATTAATAAAAACAATGTTTAACAATGTTTCATTTAAAATTTACCATTGCAAATGGTAAACGCACAATTTAGTTGACAATTTGGTCTTCCTAACAAAGAAAAACACTCAATGGTGGCGGCCCCAAACTTGGAAAAAATGTTAATTTTCTTGCATTTAAAGAAGCAGCTCTACATAAAAACACATTTTTTGATATTGTGGTCCCAACATATACTAGTGGGATTGAAAATATTGGCTCCGGCAAAGAAAAATCATTGTTTTTAGAAATATTTATAAAATTGGGTAATTTTCAACTAACAACCCTGTACACAAATCAAAAGAAAATACAGAGTTAGTACAAACAAAATCCCGCTAAATGTCAAAAAAGCATATGTAAACGGTATAGATTTTAATTGGATTTGAAATCCAAATTTATGTGGATTTCGGGCTATATGTAAATAGCATATTACAAAATTTTGAAATGGATATTTTTGATACACAAATCTTTTTTCGGAGAGCAAACTTTAAGACACACAACAGCTGATAATAGTGATGCCCATGTAGTTATTTTCGCACTACATAAAGTGTTTTTTTATTCGAAATATACGAGATTTTACGTGTTTTTATTTTTGTGCGCGTTTTGCTCTCAAAAAGTTGACATTACTGCTGGTAAGCGAGAGTACAGCGATGCCAATAATTCAAACTTTAAGTAATAAAAAAAAATTATGGGGAAAAGTGCAAAAAGTAGGACAACCCCGGACACTTTCTAAAAAAGAAGTAGGACTGCCCCGGACGCCCTAAAAAAGAGGACGGTGTCCGGGGAAAAGAGGACGGATGGCAACCCTACCCATAATGCCTCTTACTGTTTTTACTCAATGACCGATTTAAGATATTTTTTGATATTTATATTCAGCATTCCAAAATTGATAAAAATAATCAGCCTTACCACAAGAAATAAAATAAATTTAAAATGAGCTTTTAATTTTATTTCCATACAAATTGTTTTTGTTTTTAAAATCGACTTTCAAAAAGTGTATAGAAAATTTGAAATTTAAAATAAAACTTTTGTTAAAATGGACTTTTTATTTTTCTATGGTACGGGCCAATGTATCGCGCGATATTTTTTTTATTTTTTTTTTATTTTTCCAATATCTACAACTTTGGTGGAAATTTTTCAAAAATGTAAATCGGGTTAAAATGATCGGATTTGGCTCAAATTAATTTTGAATGAAAGATTGTGTCAAGCTCTTTGAAAGAGTCAAGGGTAAGAAATTTTAAGATTTTTTTTAAATAATTTCTAGAACGTAGGAAAAATTCGCCATTTTTTGCAAATTTCAAATAGCGATATCTCGAAAACCGTTCAGCAGATTTTTAAAATTCTTTGATATTTGTGTTCATCGCATCAAAATTAATAAGTATAATATGTCACCAGACAAAGTTTTTTCTTATTTTTTTTTTCTAAAAATTTTCAAAAATCCAAAACTGATCGCCAGGCAATTTAATCTAACTGACCTCAAATTTGTACCAAATAAGTTTTAGGCCTAAGAGAATAAAAATTTTCCCTGACGTTCAAAATCGGAAGAAAAACTTTTTTCCATACAACAAAATGCCAGTCTAATGTACCTTATTTATTTTCAAATTTTTAATTATGTTTTTTTTTATTCAAATAAATTGACATTAATCTTAAAATGAATTCGTCTGTAAATATTATTTTTAATAAAATTCATGTTATGTGTAAAAATTACATAAAGTTTTTAATTTATTTTGGTACTGGGATAATCTTTTTTTTTGTACGAGTATGTTCCCAGAAAAACTTGGTAGTAAGTCCCCATTACCGCCAGCATTCCATGTTAGGTTAGGTTAGGTTGTAAGTGGCTGCTGACGTTTTACGTCAACACACGTAGACTCTGAGGTCCATTGTGATACCACGGGATCGTAATAGGTTTCCCTACTAGTCCCTGTCGTTAAACCAGTTTGAGCTTCTTATGAAACTCCTTAGATGTTGAATTTTGGCATCCGACAAATCAGAAAGATCGTACAGCTCCCTAGATCCCAGTGAAGCAAGTCGCTGACCAGAAAGTGCCGGGCAATGGCAAATAAAGTGTTCGATAGTTTCCAACTCCTCTTCATCCATGCAACTTCGGCAAAAGTCATTCGACGGCACATTTAACCGCTCTGCGTGCTTCCCTATAAGACAGTGTCCGGTAATTATAGAAACCACCGTCGAAATCTCTCCTCTTGGAAGCGATATCAGCTCACTTGTGCGCCCCTGATTAAGAGAAGGCCAAATCAGTCGTGTTGTCTCACACGTCCATCCATTTGCCCATCTTTGATTAGTCTCCGTCGCTGAACAAAGCCGTAGGTTTTGCTTGCAAGTTTCTAGAGGCATACCAACACATTCCAATTCTGTTGGAACCTGTAAGGTAGTTCCTAGTCTTGCAAGCTCATCGGCTTTGCAATTCCCTGGAATGTCTCTGTGCCCTGGGACCCATATGAGTCGTATGTTAAACTGCTTGGCCATCTCATTTAAAGACGTGCGGCAGTTAAGGGCAGATCTTGTTTTCAGAAACATTGAATCCAGGGACTTGACCGCGGCCTGACTTTCAGTATAGATGTTGACTGCGGTTGTAGACAAGACATTGCAGCTCAACCAGTCAGCCACTTCCTTTATTGCCAGCATCTCTGCCTGGTAAACACTGCAATGATCTGGCAATCTACGAGCTAGGCTCAATCCAAGCTCTTCCGAATAGACCCCAAAGCCCACTTGTTCGTGCAGCCTCGATCCATCTGTGTAAAAATTTATGGTAGCTCCTTTTCCCGGAGTATCCCCAATCCAAGACTCCCTTGATGGTATCATAGTGGTAAAGTGGCGCTCAAAAAGGCTCAAAGAGGGAGCACAATCCACATTTTGTGGTATTGTTATCTTTTTCAAGATCGCGCTATGGCCACAATCGCTGCTCCTCCATTGCAGCGTGCTATTAAGTCGAATTGCCGACGCAGCTGCATACTGCCTACCCAATATGTCCAAGGGTATCAGGTGAAGGAGGATTTCTAATGCAGCCGTAGGTGTAGTACGAAGAGCACCAGTGATGCACATTGACGCCATTCTCTGTACCTTCGTAATAAAGACACAGTTCGCTTTTGTTTCTAAAGCAGGCCACCAGACAATGATTCCATACAGCAAAATTGGACGCACCACTGCTGTATAGATCCAATGAACGACTTGAGGGCTAAAACCCCATCGTTTTCCAATGGCCCTTTTACAGGAATACAAAGCAATCGTTGCTTTTCTCACCCGTTCCTCAATATTACGCCTGAAATTCAGCTTCCTATCTAGAAATACTCCAAGATACTTGGCTCCATCTGAGAAGGTGATTTCAGTACCGTCCAGAGAAATAGGATCGAAAGCAGGAATCTTATTTTTCCTTGTAAATAAAACAAGCTCTGTTTTACTAGGATTAACTCCTAGACCACAGTCTCTTGCCCATTTAGACAGATCTTTCAGAGAACCCTGAAGAATGTCCCGCAATGTTGGCAGATGCTTCCCCTTTACCGCTATCGCGACATCGTCAGCATATGCGACAACATGACAACCACGTGCTTCTAGAGATAGTAGCATTGAATTCAGTGCCAGGTTCCAAAGAAGCGGCGAAAGAACACCTCCTTGTGGTGTGCCCCTATTGACAAATCGAGATATGACGGACGCTCCCAATTCAGACGTTATACGTCTACTGGCAAGTAGGCTTTCCACCATTAAAACGATTTCACGCTTTACTCCCAGACCAGACAATGCCAATATTATCGATTCTGGGATGACATTATTAAAAGCCCCCTCAATATCAAGAAAGGCCACCATAGTGTACTCCTTTACCGAAAGCGATCTCTCGATGGTACCAACGAGCTCATGAAGAGCTGTTTCCGTTGATCGTCCCTTGCTGTATGCATGTTGCTTTGTCGAAAGCAACCTCGGGTCAATCACTCTACGCAAATATGAGTCTATCATTCGTTCCATTGTCTTTAACAAAAAAGAAGACAGACTAATTGGTCTGAAATCCTTCGGAGCTGTGTGGGAACTTTTCCCAGCTTTCGGGATAAATACGACTCTGGTATCCCTCCATTTTAAAGGAATATACGACCAGTTGATGCATGCTGTGTATAGATTATACAGCAACGGGGCTATATAGTCCAACACTTGCTGCAACTCAGCCGGGATTATACCATCAGGTCCCGGGGATTTATAGGGCCTGAAGCTTTTTATCGCCCAGATTAATGTTGGCATATTTATTATTTCCGAAGCAATTTCAGATGCTTGGGCGTCAGAACGTTCCAAAGCTTGAAACGGCGTCATGGAATTGCCCGGAAAATGCGTGTTTAAAAGGAGGTCCAGCGACTCTCCACTGGAGGAAGACCACACCCCATTAGGATCTTTCAGGTATCCCAGGGTGCAAGGAGAAGAAGCCAGAACCTTGCGCAGCCTGGATGCCTCAGAAACGTCTTCTATGTTTCCACAGAAGTTTTTCCAAGAATCACATTTTGCATTTCTGATCAACTTTTTATAACTCTTAAGTTGCAGCCTGTATGCAGACCAGTCCTCGTCCGCTCTTGAAAATTTAGCCTTATTAAAGAGCTTTCTGCAGGAATCTCTGCTCGTCTGCAACTCATTTGACCACCAAGGTGGCTTTTTTTTCCCTCTAGGCTTTGCAGAAGGGCAAGACGCATCCAGGCACCTATTACAAACATTTGTTATATGGTCAACCAGACAGTCAATTTCCGCCAAACTATGCGGTTCAGATAAGGGTACTTCATCCAAAAGCAAAGAAAAAGTCTCCCTATATTTCACCCAGTTTGTTCTCCTCAGATTTCTAGAGACTGTCTCAACCGGGGCACGCTCCCTGAGTAAAAACTCAATGTAGCGATGATCTGAGAAAGAATGCTCTTCCAAAACTCTCCAGTCATCAATTCTATCAGACAATGTATCTGATACAAGTGTTACGTCAAGAACCTCTTGCCGCGTACTTGTAACGAAAGTTGGTTCACCACCCTTGTTACAAATATACAGGTTAGTGCCTAACAAAAAATCTAAAAGTGATTCGCCTCTATCATTTGTGTCTGTACTTCCCCATATCGAATGATGTGCATTAGCATCACAACACACTACTAACTGGTGTCCCCTAGATTCAGACTCCCGAATTAGACCGACAACCTTCTCCGGGGGTATTGACCCCGGATTAGGAAAATACGCAGAGGCGAGCCAAATAGACTTCCCATGAAGCTCTAAGCTGGCCGCTGTAACATCCATATCACTAAAAGTTGATAAAAAGAATATATTTAAGCCATTTTTTGCCAAGATGCAGGCTCTTGGTGAACCCTCAACTTTGGCAACCACCAACTTAAACCCAGGGGTCTTCAATCCGCAAACCCTGCCACCCCGCACCCAGGGCTCTTGGATAAAAACCAAGTCAACTGCTCCTGTCGTCAGGCGCAGCAAGAGTGCAACTGAGGCTGCCTTACAGTGATGGAGGTTTATTTGTAGGAACCGCAACATCATGTTTTATTTCCACCATCCTTTCCACCAACGTGTTATTGGCTTCATCCTCCGTGTTATCAAAGAGGTCGCATTCGTCCCCAGATTCGGTTTCGAATAAGCCAGATATATATCCCATCTGTTCTGAATCGGAGGCAACAGAACTCTCCGAATTCCTCACTGCATGGGCCTCGTCCTGAATGTCACCCATCGTGGCATCAGCTTTATCCTCCATGCCATCACAGAGGTCGCATTCGTTACCAGATTCGGTTTCAAAAATGCCAGATGCATCTCCAATCAGCCTAGAATCGGCCAGCTGAATATCAACCTTTTCCAGATTCTCCTCCCCAGCCGACTCTGCCACTGGCTTGTCTTCTGATCGCCCTTGTAGACATTGACTCTTATATGAAAAAATCCAAATCTAATAATGCCGTCAGTCCTGGCTAAAAGCGGAAGCGATTCCTCATTAACCAAGACCACAGCTTGACGACGAGCGCCCTCCATCTCACCCAATCTGGCAATTTGCCAATTCTGAGTTGGAAGGTCAGGATTGCAGACTTTTATCATCTTAAGAATCACCGCAGTGTCATTTGTAGCCATTGGGATCCATGCATGAGCTCTGGGTTGCTAGGGGATATCATGTTTTTCCACAACGTCCAGTCTGGCTCCAGGCCATAACTCTCCCACTTGGCTAATGGCAACCTTAAACACGGCTGCGGATCTTTCGTTCCCAAAAGCAACGAGTTTTACTCGCCCCTGATACCAACCTGCGTTGACAGTAGTAGGGAGAAAATCAGGCATACTCTCAAGGAGCCTATAGTAGATTTCATTTAGTTTAGTTTCAACTAAACTCCACTTGTCCCTTGGAATACTACAATCCCCATTTTGCCTGTTTATCACAGCCCTAACGAAGTTACCTTTAACCACTTCACTAAAAGACTGAGTCCAGACGTTGCCGGTCACCTTAGATCTCTTAGGTAAAGGTTTCTCGTCGGGCGAGCGCAACCTTTTACCAGACTTCGATGACGAGGCCGAAACAGCGCTCTGTTTGTCAGATGCGCGCATTGCCGAAAGTTTGTCCTGTTCTTCAATGACTCCTTTCGCCCATGATAGCGACGCCCTCTCACGTTCGGAGAGCTTCGTTCCATCAAGTTGGCTTAGTCTGTTAATTATTTTCAAACAAAGCCGTCTCTGGTTGTGCCTGACCTTTGATGGTTTAAGTTTCTTTTTCTTTTTACCACCAATATAAGGCTGAGCACCCCTACCAGAATCAAGGTCGGACTTCAAGGTCGCAACCCTAAGACCAGTGCTAGGACCAGCACCAGTCGGTGAGGCAGAGCCTCGAATTAAATCGGTATCATTTGTGTCCATATTTTCATTTTCCTGGATGTGGTCATGAAAATATTACAAAAATACCTATTACGAACAATTTCAAAAATTCAATTAATAGCACGGAGATAAATAAAAACACGTCCACACTTGTCAACAGTTGAACATTAATATTGAACATTAAAATATACAGGTTAGTGCTTAACAAAAACTCCAAAAGTGATTCGCCTCTATCATTTGTGTCTGTACTTCCCCATATCGAATGATGTGCATTAGCATCACAACACACTACTAACTGGTGTCCCCTAGATTCAGACTCCCGAATTAGACCGACAACCTTCTTCGGGGGTATTGACCCCGGATTAGGAAAATACGCAGAGGCGAGCCAAATAGACTTCCCATGAAGCTCTAAGCTAGCCGCTGTAACATCCATATCACTAAAAGTTGATAAAAAGAATATATTCAAGCCATTTTTCGCCAAGATGCAGGCTCTTGGTGAGCCCTCACCTTTGGCAACCATTAACTTAAACCCAGGGGTCGTCATTCCGCAAATCCTGCCACCCCGCACTAGGGTTGTAAAAGTCTGCTACTTATCAGTACTCAATACAACTCAATACATTTTGAATTGGGTACTCGATACTACTCGATACTTTTTGTTTAGTATACGCTCAGTATGTTTTTTAAGCAAAATTGAAAAAATTATATATATTACATTATATTTATACATCATACATTATTTTTATACATTATTCAGTATTTTTGACACTTGTTTTATACAAGCGCCAATGGCTAACGGATTTTTTAAAATATATTTTATAAAATCTTATACGATTTTTGCACTTTTTAGATAAATTTATTGCTAAAATGGAAAAAAATACAACCCTAAAAAGTATTGGGTAGGGACTTTTTGGTAGTGGGTACCCGGAAAATTTGTTGGTACTCGATACCAAGTACCCAAATACCCGGTACTTTTACAACCCTACCCCGCACCCAGGGCTCTTGGATAAAAACCAAGTCAACTGCTCCTGTCGTCAGGCGCAGCAAGAGTGCAACTGAGGCTGCCTTACAGTGATGGAGGTTTATTTGTAGGAACCGCAACATCTTGCTTTTTTTCCACCATCCTTTCCACCACCGTGTTATTGGCTTCATCCTCCGTGTTATCATAGAGGTCGCATTCGTCCCCAGATTCGGTTTCGGATAAGCCAGATGTGTGTCCCATCTGTTCTGAATCGGAGGCAACAGAACTCTCCGAATTCCTCACTGCATGGGCCTCGTCCTGAATGTCACCCATCGTGTCATCAGCTTTATCCTCCATGCCATCACAGAGGTCGCATTCGTTACCAGATTCGGTTTCGAAAATGCCAGATGCATCTCCCATCAGCCTAGAATCGTTCAGCTAAATATCAATCTTTTCCAGATTCTCCTCCCCAGCCGACTCTGCCACTGACTTGTCTCCGTCCAAAATAGGCTTCTAGTCGCCCTTGTAGACATTGACTCTTATATGAAAAAAGCCAAATCTAATAATGCCGTCAGTCCTGGCTAAAAGCGGAAGCGATTCCTCATTAACCAGGACCACTGCTTGACGACGAGCGCCCTCCATCTCACCCAATCTGGCAATTTGCCAGTTCTGAGTTGGAAGGTCAGGATTGCAGACTTTTATCATCTTTAGAATCACAGCAGTGTCACTTGTAGCCATTGGAATCCATGCATGAGCTCTGGGTTGCGAGGGGATATCATGTTTTTCCACAACGTCCAGTCGGGCTCCAGGCCATAACTCTCCCCAGGCACGTACGCAGGGGGGGTGCCCTGGGGGCCCGGGCCCCCCCCAAAATGATTTGAAAATATACAAATTTTAAGACTTTGCACTACAAAATATACGTTTGTTAACAAAAAAGGCTCAGTATTATTTTTTTATCTCTATTCTAACGAAGGTTTTTTTCTAAAAATTTCAAAATATTGAAAAAATTTTCATTAAAAAAAATTTTTGTGTGGGTTTAAATTCGTAAACTTTTACGGTAGTGAATAAGACACCTTTAAACGGTTATTTCGACAGGCCAAGTAAGTTATGCATCGTGAATACTATTCCATTGCTTTTCTCTCGACTCTAGTTAAAGCCTCTGCCACATTTGACTATATTTGTGATCACCGGAAAAAATTTTGATATTTTAAAATAATTTTTTTTTTATTTCTTCAGAAATACAAATGGTGAAAACGAAGATTTTTTATGAAATTTGTCAAAGGGTTTGCAATTTTTGTAATGTTTCAGAACACATGCATTGAAAATTGTGTCGTATACACAAATTTGAAGCTTTTGTAATTCCAAGTTTAATCAAATTTGACAATTTTTTAATCCAAAAAATATACTCTGAATCTGGAACAATATATCAAGAGTACTTCTCTTTTGCCACCAATATCAGGGCTGGCAAGTAAGACTCTGAATACCACTAAAGTTTTTTTTTTTAATATCTAAATAAAACTGAAAAAATTTTATTGACAAAAAATATTGTGAATTTTAGAACTTTTCTTTACAAAAATATCTCAGAATCTATTTATTTATTTTTTTAAGAGATATTTAAAGATCATAATAATTGTTTTCATTCTATTTCTGTACGATAAAAATTTTAGAATCAAAGAATTTCTCTATACAAAAAACGTCTTATAATCAGTGTATTTTCTTTACGAAAAATCATTCAGAATTGGAAAAATCTATACAAAAAATGTATCAGAATCTTGAAATTTTTCTATACCAATTTGAAATACTTTTCTTAATATAAATTTTTCTGTACGAAAAATGTGAGAATTCATCTATACAAAAATGTCTCAGGATCTCAGAAATTTTCTATACAAATCTGAGATTTTTCGTATAGACAAATTCACTATACGAAAAATATCTCAGAATCTAAGAATTTTTCAATGTGAAAAATTTTTCAGAATCTGAGAATTTTCAATACAAAAAATGTCTCAGATAATCTCAAAATTTTCCATACGAAAAATGTCGCAGAGTCTAAATTTTTTTTTTTTACGAAAAGTGTCTCAAAAGCTGAGAGCTTTTTCTATACCATAAATGTCTTAGAATCTGAAAGTTTTTCTGTACTAAAAATAACTCAGAATCTAAGACTTTTTCTTCACAAAAAATGTTTCAGAAATGGAGAATTTTTCTATAAGTAAAATGTCTCAAAATGAAAACACCTTTTTCTTAAAACCTCAGAATTTTTCTATACAAAAAATGTCTCAGGGGGCCCCTGTAAGCTAGTTGGTAGCGTACTAGCCTATGAAACAGGGGGTCGTGGGTTCGATTCCCACCAAAACCCTTGGTTGAGCTCGCTACAACGAGACGACGGTCATTGTTACCAGTTCTCGGTTAGGTTAAAATTATTTAAAATGAAATGTAAATAAAACTGATCATTGGATCAAATAATTATTATTATGTCTCAGAATCTAAGAATTTTTCTATACAAAAAATGTTTATAATCGGAGAATTTTTCTACACGAAAAATTGCTCAGAGTTTTAGAGTTTTCTTGTACAAAAAATGTCTCAAAATTTTAAAATTTTCTATGCGAAAAATGTTTTAAATCGTAAGTAAAGTAAAAAATTTTCTATGCTTAAAATGTCTTGGAGTTATAATGTTTTTTTTTTCAAAAACTGTAGAACTAAAAATATTTCCTAAAATTTAAGGAGTCTTTCGTTCCAAAAATGTTTCAGTATCTTTGATTTTATTACGATGATATATATCTTAGAATTGGAGAATTTTGTATACTTACCAAAAATGCTCTTAGAAGTTTTCTGCATAAATACGGTTTATAATCAAAAAACTATGAAAAAATTTATGAACAATTCAAAAAGGTGTCCCATAGTTTTCAGTTTTTACTCGTAAGATATTTTTGAGATTTTTTAAAGAAAAGTTGCTTAAATTTTCAAATTCTTTAAAAAAAAAAAATTTAAAATAAATGTTTTGTTTTCTAAAAATGTAAAAAAATGTAAGTGAAAAAATGTTCAAGCGAAAAAACAAAATTTTGAAAAAAAAAATTTTGGGCCCCCCCCAAAATAAATTCCTGCGTACGTGCCTGACTCTCCCACTTGGCTAATGGCAACCTTAAACACGGCTGCGGATCTTTCGTTCCCAAAAGCAACGAGTTTTACTCGCCCCTGATACCAACCTGCCTTGACAGTAGTAGGGAGAAAATCAGGCATACTCTCAAAGAGCCTAAAGTAGATTTCATTTAATTTAGTTTCAATTAAACTAAACTTGTCCCTTGGAATACTACAATCCCCGTTTTCCCTGTTAATCACAGCCCTAACGAAGTTACCTTTCACCACTTCACTAAAAGACTGAGTCCAGACGTTGCCGGTCACCTTAGATCTCTTAGGTAAAGGTTTCTAGTCGGGCGAGCGCAACCTTTTACCAGACTTCGATGACGAGGCCGAAACAGCGCTCTGTTTGTCAGATGCGCGCATTGCCGAAAGTTTGTCCTGTTCTTCAATGGCTCCCTTCGCCCATGATAGCGACGCCCTCTCACGTTCGGAGAGCTTCGTTCCATCAAGTTGGCTTAGTCTGTTAATTATTTTCAAACAAAGCCGTCTCTGGTTGTGCCTGACCTTTGATGGTTTAAGTTTCTTTTTACCACCAATATTAGGCTGAGCATTCCATGTAATGAAGATTCGTTATCTGCTTGAATACTTTTTGTTAACAAATAGTTATGAGTTAACATGAGTTACCAAAAACCTTAAACAGAACCGGTAACTGGTAAATACGATTTAAAATATCTGATAAGATGTCTAAATAAAAAAGTTTTTTATTGAAATTCAAAAAATGCTAAAGAAAAATTAGAAACAACTTGCACATTTAGCTTAAAAGAGATTAACATTTATCTACTTTTTCTTAGAAAACTCCGTTAACAGAAATTTAATTTCAGGAATTCCAATTAAAATTGGGACAAGGCAAATTAAAGTTTAGAAAACCATATGGAAAGAATTTCATGAATTTTTTAGTGCTATAATTCAATGGAAAAATAAAAATCATTTAGGTGGGTAGAAAGTTGAGAAACTAACACTCATAACACGAAGATGACCTCAGAGGTCCAAACCGGATATGGGTCAAAATTAGTACTCACTGAGGACTTTCTAACAATTTTTTTTTATAACGATCGGACATCAAATGAAAATGCTATGAACAATAAAGATTTCGGCGGTACCAAATCGCGACCTAAAAATCTAATATTTTGGCTATGGAACTTTTTCGAGGTAAGCTTTAAAATTAAGCCCGCCCAATAGGAACTTTTTTTCGACCCGGTCTAGTGCCCATACATGCACAACTTTTCGTCATATTGAGTAAAATACCAAAATTTTAGGACATTTTTGTTAATAAGTCAAAAAATATTAACTTCTTTGGCCCGTTGTTTGCACCACGAGGTAGGTATTTATAATACCTTTAATATGATACCACACTTGCCTATATTAATTTTGTTTAAATAGGCGTAAATCGTAAAAACCTGAAAAAGGTCAATTTCCCCCCATACAAATCGACCCCCCTAAAAATGAGTTTGGGCCGCTAAAAAAAAAAAATACGTGTCGAAATTATTTTCGTTCTTAACAACATATCCAAATTTAATGAAGATCGGAGGGTGACACCAGGGAGACTTCCCTTGTTAGTGTAATTAACCCCTTAAGTGCCAAAACAGGGTTTTAAAATTTTTTGTTTTTAAATGGTTGATATCTTGAAAGTAGATAATTTGATATCTTGATAGTATATAAGTAAAAATTTAGCACAGATAGGTTCGTATCCAATGGACCTCAGAGTCTACGTGTGTTGACGTAAAACGTCAGCAGCCACTTACAACCTAGGTTCGTATCCAAGGTCTCAAGCTTTAATTCGAGCCAACAACTGGCATTGTATCTCCAAAATTAAGGGTCAAATTAATTCTGAACTATGAGCATTCGAATACATATTAAAAAATGTAAACCAGAGGTCTGGAGCAGCTTATTTTTATGCTCTAAAGTTTTTTTTGTTTCAAACTCCATGCATTAAGCCTACACTCACTGGCTCTAAAATCTTATTGTGTATCAGGCCTTTGCGAGTTTAATTTTGTAAACATTATTTTTGCCTTAATGTTTTTCTGTATAGGGATTTCAAACTCAATGCATTAAGCCCACCCTCTCCGTCTTATAAAGATTTTGCAGTACTTTAATAAAAATAAACAAAATGTCCGGCAAAATAATTAAAAATTAAAAGCAAAAAAAAAGTTTAACTTTGACCCTGAACATCTCGGTTAATTTAGCTACAACGCAAGTTGTTGGCTAAAAAAAACCTTGGGACCTTGGATACTAACCTATTTGTGCTAAATTTTTACTTATATATGTACGTGCAGTTTCAAGATATCAACCATTTAAAAACAAAAGATTTTAAAACCCTTTGGCACTTAAGGGGTTTATTAAACAACAATAACTTTCAATGCAACTAATCTCGTCCAAATCGGGCAGGTAGTTTTTAAGATATTTACAAAATAAATATTAAAAAAATATTATTGCTCTAATTAAAAAACTAAAAATATAGTGAAAAACCTTAAAAAAAAATAAATTGTGTTTATTTTTAAACTCGGAAGAGAGTAGTGAACCCCAATCAATTGGAGTTTTATCTTCCCATCCAACAATTTAAATAATAAATCCTGATAAACAAGGTGAGACGTATTATTTTCATTTATTTGCTTCTCCTTGTTTTCGTATAAACATTGAGACACTAACAAAAGGCGCATTCCCATATGTGTGTTTTGGGTTTGTTGTTTTTGTATTTGTACTCTTTATTTCTTAAAGAAAAATTGATAAACTTGATCAAAGCTCTAATACTAGCTTAAGGTTCCCGTCTTAGCTAAAGACTTTTTATTGAAGCTTTGCTAAAGCTTTATAAATAAAAAGCTCTTTGCTGTGAAGGGATGCCACCTACACCACCAACAACTGAAAATGCGGGGAAAGATAATTTTAATTTAAAATCCCCAACTGAAAAATCTGAAAAGCCCAAAAAAGATTCTAATCCTAAAAAAACGGCAAATCGTACCCCAAAAATTATTGAAATTCCCAGAAAAAGCCCAAAATCAAAGGAAAGTCCTTTTTCCAATGAAAATAGAAATTCAGGATATAATCAAAATTTAGAAACCCCGCGGAACAGTCTAAGTATGTTTAGAAAAAACAAGCTTCAGGTCTTGGAAAAATCAAACGCCGAACTTGCTCAAAGAAATCGGCAGTATGAATTACAGTTATATCAATTAAAAAAAGATATAGCCGCCCTCAGGGCTGAAAATCAAAATTCTTTGATAAATATGCAGGCTCAAAGCTATGAAACCGATGAGGAAGAACTAGCTCACGAAATCGGAACGGAATCACAGTCTGATGCCCTTTTGCAGAATCAAAATTGGACTCAAGTCTCCAATAAAAAACGTGGTCGTGAAAGTTTAGGCAATGCCTCTGCTGCCAAAAAAAAGACAACTTATATTTCTTATTGGTTAGGCAAAGAACAGTCGTCGCAGAATAGGTTTTCTAGTCTTCAAAATGAAGATAATACTCGTGCTCACGAGCAAAGTGCAGCTTCGGTTGAATACGTTCCCAAACCACCTCCAATTTTTGTTGACAAGGTGGAAGACATAAATCCCTTGTACACTCTTTTAAAAGAACAAGTGGAAAATGACTTCAGTCTGAAAGTTCTGAGAAACAATCAGATAAAAATTCTTCCAAAGTCCCAGGAAAGTTATAGAAAAATTGTCAAGCAACTTGAAATTAAGGAAACTGAGTTCTATACGTACAAGTCAAAGGAGGAAAGAGGGTTCAAAGTAATACTCCGAAACATGCACCCTTCAGTAAATATTGAAGAGTTAAAACAAGAACTCCATGAGCTAGGTCATGAAGTAATCAATGTTTGGAATATAAAAAGAAGAGGTTCAAACCAACCGCTTTCATTATTTGAAATCGAACTTAAAACAAGTCCTAACAATAAGGAAATCTACTCAATTAATTCATTGATGTATGCCCGCATTAGCTTCGAACCACCTAGGCCAAAGAAACAAGTCCCCCAGTGCTCAAACTGCCAACAATATGGCCACACTAAATCCTTTTGTAGAAGACAGCCCAGATGTATAAAATGTGCAGGATATCATTCATCAAAACTCTGTTCAAGACAAAACTGGTCCAATGAAGTGAAATGTGTTCTCTGTGATGGACAACACCCAGTCAATTATAAAGGATGCTCTATCTACAAACAAACACTCAGGTTTAAATATCCTTCTCGTACTAATGAAAATGCTCGTGTTCACGAGAATCGAAACACTGCTGAAAATAGGAACATTCCTAATACCTCAGCCGGCTCTTATGCTGATGTTACAAGAAACGCACAGTTTCAACCTCAACAAGCACAGGTAGAACCCTCTATACCAGAATCTATGTGGCTTCCTCCACAGCAACCTAGTGGGCTTCCTCCACGGCAAACTAGTGGGATTCCTCCAAACCAACTGAATCATCAGAAGTCATTTACCTTCTAAAGGCTCTCTCGCAGCAAATGACAACAATGACAAATCTTTTGCTAAACTTATTGTCAAAATCAAATTAAAATGGATTCTTTAAGAATAGCATTTTGGAATGCAAATGGTCTTTCCCAACATGCTCTGGAGGTAAAAACACATCTGATCTCAAATCAGATAGATGTTTTCCTCATATCAGAGACCCATTTTACCAATAAAAGCTTTATACAAATTCCTGGGTATAAATTTTATTACGTGAACCACCCTGGGGGCTGGGCACATGGTGGCTCTGCGATCCTTATAAAAAATAACATTAAACATTCCCAAAGCAATCATTTTTGCACTCATGAAATACAGGCTACGAATGTTATAGTATATGACTGGCAAGGCCCTCTTACCATATCATCACTTTATTGCCCTCCAAGACATAATCTTAAAAAGAACGACTATGAAACCTTCTTTAACACACTTGGAAGCAGATTTCTTGCGTATGGAGATTATAATGCCAAGCATACTGCTTGGGGCTCCAGACTTATTACTTCTAAGGGAAGTCAATTAAATAGTGCTATTCAAAATCTCTGTTTGAAAATAATATCCCCCGGATCTCCTACATACTGGCCCACAGACCTAAACAAGATCCCTGACTTGATTGATTTCTGTGTATCTAAGGGATTGTCACAAATCTCATATAAATGCTACTCCTATCCAGATCTGTCATCAGATCACTCCCCTGTTATGTTAGTTCTAACGTCAACAGTAGAAAACCATGACAAATCATGTAAACTTCATAATAAAAAAACCAATTGGACATATTTCCGATATATGGTAAAAACACATCTTAACTTGAAAATCTCGTTAAAGACTGAAGAGGAAATCACAAACGCCACTGAGCACTTCAATGAGACTTTACAACATGCATCCTGGTGTTCTACTCCAGCAGTAAAGGAAAAATGCGTTTTAACCCCCTCCAGTACAGTTAAAAATAAGTTGTCAGAAAAAAGACATGCCAGAAAGAAATGGCAAACAACTAGATCCCCTCTAGATAAGACAATACTGAACAGGATAACTCGTGAGCAGTGTTACCGTTGTGCGACTTTAGTTGCAATTTGCATCCTTTTTGACGCTGTGAGACTTTTTGTGCGACTTTTTTAAACTTGTCTAATTTTGCAACTTATTCCAACTTTGTGCGACTTTTTTCCCCTTTTAGATTAAGTGAAATTTTGTTTTTCTTTTTAAAGATGTACACTGAAAAATTACACATATTATAAATATTTTTTTAAAACTTTTAGAGTTTTTACCCCATTCCTTTATATATATCCCATACTATTGTGAAATATTGCATGGAAACAACCTATGAAATGGAGATAGGTCGTTGGTATGTTCAGAAAAAATGTCTCACTTTTCACAAAATAAAAAGCATTGTATGGAGACCGCCATAAGGGTCGAAGATAGAGCCCGTGTAAAAAAATAATTATATCAAAACATATATCCTTTGATAAAAACATATATGGATCATAAATAAATGGATCTAATCAGATCTACTCCATATATACTCATATCTGCTTCAGATATTTTTAGATCCGTAAATTGAGTCTATCTGACAACTTTACATATATAAACATATCTGAAAATGTCTGATCATATATGCCAGATAGACTCAATTTACAGATCAAAAAATTTCTGAAGCAGATATGAGTATATATGGAGTAGATCTTTATATCCATTTAGATATGATCCATATATGTTTTTATCAAAGGAGATATGTTTTGATATAATTCTTTTTTTACACTGTAGGTAAGTATGTTTTGAAAAAAGTTTGGGGTTGAAAAACTATTAGGGGTCGGTCATACATTTGACTCCTCCATAGGTACCCTAGGGACAGTTATGGATGATAGGGCTTGGTTAGGTATGTTTGAAAAAAAAACTAGGGAGGAAAAAGCTCCTAAGGAAGCTTCCATACGAAAACAAAATTTTTATAAAAAATTGCTCCTACCGCTTTAACTTTTTCAAGAGTGCATCTAAAGAAGTCAAATGTATGACCGACCCCAAAAGGTTTTCAACTCAAACTTTTTTCCAAAACATACTTACCCTCTATGTATCTTCAACCCTTAAAAAAAATGTGTGACTTTAATTTGGAAAAACGACTTTTTTGTCCGACTTTTTTTGTAAAAAACGACTTTTTCTGCGACTTTTTCAAAATTCTCAACGGTAACACTGCTCGTGAGCTGAAAAATATCTTGCAAAATGAGAGAAACGAAAGCATAGAAAAAGAGCTAAGAAATTTGGGCCCTACCAAATCTACAGACTACTCTCTTTGGAAAATGACGAATAAGGTCAAGCAACAGGTTAAGATAAGTTACCCAATTAGGAAAGATGACAACTCATGGACAAAAACTAACCATGAGAAGGCAATTAGGTTTAGTGAACATTTGAAAATGGTTTTCATCCCGAACAGCTCAGAAATTAGCCCTGAATTTATTGAACGCTCCTTACAGGAAATTTATCAACTTGATCTCCCGATTAAGAAAGCGTGAAGAAGCAAATGTTATTAAAAAACTTGTCCTAAATAAAGCTCCAGGTTATGACCTCATTACAAGTAAAGTTTTACAGGAATTGCCCAACGAAGGATTAGTATACATCACTAGTATATATAATGCCTGCCTTACCCGAAACTTTATTCCACCTCAATGGAAAGTTGCCCAAATTATTATGATTCAAAAACCCGGCAAAAGCCCTCATGATGTCACATCATATCGCCCAATTAGTTTACTCCCAATTCCATCTAAAGTACTGGAAATCCTTTTTATAAATAGGTTAATGCCTATTATAGAATCAAAATCACTGATTCCAATGCATCAGTTTGGGTTCAGAAAAAAACATGGTACAATTGAGCAGGTTCATAGGCTCGTTGAGACGATACAGGATGCTCTGGAGAACAAAAAATATTGCACTGCTGCTTTTCTTGATATTTCTCAAGCATTTGATAAAGTATGGCATGATGGTCTTCTATACAAAATCAAAAAGCACCTCCCAGTGAACTATTATATATTTATTCGATCTTACCTCTCGGATCGCTTCTTTTTTGTGAAAGAAGAAGACGAAATGAGCAGTTTACATGTTTTCAATGCCGGAGTCCCACAAGGCAGTGTTATGGGGCCAACTCTGTATCTCTTGTATACCGCAGATTTACCAAACACTGATGGAGTTCTTATAGGCACCTTTGCCGATGATACTGCAGCTCTTGCTGTTCATGCAGATCCTGCAGTTGCAAGTAATATTTTACAAAAATGTGTAGATAACATTTCTCTATGGCTTAAAGATTGGCGCATAAAATCAAATGAAGATAAATCAGTTCAGGTCACTTTTACTTTAAGAAATGGGACTTGCCCCCCTGTTAATCTTAATGGAAAGGAAATTTCCCAAAAAGATGATGTCAAGTACCTTGGCATTCACCTGGACAAAAAGCTCTTATGCACCGAAAAAATTCCCCAGTTGTCCAGTTACGTAATTTCCCAGTTAATACTACATTTTTTAAAAATAACTGGCTTAGCCACCAGTAACTATGATTTCAGTTAATAATAACAGTTTTTAAGTTACCCTGTATTTCAAATTCTTTTTAATTTGTCAAAAGTTAAAAAAAAACAATTTCAAATAATAGCAAATATTGTGTCTCTTAAAACCAAATCGTGAATTTATTTGGTACATGGTAAGAATGATTAATGTTCAAAGATATTTGTTAAATTATAAATTATATCGAAACATTTTTTTTTGTTTATAGGTGACGGACAAGAAAATCCGGCCAAAAGCAGAATTGCTTCAGTTACGGATGCTGATGGTGGAAAGTTAAAGCGAGTATATATTCAAAAAATGGTAGTAAAAATAATAAACTTTGTCTTATTATAAATGTATCAATAAAATTAATAAATAAATAATGGTTTGGAGATTCCTTATTGCAGAAAAAAAATTATTTAGAACAAAATTTCGGTTCTACACAACCAACCCCTATATTAATTTCGTTATTTTTAACTAGGTATAAATTATTTTTCAAAGTAACCGGGAAAATCGTTACCATTACCTGTCGCAATAATTGAATTTGGATTTTTTAAAAAAATTAGTTACTATCAACTTATTTGAATAACTGGGCCTCAGTTAGGTGTATTTTAACTGGGGTTCAGTTGAAATATTAGTAGCCAGTAACTGGGAAATTTTTTGGGTGTGGAAAAAACACATTCTGACAAAAAAGAAAGCCCTTGACTTACAAGTCAGAAAAATGTCTTATTTGATTGGCACTCAATCGAAACTTTCGCTCGAAAATAAGCTCTTGATATACAAATGCATACTAAAACCAATTTGGACTTACGGTATCCAATTGTGGGGTAGTGCAGCAAATTCCAATCTGGAAATTCTACAGCGATTTCAATCGAAAACCCTTAGACAACTAACAACAGCTCCTTGGTACATATCAAATAACCAGCTTCACAGAGAACTTAAAACTCCGACAGTAATCGAAGAAATAAAAAACCAATTGATGTCCTATCAATCAAGAGTTCAAAACCACCCAAATCCTTTAGCGTCAACTTTTAATGGCAAACGCAACTACTTTTGTCCGACTCAGAAGAAGAGCTCCCCAGGACCTACTTAGATGAACCCCTTAAAATGGCCCAGAGTATACTAAGGAATTATTTTTATATATATTTTAGTTTTTTAGTTTTAAGTTATCTGTGGGATGATCACTGGATCATCTGCACTTCATAGTCAAATAATTTTAAGTCACGTGTAATGATTAATATCAATTTATGATAGATTGCATTAATAAATGAATTTAAAAAAAAAAAAAAAAATTTACAAAATAGTTTATAAATTTTAAGCCCCGCCACTCCGAAATGACGTATTATTATTGACCCCTATACCAACCCATTAAGTTTTATCAAATTAGGAGTCAGGGCCCTAAACATAGCACATGTCAGAAAATTGCAAACTTACCTCTGAAGTAGAATCATCCAAATTGTTGCTATCATCTGGCACCATACAGCTTTTTGAAGTGGAAGGCTCTTCTTCCATGCTACTTTTAGATGAGCATGGCTTTTCCATATTCAATAAAAATTTCATCTGGTGGTAATACCAAAGTGTTGGCTCCACAACATCGTCAGCACCATTTCCGCTCTTGTTTTCAGAACCAGAAATTCGTTTGAATTCCTTGCGGAAATTGGTGCGCAATGTGTTAATTTTTTTTACTACTGTCGCCTTGTCCGCCTCAGGATACATTTCATTGTACCTTGACAGCAGTATTTCGTATTGCTCGTCTTTGATGTTCCTGTTGCAATACTCCTTGCATTTGAGGTTCCATAAAGCTGGAAGACTTTGATATAATTCTATAATATCAAGTATGAAGTTTCTTTCAACTTCCTTTGTTTGATTCGGCATTCTGTTTTGGAGTAAATAAAAATAGTTTTACTATTAGGAAAAAGGGATTTTTAAGTAGTACTTACTTGTAAATTTGGCAAACTTTAATTTTTTTGGCTGTATATATTTTAAGTTTATATTAGATATTTTTTTCTATGTTATTTTGTAATTTAATGTAAACATTTATTCTGTACAGAACTAATTTCAAACTATTTTCGTTTGTTGTCAAAAGTAAATTTTAAATGAAAAGCAATCAGCTGTTTTTTGGAGGGAAATTTACATTGTAAAATGTTACCAACACAAGGCACACACGATTCAATATTTTGAAAGATTGCGTGATTGGACAATCATTTTTGGATTGCGTTAAATATACTGTACAATAGTCAATCTTACCCACACACGATCAATATAATGGCATATTGTGCATTATATTGCGTCGTCTGTACGCACCTTTACTAAATTGTACAAAAAAAAATATTTTTTTGTAATTCGTTTTAGTAAACTCGCGTTACAAACTATTAATTTTTTACTGATTTTTTAATAATTTTTTCAGTTGATTTTTAAAAATTTCGTTTTAACTTTTCGGTTTTCTTTTCTAGAAAATTAATGCACTAATGAAATACAAAAAGAAAATGTTATTAAAATATTTGGAAATTAAAAAGGGCATTTAAAAAAAATATACAGTTAGTTATTTTTTTATTTTAATGGTAAAACTGCGCTTTGATGAGTATGAATATGTTTATTATTTTCAATATTGAATTACACTTATTTGTCTGCTTCATTGTAACTACTTTGTTTTCTTTCAAATAAAAAAATATATAAAAAAGGGAACAAAATGCAGTAAAGAGAAGATATGCAAAATTCAAAAAAACACCGACCTTTTTCAATTCTTTTTTATTTCTTCTCCACTTGCGGTCCTTTTTTGTTTTTTTGTTACGCTATCTGCGATTGTTTTTTCTTGTGTACAGTGTACACAAAGGGTTGATTTCTTAATACTCAGAATAGTATTGGTAATTTTGTGTACTTTTCTTCATGCCTTTCTTTCTATTATTCAGTTGAAAAATAGCATTTGAATTGACAACGTCGCGGAGCGGAAGAAATAAAAAATGTACAACAACAAAATATTACAACACAAAATACAGGTAACCAAATTTAAAAGTATTTTTTGTTTAAAATTAACTCTTTTTTTAGGACAATAAATAATAGAAAATGATGAAAACAGGTAACAACTTTATATTTATGTGTTCCATTTAAATAATATCAATATAATGTATTTTTTATTCTAGAACACCAATTTATTCAACATGCCAATTTATTCAACACAATTTTCAAAGCATTAATTTTATGTGGTATGTAATTTATATTTTGTATTAAAAAAAATGTATTCAATATTTTCTTTACATATTTCAGATCAAAAATTCAAACAAAATCTGACTTGCATTGAAATAGTAATGGCGACAACAAGCGCAATACGCAGTTTACATATAGTAAAAAAAGACCAAAAATTTAAAATACACAATTTACAATTTTTTTACAAAAAAATTTAGTAATACTAATAAGGCGGTTGGATGGAATGAAATTACACTCAACAACAAGTTGTACAACTTGTTAGCCGACCAGCCAAAATATCAAAAAAATTTGATATTTTCAACGGTTGGTTGACAAGTTGTACAACCTGCCATTACACGAGAAATTTGCATTCGGTCGATAGATAAATTGTAAGATTTGTCTGCCGTCTGATGGCCTCTATAGAGTAGTCCAACAAATGGCGTTTGAAAAAGTAGTAAACAAAAACCATATGGTATTGTTTACGAAATTTTATCACAAATCGAAATGTGAGCGAGATGGAAGATACCAGTTTTACAGTGAGAATGCAGATTGTTTTTTGTCTCTCTTTGCTTTGCGTTTGAACTTTAGTTTGGCATTGCCAGAATTTTCCAATTATCTTTGGTGATGCCAGATCTACAAAACGGTCGATGGATTACTATGGGTACGTTCAGCAGAGAAAGCTGCTACCCAGCTGCTCCTCAACATTCTGCTGAACGGTTTAATTTTTGACATTTCGGTCAACATGTTGAGTGAGCGCTTCTCATCACTGGTAGCGTTAAAAAATTATGCTACATTTGATCACAAACTGATAAATAAGCTGTTTTATTGAAATTATTTCTTTTTTTTTACGTTATTTAAGGAAATAAACAAAAATATCATAAAAAAGTGATTTCCACAGATAAAATATAAAAAAACAATCATTTATTCCAATATTTTAAAACATTCATAAAAAATTGCGTTCAGCAGAATCAACTAATCAAAACATGCTACATCTCAACTGTTGAGTAGCAGGTTTCTCTGCTGAACACGCTCTATGTCACTATGAGTGTTGATTCTATAATTGTTTTAGGTGACTTTAATTTGCCAAACGTCTCATGGCATTCTTTGCCGGACACTCAGTCATTAATTCCATTGTCTTCGGATGATACTTCGCTAAAATTTTTATCTCCGCTAACCGATTTAAATTTGTTTCAATTGAATTATGTGCTAAATTCCAAACGTAGAACTTTGGACTTAGTATTAGTTAATGACCCATCGTTATGTGAGGTGAGTAGAGTTGATCCCGTATCAACTCCTGTGGATTGTTATCACCCAACTCTAGGTATTACTTATTCGTTTCCACTTGGGACTTTGCCATTATCTGTTTCGTCTCACAGTAAAGTTTTTTGTTTCAAGCGCGCGGATTTTATGAAGTTAGATTCACTTCTTTCAAACGTTGATTGGTCATCATTTTGCACTGATATTGAAGGGGTGCGTTATTTTGATATAAGGTTGGATATGTTTTATAGAATATTGTTTGAGTGTATTTTGGAATCAGTTCCGAAAATACAGGTTCAATCTGAAAATGGTCCCCCTTGGGGATCCAGGCTGTTATCTAAACTGAAAAATGTTAAGAGTAAATGGTTTAAGAAATATAAGAAATCGGGTTCTAATATAGATTTTAGTAGATATGCAGTGGCTAGAAGTTCGTTTAATATGGAATCTCGTAGGGCGTATGCAATTTATTTGGATAAAGTTAGGGAGAATTTTAAACGTGATCCTAAATCTTTTTACCGCTTCGTTAAGTCTAAGCGGAGCTCTTCAACTTACCGCACAGTGGTTAGATTAAATGATGTTGAGTTTTCGGATGATCATTCTATTTCGAATGCATTTGCGGATTTCTTCGCAACTACATACTCTGATGGGGAGTATGACTTGGATTCTCGGTACGCGTTTGAGATTCAGAGAGCAAGCTCTCTGAGTCTTCCTATGTTGGACGTAGCTTCTGTTTTTTCAAACATGAACAAGTTGAAGATTACGTATAGCGCTGGTCCCGATGGGGTCCCGTCCTCTGTTTTAATATTTTGCTCGGGGGCTCTATCAGCTCCATTGACATTTTTGTTTAACTCTACATTGTGTCACCAGATTTATAAATTATTGTAACTCTTTTCGAACTATAAATAAACAAACACAAAAGATTTAATTTTAATACGAAAGATTATCGGTTTTTATTTAACAAAGTTCTCATAAAACAAATAGTAAGTTTTTATAATGTATTTTTCCGAAGACGCTTTACAAACGATTATCGACGACTACTACGATCAACTGATGACAATTCAAACAAAAGATAAAATGACAATTCAAATACAGAGTCGCTCAATCAGTGTTGTCAACTTCACTTGACAGTTCGGCCGATCCTGGACAGAAGTCGTCCTCGGCTTCATCGCCTTCCTGAAGTCCCAATTCTGGGGAACCATCACACCATCGTTTCATCTTGTCAGAACTGTAGACGGAGCAAAATTTACGAGATGTTATCTGCATGCCTGGAATATCTTCCACTAAATACCGATCATTACCCAAAACCCGGGAGATGATATAGGGACCACGATACTTTGGTTCCAACTTACGTGATTCTCCTGTGGCCTGTGGTTCGTTTTCTAGTACAATCAACTCGTTTTCCATGTAGCCAGTAGGATGGGTATGCTTACTATCAAACCGTTTCTTCCATTTTTCGCGTTCTCTTTCAATATTTAGGACGGCAAGTTTGCGTTTCTCATCAATCGATATACCATGGTCGTTTTCGAGGTCATCTTGAATGGCAGCAAGGATACGATTTTGAACTATGTCAATGGGTTTGTAATCAAAAATTAATTCATTCGGACTAAAACCAGAAGTGGCGTTCCTTTGCAAATTTACCGACCACTGCAACTGGTGTAAGTACAAATCCCAATCCTTTGATTCATTTGTCGTAGTTCGAAGATAGTTCAAAATAATCTGGTTTGCCCGCTCTACTTGGCCGTTAGCCCTTGGCGTTCGCACGGCAGTCTTGATGTGCTGGATATTATTACGATCACAATATTCCTCAAAAAGTTTTGCTGTGAAGGCAGTTCCGCGATCCGATATAATGCGTTTGGGTAAGCCAAAATAACCAGTTAATTCATTTATACGGAGTTCACACTAGAGAATTTGTACTCGTTTAAGCCACTTGTTTAAAAAAATAAACAAAATCGTTCACACTACATTTTGCGCGTTTAACTTTGAGTGTTTAACGTTTGTAAACAAACGCACATAACCTAATTCTGAAAAAAATTGTAAAAATATTTCTAAAAACCTTTTAAACTTTGGCGGAAGACAAGATATTTAATTTTTTTATAACATATACATAACACCACTACACGGAACACCTTTTTATTGACTCATTCCAAGTAAATAGGAAGAGTTTTCTGTTTTTTGTTCCGGACCTGTCCGAAGCTGTTTGCATATTTATACTTCGATGGAAGGCAAAATTCACTATTAGTGCAGCTTTTCCAATATAATTATAAATAAAACACACACTTTTTTCTGATTTTCAGTAGTTTTTATTAGTTTTTTAAATATTTATAATTTCTCAATTTTCCAACGTTTTGCTAAGAAAAATGGCAGACAGATACAGAAGCTGGTTGCTATGCAATCTTTTTTTTTGGCATAGAATAAAGAAAAATTAAAAGGAAATACACCGAACCCTGCCTTTGAAATGTTTAGCGAAATGTTCAACAGGGAAACAAGTCGAATTTGATTGTTTAGCTGAACAACCAAATGTATGGGGAAACAAGTCAAATTTTGCTCGTTTAGCGCTTAAACACTCATGAGATGTTTAAAGTCGCTAGTGTGAACTCCATATTAGAACGTTTAATACCGGAGCCGTCTTTGTATTTCTTACAGCTTTCACAACGATAAATTTCGTAAAGGCGTCAGAGATTGCGAGAATGTGGGTATTACCCCTTTTGCTTCGTATGAATGGTCCCAAATGGTCGATGTGAATTTGCCTAAATGGAAGTGGTTCCAAACTGCCGTAATGGAGTACTCCCTGGCTTACCACCTTTTGACTTGTTATAACAACACTCCGTGCATGCATCAATATACTCTTTCACATATTTTCGCATTCGCTTAAACCAAAAAGTTTGTTAATTCTTTCCAATGTCTTCTCAAAACCATAATGTCCAACATCGTCGTGACAGAGTTTAGCGATTCGCCATCTAACCGAATTAGGGACCACGAATTTCAGTCCATCGTCGGTTTTCCTATAAAGACGGTTATTCTGCAGAGCAAAATCGGATTTTATCTGTTGCAACTGATCAGCCTTCTCGGTACCATTCAATACATCAATAATAAAATGTAATTTTTTTGTCCTGAAGCTGCATTGTTAGTAGCCAATCATCACTATTGACTTCGATGTGCATGATGAACCCAGCCGGCTCAGTCTCCTTCGGTGGTTGATCGGGTGATCGGCTAAGTGCATCTACGTGGGCCATACGCAGGCCTTCGCGGTGAATAAACTGACAGTCATATTCTAGAAGTTTCATAAACCAACGAGCAATTTTCGGAATTAGTTCCTTATTAGTCCTGGCCCTGGTTATAGCAGAACAATCCGTTATGACACGAAATGATTTGCCAAGCAAATAGATTCGGAAACGATCAAGCGTTTCAACTACGGCCAACACCTCTAGCTCGTAACTGTGGTATTTGCCTTCCGTGTCGGTGCAATGGCGGCTGAAATAAAACACTGGTTGCCATTTGTTATCACCCGTAGATTGTAACAGCACTCCGGCTAGACCCACGCTGCTAGCATCAGTATGAACTTCATGCTCCGCCTTAGAGTCATACATCGCCAATACAGGTTTACTGCACAGTATGTCGATTAGTTTCTCAAACGATTCTTGTTGAAGACTTCCCCATTTAAAACTAGACTCTTCCGTCTTTCTCAACATTTCCGTAAGGGGACGTGAAATAATAGAATAATTTTTGACAAATTTTCTAAAAAATCCGGTAAGTCCTAAAAAGCGACGAACCTCTGTGACGTTTTCCGGGACCTTAAAGTTTCTAATGGCGCTTACCTTATTATCGCCAGGTTCGATTCCATGTCGGCTAACCCTATGACCAAGATATGAAATTTCCTCAGCCAGAAAGTTGCACTTGTCCAAACGTAAAGTAAGGCCACCTTCTTCCAATATGGATAGAAAACGGTCTAAACGATCAATGCCCTCTTCAGCCGTTGTGCTCGGTATTATTACGTCATCGAGATAAGTTAAAACTTCGCCAGGATTCATCATCTTGGAAATTAGATTCATAACTGCCTGGAACACGGCCGGAGCGTTTACCAGTCCAAACGGCATACGATTGAACTCATAGTGTCCTTCGGCGGTAACAAACGCAGTGTATTTCCTTGAGGTCTCGTCAATTTCTATCTGGTGATAGCCCATACGCAAGTCAAGTGTAGTAAAATAATGATTACCTGCAAGTTGTGCAAATTGTTCATCCATTACAGGCATAGGATACGGTATTTTTGTTGTGATTCGGTTAAGTTGTCTGTAGTCTACACAAAGACGATGTTCCCCGTTTTTCTTCTCGACCAGTACAATACCAGATGCGTATGGAGATTCCGATGGGCGGATGATTCCATTATTCAATAAATCATTTACGATCTTGTTAACGATTGGTCGTTTAGCGAACGCGATTCGATATGGCCTTGTGTATACCGGTACGTCGGTGGTTACTTGGATATTCATCTTCACCAGATTACACTTACCCAGCTCGGATATATTCTCGGCGAAACTTGCACGATGCTTCTCTAAAACGGATTGAAATTTTTCACTTTCAGTGGAGGTAATGCTTTCAACAGAATGTATTACGTTAACATCTTGTATCCAACATTCGTCACCTTCAATTATCGTACGATTTCCTTTACGGCATAACACATCACGGCCAATTAGAATATTCTTAGGGATAAAATTATCCTCAACCACAAACATTTCCGTTTCAAAAATATTTCCATCGACCTCCAACGACGTTTTAATTTTGTTTATACATTCATATTCGCCACCAGCAAATCCCTTTAAGGTAACCATACACCCAATATTCTCGCCAACCGTACCGGCAAAAGATTTTCTGACCAAATTACGTATGCACCCGGAATCAATAAAAGCTTCAGTCTCCGTCCCATTGACATACACCGCTTTTGTAAGGTCACCATTTGATTCAATTATGCTGTCGTTGATTTTGTTCACATTTGACGACGTTTTCTTCTCATTGCAATCAGCTGTACGATGTGTAGTACGTTGACAAATTCCGCAGCGTTCCTTTTTCTGGGGTTCAGTACACTTTATCGCGTAATGACCATAGCCAAAACAATTGAAACATTTTATTTTACTCAACGAATCATGGTTACCTTCCTTTCTCATAGTTGTCGCCATTGTTTTTGCCGGCCTCTGTACCGTTGTAATTTGTGTTGTTATATCATTAAAACTGCAGTAGTTGGTAATGTCTAAATACAATTGATTGCATGTACCATAGTTGTTTGAAATTTTTCGTTTCAAATCTGGGTCATTAGTCCCATTTACGATGTGTCGAGCGATAGCGGATTCCGTTAAGTAACCTTTAGCCCCCATAGCCAACATCTTAAAATAATATTCCTGCGGTGTCTCGTTTGGATGACGCTTTGTATGAGACATTTTAATGTGGACATCAGCTTCATTGACCACATGAGGAAAATCGTTCAAAAATTTATCCTTGAATTGAATCCATGTTACAAAAACGACCTCTAGTGAATCAACCCAATATTTTGCTGGTCCCTGCATTTTCTGTTGTACAGCAAAAATTAACGAAGGTTCATCCCAACCATAGTTCGTTTTTAAAATCTCAACCCGTTTTATAAACTGGAATGAATTCAAAGACTCACTCATCGTAGGATTAAATTCGGGCAAAATAGATATAATTTCCCTTACGTTGCCATAAGGGTTAACAGGGTTAGAAACAAAATTGGGTGCAAAAAACTGTTGTTGTGGTTGTACGTATGTGCCAGACGTTGGCGACGGAAAATATTGCTGACCACCACGGTGGGTGGGTACGTGGCTCGAAGCTAACATCTGTGGATGTGAACCGGTAACGTAGCATGACGTTGTGCGCGGCACATAAAGATTCGCTGTTGGATCGACATATTGATGATCAATATTCAAACCGGGCGCTGTATACGAATTACGGATTGGCTGCCGATAACAACTGCCGGATACAGAAGCGTGTTGTAAATTCGGCTGCAAGTTAACGGTCTGCTGGTAAGCGGTACTGTATGGAAAAACGGGTTGCTGTGACGGCTGCAACATATCGGGCTGCTGGTAGGCAGTGCTAGCTGAAAAAACGGGTTGCTGGGACGGCTGCAACATATCGGGCTGCTGGTAGGCAGTGCTAGATGAAAAAACGGGTTGCTGGGACGGCTGCAACATATCGGGCTGCTGGTAGGCAGTGCTAGATGATAAAACGGGTTGCTGGGACGGCGGCAACATATCGGGCTGCTGACCGGCAGAGCTAGGCGAATTAATGTGTTGATGTGACGGCAAACCAACATTGTTGACGGATGTGGCTGTTGTACGGCTACCACTGAACGAATTGGATGATGTTGACACGGTTTTCGTATTTCCGATTGAAACACCGGCGGATGTTTTACGCACTGGGGAACCGTCGGGCGATACGAATGTCTTTAGTGGCGAAGAAGACTGTGATGGCTGAAAACGAATTGACATCGCCCGCATTTCAGCAATTGTCTTTTCTAAATTTGCAATACGACCGGTCATACCGGGTGAATTTTCATCGTCGCGGATTCCCTCGAGACGTTTTATTAATGTTTTTTTATTTCCCGTACACGACACGCCGGCGTCTCTACATTTCGCCTGTAAATTTTTCAAAGTTAAACTACGGATATTTTCCATGGCGTTTTGGATTTATCCCACTTCTGAAATAATTGTCACCAGATTTATAAATTATTGTAACTCTTTTCGAACTATAAATAAACAAACACAAAAGATTTAATTTTAATACGAAAGATTATCGGTTTTTATTTAACAAAGTTCTCATAAAACAAATAGTAAGTTTTTATAATGTATTTTTCCGAAGACGCTTTACAAACGATTATCGACGACTACTACGATCAACTGATGACAATTCAAACAAAAGATAAAATGACAATTCAAATACAGAGTCGCTCAATCAGTGTTGTCAACTTCACTTGACAATTGTGAATTGGTTACTTTCCTTCATTTTGGAAGAAATCTTTTTTAATTCCGCTACATAAATCTGGGAGTGTTGTGAACGTTTCGAATTATAGGGGAATTGCTAAACTAAGTGCAATTCCTAAACTATTTGAGAAACTTGTCACTGATATTGTTTCCTACCATGTATCTTCCATTTTAGTACCATGTCAGCATGGTTTTCGTAAGGGTCGATCGACTAATACTAATTTGTTTCAATTTTCTTCTAATATCATTAGTGGTTTTACTTCAGGTCTACAGACTGATGCGATTTATACTGACTTCAGTAAGGCATTTGATAAGGTCAACCATAATCTTTTGCTCTACAAGTTGAGTGTAATTGGATTTAATGGTATCGTTTTGCAATGGTTATATTCATATTTGAGGAATCGTGAGCAATGTGTCCTTTTTAGGCAGACCCATTCTAGATGTATAAGTGTTGCTTCTGGTGTCCCTCAGGGCAGTCACCTTGGTCCTGTCCTCTTCTTGTTGTTTATGAATGATCTGCCATCTTCTATTATTCATTCTAATATTTTGATGTTTGCTGATGATGTTAAGCTTTTTTTGTCTTACAGTTCTCCTGTTGGACAGTTATTGCTGCAGCATGACTTGAATAAATTTTATAATTGGTGCAATTGTAATCTCATGGAGCTGAACTTGAAAAAGTGTAAGCACATGACTTTTGCTAGGTCAAAACTTTTGACTTCTCAGTACCTATTAAATGGTTCAATTTTAGAATCGGTTGATTCTATTTTGGATCTCGGAATTCTTTTGGATGGAAAGTTGACTTTTAATGCACATGTGGAGACTATGGTGAATAAGGCCTATGGCGTTCTTGGATTTATGAAACGCTTGGCGAAGGAATTTTCTGACCCCTATATAACGAAACAATTATTTACCTCATTGGTTAGACCAATTTTGGAATTTGGTTGTATTGTTTGGGATCCATATTATGTCGTTCATAGTGATATGATTGAATCGGTACAGAAACAATTTTTACTTTTTTGTCTTAGGAACCTTAACTGGGGTCCGGACTATAGCAATCTTCCATCATATAATGGAAGATTGGCGTTGATAAAACTTCCTACTCTGAAGAGTAGACGTATTATGTTGAATACTGTGTTTATTTTAAAGGTTATTAAGGGCGAAGTTGATTCTGAATTTCTTGTCGGGAAGTTGTTTTTCAATGTCCCTTTTCGGCCTACCAGATATTACAGCTTTCTATATATTGATTTTTGTCGCACGAATTATGCTTGTGCAGATCCTATTCGTAGGATGTGCACTGATTTTAATACGTTGTACAGGTTTGTTGACTTTTCGGAGAATTATGCCCTTGTGAAATCGACTATTTTGACATATTTGAATAGATTGCGTGACGATGATTATTTTAATTTCTTTGAACGTTTGTAGTTAATTCAGGACTATCAATTCTTAATTATTTGTAGAAATTATGTAGTTGTAGTAATTGTATATAAATGTATTTAGTGTCTTTATAATAAACCGACTGATGACTAAGAGTCAGTAGTTGGTTTATTACTATCCTTACTTATCCAGCCTTATCCGCTATGGTTCGGAACATGGTGTGTACGTGTTCCTTCGTCATGGGAACGAGCCCTCTCGGTCGGTTGGGGTGGGTAAGTGTGAGGTGGGACCGTTCGAAAAAAAAGAAAAAAAAAATATATTTTCGGGTTACTTGTAATAACTTGAAATGGCTATATCAAGGTTACCATTATATCGATTTCAAATGCCTTTGCACGAATTTAAATCTTTTTTAATAAAGTTTAATTAGAATAAAAGAGATTGCTCGATTTTAAATTTTTAAAAAATTTTTTTTTTCAAAAATGATAAACTTGTAATTTTTCGTAGTCTGAAGCCCTTTTACTTTAAACGGCTGTATCTCTGCAACTATTGCTCCGATTTTGTCACAATTACAAAAAAATAAAAGATTGAGTCTTTATCTTTCCTCTGGAACCAAATTTGAGACAATCGGGCTAGTACTTACAGAGATATATGCATTTATACAAAGTTTTTTTTTTAATTTTTATGAGAAACCCATTATTTATGGTTTCATGCACTAAGAAAAAAAAATTATCAAATCAAGCAAAAACAATCTCAAATTAAAAATAAAACAGTGACAAAAGTCAACAAACTTTGTTTTTTCTCAAATTGAAAATGTTTATCGACACTTTTAATATGGCTTGAGTAACAAACAAAATTTTAAAAATGAAATGAAACAACGTTGATTTGAGAATGTTTATATGTTCAAATCAAAAGTGCACATAATCAAATTAAATATTAAAAATTATTTATATAATTTTCTTTCTGTTTCCTAAAATTTTCAATGTAAATAAAACAATTGGAATTTTTTTATATTTACATACACATTTTATTTATTTTTCTTTACCACAGAAAAGTTATAAAGATGCAACTTTCTATATATAGAAATAAAATAATATATCGTCGCTGCTCTGACAAAAACACCCATGTGATTATCAAAAATTGTTTGAAGACGTCTACGAATTAGATTAATTTTGTACTTTCGCGATCTTTTAAAGATACACCTCTTACGTACATATTTAAATAATATTGCAAATCTACTTTTTCCATTAAGATTACCTTAAAATTCAACGCAAACGTTCACAAATTAGCTAGTATCTTTAATAAATACACATAAGTGTTTTTGTCAGAGCACCGACATTAAATAGACATCAAATAATACAAAAATTCCGGGATTGCTGTCATAAAATGTTAATTTTCTTCTGAATTATTGGTACTCCACATTAATTTCCGCAAACAGGTACTCCACATTAATTTTCACATTAATTTCCACACCGTTTTTTTCATTTTGACTTTTGTCACTTATTACAAAAATTTAGTTCATTCTTTTACTTTCAGAAAATATTTATTGTTTTTCGTTTACTTAATTTTTATGAAAATTGAAAAGTTTTCACTTATGATACGCCACGAGAGTTTTCTAAAATAATTGCGTAATTTATATGGCGTCGTTTTTAAAGTTGTTTAAAACTCATTTTGCTATTGTTTACAATCAAAATGATTATTTTCATCATGGCAGCATCATGAAATAAAAAGGAGTTTTTTTATATTTAATTCAAAAAACATACTTTTAAAATCAAGACCGAAACATATTTAATTTTATAAAATTTCATTTCATTATTAAAATGTCTTTCAAAAATTTGAGAATTTTAAAAATGAGTACGAAAATGTTTGATTTGACGACGATTTTTTCCCTCAGTGTGGAGACCCTCATTTTTAAACTGCTGTAACTCGGTAAATAATGATCCGATTTTGACTCTATAAAAACTAAAATGCATAAGTATATTAGCTTTATCATGACAGAAAAAAAATTAAGACTATCGGACTAGTATTAACAGATATTTATGCATTCATATCAAAAATATTTTCGGGTTACTTGTAATAACTTGAAATGGCTATATCAAGGTTACCATTATATCGATTTCAAATGCCTTTGCACGAATTTAAACCTTTTTTAATAAAGTTTAATTAGAATAAAAGAGATTGCTCGATTTTAAATTTTAAAACATTTTATTTTTTTCAAAAATGATAAACTTGTAATTTTTCGTAGTCTGGAGCCCTTTTACTTTAAACGGCTGTATCTCTGCAACTATTGCTCCGATTTTGTCACAATTACAAAAAAAAGAAGATTGAGTCTTTATCTTTCCTCTGGAACCAAATTTGAGACAATCGGGCTAGTACACGCAAAAAAATAACTGGTGTAAGAATAACTACTGTAGCTTAGGTAAAATTTTTTTTATATGGTTTCAAAAAAAATATACAAGTTATATATAAATTTCCAAAGTTTGAGTTAAAATTGCCATTGCCATTTATTTTGTATTATAACAAAGTTCACTTTGTTGCACCATTTTTAATCTTATTCCTTTATAATATTTAAATATTTGACATTGTTGTTTTTTTAAAGTGTAAACTTGATAACTTTACCTAAGATATTTGGAAAGTATCATACCTCTAGTGGGATAACCTGCAAAGTGTTACCTCTACCAATTAAAAAATGCTTGCTTTGTTGCCATATATTTCGAAAACTGTAATAGTTACCAAATATAAGTGTAACAAGTAAAAAAGTTAAATTCGGCCTTGCCGAATGTAGTGATACCCTCCACAATGTCAAAAAGATTATTGCAAACAACTTTATCTAAAAGGAAATTACTTTTGAAAAAAAAAAAATTTTAAAAAAATTCCGCGAAAAAAAATTTTGGTAAAAAAAAAATCCGCGATTTTTTTCTTTTTTTGTCAAAAAATATGTTCGTACTTGTTTAAATACCATTTGGTGTTCAATTATGTTCACATATGTCAACCAGAAGCCGAATTAAAGCATTCTGTATTTTTAGGTTATGTTGAATGTACTGAAATTTTTGAGGTGTGCTTACATTTTCGTTCATAACTTTTGAACCGCTGAACCGATATCGCTCAAATGCAATACCAAACTTCTCGGGAGTACTTCCAATATATATGTTAAGTTTCAGTCATCTCTGTGCAATATTTTGTCGGCGAGAGCATTTTCCACAGACAGACGGACAGACGGACATCGCTAGAATGTCTTAAAATCGATCGGGCATCATGAATATATATACTTTATGGGGTCCCAGACCGATATTTCGATGAGTTACAAACGGAATGCCAAACTTATATATACCCTCTATCACTAAGTGGAGGGTATAAAAACGGCCTAATGTGTTTACGGCAATCAGCTGTTTAAATCCATGTGGTTTATTTATTTTTTATTAGATCTAGTATACATTGAACATTGCGCTTTATTTAATTTTTTCTAAACTTAAATCTAGGCAAATTTTTGCACGAAGTCAAAAATAATAAATTTAAAGTGAAAAAAGGTGGTACAGATAAAAAATAGTATAAATCTAAAGTGAAAAAAGTGGTACAGATACAAATACAATAATTTGAGGCATGTAAATTATTACTGCCATATAACATACATATATATATTAGTTAAATTTAAATTGTTAATTGGAATCGTGTCGAATATCAATTATACATCGCTGGCCATACTCGGATACGCATCATGTTTAGAAAGAATCATCTCATCCATTGTGATGGCAATGGTCGCATTATTTTTGGATTTTTTCAAGTGTTAAAAATGTACAGAAAGTTGGCATATAACCTTAGTGGGCTAAACAGTTAATGGCATATAACCAGTTAACGGGGCACACAAAAATTAAAAAAATTCCAGCGCCTTTAGAATTTTAATTTCCGTTTTTTTATTTTAAAGGTGGTGGCATTTTTGTGTCTCGGTAAACACCAGTTTAGCCTCCAAAAAAGCTACCCCTTGAAGTTTGGCACGAAAATATTTTATGGTCATAGGCAGGCTAAGTGGCAAAAGCGCAGTTTACGGGGTACACAACAATTAAAAAAAAAATGCGCCACCCCTTAAAATAAAAAAACAAAATTAAAATTCAGAGGGCTGGTGATTTTGGTAAGTATGGGTACTTAATTTAAAGATAATTAAGCAAAAATAAGTTTTTCTGCGTCGCCGGCCATTGGACGGGCTTAGGGATCACCCCTGTGTACAGAATGCCCGCCATCTCCTCAAAATCATTTTTATTTGGGTAGCAGATATACGCGTTTAATTTGTTAAAAAAATTGTATGTGTTGTTCGGCACTCTTAAATTTGAACTCTTTTTTTTTTTTAATATTTTGAAGAAGATGGGATATTTTTGTTTATATATTTTGTGTACCTCGTTAAGTGCAATTTAGCCGGCTAAGTTCGTAAATGAATAAAAAGTTTCCCCTTGTAAAAATAAACCAAACTAATAATGATATAATTGAAGGGCTTACTGAAAGAACTTGGTAAGCAACATTTTATTTTTTCGTGTTTTTCGCCTTCTGCTGATGTTTTATTGAGATATTTTTGGCAGAAGTCTTGCTTTAAGCATTCGTACAAGTATATTGACAATAAAAGTTCTGCAAAAGTTATATTTTCTACATTATTTAAAAAGTTTTAAGGCAAAAACCACCATAAAATGAAATGTTGCTTATCGATTTTAACAATAAGCCCTTAAATTATATTACTAAAGTCGTATTCACATCTGAGGTGAAATCACATTCGAACCAGATTTCATATCGCTCATTTACTTCTATAACGGCAGAACTTAAAATATTTGATTTTGCAGAAATCGAGTTAAAAGTTTACAACTGAAACTGGGTTTCCATTGAACAAGGCCGTTACATTAAAAATGTGATAATAGCGTGTTCTCTTCTCAAACGGTGAGTTTAAAAGATATTTTTGACACAATATAACAAATAATTCTACATCATTAACTCAAAAATCACGCTTTTTGAGTTATGATGTTATAGAAGTAAAAAAGCGGTATGGTTCTGTATCATTTTATACACAACAATCACATACACAGTGGGGGAAATGACCAATTTTTTGGGCCTTCTAGAAGCGGCTCTGAGGCAATGTGTTATATGAATAAAAAACCACAAAAATCGGAATGATTGGTTTTAATCTTCAGTCTTAAATTCTAAAGGCGGTCCCCATACAATTTTTTTGGCATAAGACCAGTATATCGAAATGACTCCCAGCATATTAAACAAATATTTTTTTAGAGTTGGCATATTTTGTCGGAAAATAAAATGATTTTTTTTGAAAATTTTTTATTATTTTTTTTTTGGATTTTGTTATCCTTAGTACGATAATTGCAAAAACTAAAAAAAAAAATAAAAATCTTTGCATATTTTTAAAAGTTACTAGCCCCAAAAGCCTTTTAATCTCAGGGTGGTCAACTTTGGCACTCTGTAACTCACGCTGTATTGTATAACATTCACTTCAAAATAGCTATTTTGAAAGCTTATGTCATTGACTTTATTTGCCCCACTTATAATGATTCAATCTGATAAATAGTTTGAAAGTTACATATACAGTGGGCGACAATACATTGGAAACTTTTTTATAGTAGATGAAATTAGTTAAAGACAAAGTTAACAATACTAAACGTTATAATTATCAAACAAGTATTATAAAAAAAATGTTATGTAGGTAATTTATCAAGCTTTAATTTAAGCTTAATAGCGTCCAGATTGGGAAAATAATAAATGTGTTACGAGGGTCGATGTGGAAAATTAAAAAATGTATAGACATTTTTCAGAAAATTTTTAAAAAATATTTCCGAGTAGATTTTTTCGAAGTTAAAACATTAGAAATTTAAAAAAAGGTTCAATAGTTTTTATTCAGTGATCAAATAATTTTTCCAACAACCCAAACAAACAGTGGAATTTTTTAAGTACAGTAGCAAAAATCCAAATTTTTTGACTTCCAACATTTTTTTTCTGGAATCGAACTCGGGTTCCTAAAAATTATAGATAATTTTATAATAAATCAAATATAGTTATATATAACTATATAAAAGAATTTGATGCATGTTAACAATTAAGGTTGGGCAACAAAAAAAGCCTCTTGCTAATGGAGTCTATTAAAAGTAGAGATGGGCGCGTGAGTTTCTAGACCCACGCCCACGAGTGGAATTTTCCAATCACGTACACTAACTCATGAGCATATTTTTTCTTATTCGCAATCACGTGAGTAAATTTAAGACAACTCACACTAACGTTAACCAAATAATACATTTATATTTAATATTTAACCAAATTTAACAAAATTTTTTGATTTTTTTGTGACGAAACTTTTTCAGAATTTTTTGCAAACATAACTTTTTGTACTAATTGTTACATGTATTTTTTTAATTTAATTTTTATTAGGTCAACATAGACTACACCGTTAATTTCGAAAAAAAAAAGGAATTCAACTATGGCCATTGGACAAATTTAATATCAAAATTTGATTCTTTATTTAACCATTATATTAAAGATCCCCTGATGTTACAACTTTTAGAAAACACCGTAAAAAATAAAATAACTATCAATAATGGTAAATACAGTTTGCTAATAAGATTATTAAATTTTTATATTTATTTTCTGTTTTTTTTTCTCTTATTTTCAGATATGCTAACTATCAACATTTTTAAGATGTTGAATTGGGTATTAAAACCCACCCATTTTGTTAAAGGAGAACAAGGCGATAAAAGAAAAAAAATTACCATAGCTGATTCGTTAAACAGCTTCAGCAAGAAATTATTAGCTGCAAAAGACTATGAAAACAATGAAAACGATGTTAACATAGTAATCGGAGGAAACGACGATGAATTTGTGGTATTTTATGGTAAAAACTACGTGCAATTTCCAACATATTTAGATTCAATTATTTTTTTTTTAAATATGTAAAACTACCAACATTGATTTTCCATTAGCATCGCTAAAAGTCTGGTCATTTATTCAAATTTACTTATTTGATATTGACATGCCAATATCACCAATTTTAAAAACATTTTTAAATGATTTATACCATACCTAATATGAGGTAATTTCAAATTTATGTTAAATTAACTCATATTACACCATTTACATATGTAATTCTAAAAAGATCAATTGTAATTCGAAGATAATACATTTAATTCGAAGATAATACATTTAATTTGAAGATTACATTTGTAATTCGAAGATTCCATTTGTAATTCGAAGATTCCATTTGTAATTCAAAGATTCTACTTGTAATTCGAAATATATCAATTGTAATTTGAAAAGATCAATTAAAATTTTAAAAATATCAATTTTAATTCGTAAAAGATCAATTGTAATTAAAAAAATATCAATTGTAAGTCAAAAAAATCAAAAGAAATTCAGTATGTATTTTTGGAATTAGAATTAAATTCTTCAAATTACAATTGATCTTTTTCGAATTACAATTGATGTTTTCGAATTGAAATTTAACCTTTTCGAATTACAGTTAATGTTTTTCGAATTACAATTGATCTTTTTCTAGTTACAATTGATTTATTTCGAATTACGATTGATCTTTTACGAATTTCAATTGATCTTTTTGGAATTACTTTTGATCTCTTTGAATTACAATTGATCTATTTCGAATTACAATTGATCCGTTTCAAAATACAATTGATGTTTTTGGAATTACAAGTACAAGATTTGAATAACAAGTAGAAGCTTTGAATTACAAATGGCATCTTGAAATTACAAGTACAATCTCCGAATTATAATTGATATTTTTCGAATTACATCTGTAAATGGTGTAGATGTGGTATAAATAACCCCATTTTTTTTTTGATGTGCAAAAGTACGCTACGAATAAACCAAAATTTCCGAAGGGTTTTACAAATTTTTATTTTTACCCACTGCAGTTTTCAATTTTTAAAGGCATTTGGAAAACGTAAAAAAATGCCATGCAAACAATAGGGCGATATATCCAAGGATGGTAGAGCTATATAAGGATGTACAGAATAGTGGAACTGGGAGATCAAATGCGTATGCTGCAAAAAAAAAAATGAGTATGCTGCAAAAAAAAATGAGTATGCTGCAAAAAAAATTGAGTATGCTGCAATAAAAAAATGAGTATGCTGCAGTTTATTTTTGAGTATGCTGCACTTTTTTCGATACGGTGGGTTAAAAAAATACTAAAAACGGAAAAAATTTTTAAAAAAAATCAAAAAATCCAAAAAAAATAAAAAAAAAAACACAAAAAATCAAAAAAATAAAAAAAAAAAAATAAAAAACACAAAAAAAAATCAAAAAAAAAACACAAAAAATTAAAAAAATCAAACAAAAAATCTAAATAAAAAAAAAAATAAAAAAACAGAAAAAAAAGCAAAAAAAAAATTAAAAAAAAACACAAAAAATGAAATAAAATTGAAACAAAAATTAATAAAAACTCAAAAAATCAGCTAATTGTATCAATAATATTACTAACATCACTAATATCAGAAACATCAGTAATATCAGCAATAAAATATCACTAATAAAATAAATATCACTACTACACATCAGGCTAGCAGAAAAAAAAACATGCAAATATTTTTTCTAATTTTAGTAAAATTAAAATTAATAATAACAACAACAACAAGTAAGTAAACTAAGTGGGAATTTACACACAGACTTTTTTACTTGCATGTCTGGTACTGCATTCTAGTTTGTGGGCAAAAGAGGTGGAATCAGAGAAGAAAATGAAGAAATTTCAAAATCGAATTGAAAAAAGATCACGGATAAAAGTCGGTGTGTAAAGTCCCTCCAACAAAATATTACAAGCAACATACATGACAAGCTTTAATAACAAAAACAATTTACCTTAGAACAATTTTACAAAAAACAAAAAACACTAACAACAAAAAACCTCAGAACAAATAAAAAAATAACGGGTTACTTTTTCCCAATTGACTTTTTTTAAATACCAAGGTAGCAGAAAAAAAAGGAACAAGTAAATAATTAAAAATAAATTGTAACAAATTTAAAAATATTAAAAACAACAACAATATTATTAATATTAAAAACAACAATAAATAGTCAAACAAAATTAACAAAAACAAATATCACCAACAAAAAATTACAGACAACATAAGAAGGATTAATAAATACACCCAAAAAAAACGTCGGTCTTAAATACTAAAAATTAAAATAAATAATTAAACTAAAACCAATGCTAACCAGTAAAAATTACTAATTTTAGTACTTTGAAGATACTAAAAATTAGTAAGTTATTAGTAGATTTTGGTTTGAAATCACTTACTAAACCTTTTACTGTAGAATTATTTTGAGTGTAAAAAAACAAAAACCTTGCAAACCTTATTTTACAAAAAACAAAAACAACAAACAATGCTTATTTCACAATTCGAGTTTTTGAAAAACCAGGCTTCCAGCAAAAAAAGGATTAAGCAAATATTTAAAAATAAATTGTAACAAATTAAAAATAATATTAATAATAACAACAATAAATAGTAAAACAAAATTAGCAAAAACAAATATCACCAACAAAAATTACAGACAACATACAAAGGATAAATAAATAAATAACAAAAACAAAAACCTTTCAAACCTTATTTTACAAAAAAACCACCAAAAATTCTTCTTATTTCACAATAAAACTTTTTAAAAAACCAGGCTAACAGCAAAAAAAGCAACAGGCAAATATTTACAAATAATTGTAATAAATTTAAATAATATTAATAACAAAAACAATAAATAAAAAGAAAACAAAACAAATAAATATTAGCAACAAAAACAATATACCTTAGAACAAATTACCAAAAAAAAAACCGGTTTGCTGGTACAGTGAGGTCTTGAATATCTGTGATTCGATTATAAGCCAAGATCAATTATCCGGAAAATTAAATAAAAACAATTCTTTTTTCTTCTATTATACGTATATTATCCGGGATAATAACAAAATTTTTTTGAGATTTTCTTTTGAACAATCACCAACAATCGAAACCTTACTGTACTTGTTTTTTTCCATGCTACACAGAAAAAAGTTTTTAGTTGAAATTTAACTAAATTAATTTGGAATTTAATTAAATAAATTTTTTACTAATATTATTCAAAACCAGTAAAAATTACTAATTTTAGTACTTTGAAGATACTAAAATTAGTAACTTATTAGTAGATTTTGGTACAAAATCACTTACTAAACCTTTTACTGTAGAATTATTTTCTGTGTAAAAAAACAAAAACCTTACAAACCTTATTTACAAAAATATCACCTACAAAAAATTACAGACAACATACATACAAAGGATAAATAAATAACAAAAACCTTACAAACCTTATTTTACAAAAAAACAACTAACTTTTTAAGAAACCAGGCTACCAGCAAAAACAGCAACAGGGAAATATTTACAAATAATTGTAATAAATTTAAATAATATTAATAACAACAACAATAAATAAAAAGAAAATAAAACAAATAAATATTAGCAACAAAATTACAAGCAACATAACTTTCATATTAACAAAAACAATAAACCTTAGAACAAATTACCAAAAATAAAACCGGTTTAGGGGTACAGTGGGGTCTTGAATATCTGTGATTCGATTATAAGCCAAGATTAATTATTCGGAAAATTGAATGAAAAACAATTCTTTTTTCTTCTATTATACGTATATTATCCGGGATAATAACAATATTTTTTTGAGATTTTCATTTGAACAATCACCAACAATCGAGACCTCACTGTACTTGTTTTTTTCCTTGCTACACAGAAAAAAGTTTTTAGTTTTTTTTTCTCCCTTAAAATTTAATTATATTAAATTTTCTTTCTAATTTTATTGTATATTAATTCAAAAACAAGTAATTTTATTTATATCATCAATCTTTTCAAGTGTAATTAATTGCAATAAATACCAGTTGAGAATTAAAATGTTCGCAACATTTTTTTCTGTGTGCATATTTTGTTTACATGGTTTTGTTTTCTTTTCTTTGGTTTTTTTAGTTTTCAATTCGGAATTAAACTTATCTCAAATTTGTTTACTATCTTTTTATTATTTTTTATATTTATATACTCTTTTATTTGTATCTTTCTCTACGTTCTAGTTTTAGTTGTATCTCTTATTACAAATATATCTCAATTTATTTTATAGATCCAAATAAATAAATTAAGATACAATTACTAGGCAAATATAAATTTATCAACAATATTTTTATTTAATTTTTTTATTTAAATTTTTTTATTTAAATTTTTTTATTTAAATTTAAATAATTTTTTTTATTTTAATTTTATTATTATAATTCTTTTGTTTTTAATTAATCCATCTTTATCCTTTTTTTTATACCCTCCACTCTAGTGATAGAGGGTATATATAAGTTTGTCATTCCGTTTGTAACACCTCGAAATATTGGTCTAGGACCCCATAAAGTATATATATTCATGATCTTCGATCGATTTTAAGACGATCTAGCGATGTCCGTCCGTCCGTCCGTCCGTCCGTCCGTCCGTCTGTCCGTCTGTCTGTCTGTCTGTCTGTCTGTCTGTCTGTCTGTCTGTTGAAAACACGCTAACTTTTGAAAGACTTAACGGAGGCTCCTGAAGTTTGGCATATATATTGGGCATTTACCTGGTCAGGTTGGTATTGCAATCCAGCGAAATCGGTCCAGTGGTTCAAAAGTTATGAGCAAAATACTGAATTTCGGCAAGGGTTTTTAGTGAATTTTTGAGATAAAAAGCACTATAACTTTCGAAAAGCAATTCTGAGGATGCTGAAGCTTGGCATATATATTTTACGTTTCTCCAGCCTCGTTCGTATTAAATTTCAGCCAAATCGGTCCAGTGGTTCAAAAGTTATTAGCGAAACCGTGAATTTCAGATTAGCTTCACCTAAAATTCACGTGTTGAAAACCCGTTAAACCTGTTTTAAAAACATTGGTAAGTCACAAAAATATTTTACAACGTATTTTTGTCACTCAAAAATATTTTTATACCAAAACAAAAAAAAAATACACTCGAAAAAAATTTTACACTCAAAAAAAATTTTACACTCAAAAAAAAAATTAGTAAATTATTTTTTTTTTTTTTTCAAAAATTACTAAAAAAAAATTTTTTAAACAAAATAAAATATTTCTAATCAAAACTGTTATTTTTTTCACGTTAGAAAATTTATTATCACTTAAAATGGGCATTGTGGAGGGTATTCATAGATTCGGCCAAATCGAATTTAACTTTTCTACTTGTTTAATATTGAAATTGTAAAAATTGTTTGCTTGCTACATTTCTGGTTGCCTGGTATTTAATTTATATTACAAGTAGCAAAAAACCCATTTCTAAATATCACTGATATTTTTTGTGTAAACAAAAAAAATTGTTTGCTTGCTACATTTCTGCTTGCCTGGTATTTAATTTATATTACAAGTAGCAAAAAACCCATTTCTAAATATCACTGATATTTTTTGTGTAAACAAAATATCACCAAACGGTGATTTAATTTTTTTCTTAACAAAAACTGCTTTCAAAACTATACTTTTTACAAAAAAAAAATTGTTTTTATTTAAGTTCAATTAAATATCAGTGATATTTGTTTGTGTAAATAAAATATCACCAAACGGTGATTTAATTTTTTTCTTAACAATACTGTTTTAAAAACTTTACTTTTTACACAAACAAATTCTTTTTATTTAAATTCAATTTAATATCAGTGATATTTGTTTGTGTAAATAAAATATCACCAAACGGTAATTTTATTTTTTTCTTAACAATACTGTTTTAAAAACTTTACTTTTTACACAAACAAATTCTTTTTATTTAAATTCAATTTAATATCAGTGATATTTGTTTGTGTAAATAAAATATCACCAAACGGTAATTTTATTTTTTTCTAGTTATTTACACAAACAAATATTTTTTTAAAAATGCATTTATTTCTTGTTGCTAGGCAAATAAAACTTCAAAACAAATATCTTTGGTAGTTGTTAGTGTAAAAAAAATATCACCGAACGGTTTTTTAGATATTTCAAGGTTAACAAAAGAATAAGAAGAAAGTTAACAAAAAAATTTCAATCAAAATATACTTCATACATTTTTATTTTATCACCAAAACCAACATATCACAACATATAACAAAATATCACTGACAGTAACTTATCACAGGATCAGGGTACCAGAAAAATAAGTAATTATTTTTTAAATTTTTATTGTTATTTATTTTGAAAATTGTTTCCTTCTAAAATTTCTGATTGATTGGTATTTTTTAAAGAAATTGTGTTAAATTTTACCTTTTTTAATCAAATAAATAAATAAATCAAATTTTGTATCTTTTTTTAAAATTGCGTTTGAATATTATAACTCGTTTTATATTAATTTAATTGGATATTTTATTAAAAAATTTTCATAATAGAATTAAAAAATAAATCAAAGTTGCAATTTTGATGTTTTTATTTGCATTATTTTACAATTTCATTTCTTCTTAAATTTCTGCTTGCCTGGTATTTAAAAAAAAAAAGTAATCAAATGTATATTTTTTTGTATCTATTTTTAAGGTTTCGTTTTTTAATTCCTTTTATTTATATATTAATTAAATTGTATATTTCTTTTTTGTATATTTCAATAAAAAAAATTAATAAAATAAATCAATTTTGTTGATTTTTTGCGTTATTTTAAAAATTATTTCCTTCCTCAAATTGTTTCCTTCTTTTTTTTGTTGTTTTTTTTCGTTATTTTTAAAATTGTTTCCTTCTTTTTTTGTTGTTTCTTTGCGTTATTTTAAAAATTGTTTCCTTCATAAAATTGTTTCCTTCTTTGTTTGAAAATTTTGAAAATTGTTTTCTTCTTAAATTTCTGATTGCTTGGTATTTGTTTAAAAAATTGTGTTGAATTCACCCTTTTGGGCGATCAAAATTTGATTAAAAATTGGATTAAATAAAAAATTCCATTACACAAACAATTAGTCTTTGAATATTTTTATTTAAGACAACATCAAAGTTTTTATAAACGGAAGTGTTTAAAAGTGAAATCGGAAGTTATTTTCGGAAGTGAATAAATAATTATAAAAAGTAATAAAATTTTTTTAATGTAAGTTGTATTTGTTTTAATTTTAAAGAGATGAAAAATGATAATAGTAAGTTTAACCAATTTGTTGACATTTATATGTCGAAATAAATTTCATCCAAAATATAAAAGGTCCAGAACTAATTCGGTTGAAGCAGTAATCTCGCGAATTCGTATGAATGGACAGAAAGAATTCATCGAATTAAAATTAAATCCAACAGGTTTCCATATTACAATAAAAAAAAATGTATTTTTGAAAATCAAATTTGTGAATTTTCTTTAAGAGCATCTGCCAGAGTCTCATATATGAGCTTTTCCGCTATAGCTCTTTGGGCTGGAACCATCCTCATAATGCGGCTTTTGACTATTTTTCCCATTACCAAAGCCCGTTTTAGTTTATATTCAGCATCTTCTTCCTGTGGGATGGAACCAGCCTCTCGATTTTCAAAAATACATTTTATTTTGTCATAATATGGAATCCGTATATTATAGTTCGGATTTAATTTTAACTCTGTGAACACTTTATGTCCATTCATACGTATTCTTGAAATTAATGCTTCAACCGAATTGGAGTCAGCATATGGACTCCATTCTTTCATTTTTTTTTTTAGAACTTCAATGACAATGGTTCTCTCAGAACTTTTATATTTTGGATGGAATTTATTCCACATAAACTCCTTTGACATATAAATGTCAACAAATTGGTTAATTTTACTGTCACTATCTTTCATCTCTTCTACCTTCTTTTTTTTTCTTTGCTCGCTTTCTTCATTTAGTTTTCTTTTATTACACTTTTCATCTTCGATTTCAATGTCCGATATGTTATACAAATCGTCTTCGTCCGTCTGTCCAAAGTCTTCTTCCTCTTCTTCCTCTTCTTCCTCTTCTTCCTCTTCTTCCTCTTCTTCATTCAAGTTTAACGTACCAACCATTTCAGTGTAAAACTGTGGGACCACTTTTGTTGGTAACCCAGCCTTCACCCTGTTGTAGTGTTTATAAGTGTTATATCTAATATTTTTTATTCTTCTTTGTATCTCCGTTTTGTTCACATTCGGAATGTATTTTTGGACCGCTTCAATTATTTCATCATACACCCTTTGCCGTTCGGGGTTTTTGTTAAAGTCTCTATGACCATGGTCCCACATATGGCGTTCTCTTACGTAAATATTGACTATTTTTTTATTAATTTTAGTTTCCCTTTTCATAATTTTTTCTTTTTCAATGTTTGCCATTTTTATAATTAAATAAATAAATAAATAAATAAATAAATAAATAAATAAATAAATAAATAAATAAATAAATAAATAAATAAATAAATAAATAAATAAATAAATAAATAAATAAATAAATAAATAAATAAATAAATAAATAAATAAATAAATAAATAAATAAATAAATAAATAAATAAATAAATAAATAAATAAATAAATAAATAAATAAATAAATAAATAAATAAATAAATAAATAAATAAATAAATAAATAAATAAATAAATAAATAAATAAATAAATAAATAAATAAATAAATAAATAAATAAATAAATAAATAAATAAATAAATAAATAAATAAATAAATAAATAAATAAATAAATAAATAAATAAATAAATAAATAAATAAATAAATAAATAAATAAATAAATAAATAAATAAATAAATAAATAAATAAATAAATAAATAAATAAATAAATAAATAAATAAATAAATAAATAAATAAATAAATAAATAAATAAATAAATAAATAAATAAATAAATAAATAAATAAATAAATAAATAAATAAATAAATAAATAAATAAATAAATAAATAAATAAATAAATAAATAAATAAATAAATAAATAAATAAATAAATAAATAAATAAATAAATAAATAAATAAATAAATAAATAAATAAATAAATAAATAAATAAATAAATAAATAAATAAATAAATAAATAAATAAATAAATAAATAAATAAATAAATAAATAAATAAATAAATAAATAAATAAATAAATAAATAAATAAATAAATAAATAAATAAATAAATAAATAAATAAATACAAAATACACAGATTTTTCAAAAAAACAAATAGCCAGACAAAATATTATACAGAACAATAAAAAGACAAAAGACAAATATAAATTTCACACACAGATAATACAAAATTATACAGAACAATAGAACTGCTCACATTGACGGTTGCATAAAGAATGAACAAAATTTTGAAATTGCATTGGCTTTTATACTCGCTCATCTGGTATAATTCTGTGTGATTTATTTTAAATTTAAAATAAAATATATCATACTGAATAATAGCATGTGAGCAGCATAAAACCCAATGTAATTTAAAAATTTTGTTCATTCTTTATGCTACCGTCAATGTGATCAGTTCTGTTGTTCTGTATAATTTTGTATTATCTGTGTGTGAAATTTATATTTGTCTTTTGTGTGTGAAATTTATATTTGTTTTAATAATTTGTCTGTCTATTTTTTGTAAAAATCTGTCTTTGTTTTTTTTAATTTATTTATTTATTTTTTTATTTATTAATTAAAATTTAAAAAATGCCCGGAAAAGCACTTTCAAGCAAATGTGTTATTGATTTTATTTCGTATTTAGAAAAATGTCGTTGTTTGTGGGATCCGGTAGACCCCAATTTTTCTAATAAAGCTAGGCAATCAGAGGCCATTAACTTATTATTAAAAATTATAAAACTAGAAAAAAAAAATGCTACTACAATAACAGTAAGGGCCCTAATACGTAATTTAAAAAAAGCATATATAGTAAATCTTAAAAAGATTTTAAATCAAGGAATGTGGGAAAAAGACATTAAGTGGAAGTATTTTTCTCATATGACCTTTTATAGGAATATCGCTGAATCTTCAATTCAGACTCCATTTGACGAAAATTTTTGTGATGAAGTTGAGGTCAGCGATAATGTGGTAGACAATAGTCAGGAAACCAATTATAATTCTTCTGATGATGATGATGAGGGCATAAATAATTTAATTAAAGATGTCATCGACGAAGAAAAGGACAACACGCAACGAAGTTCAACCGATGCACTGTTGTCCGATAATATTCCAGGAACTTCTAGTGGTGCAATGAGGCCTGAAAAACCTGTGGTTTTATCAACAGTACAATTGGGAAATTATAATCAATTCAGTCTTTCGGAGCCATTGAATGTAATGGAAGTTGAAAAGGCAGCAACCACAAGTGGAGTTAATGTGTATACTCTGCATCAACCAGGAATTCCCGAAGATTTAGCATGTGCTGGACCAAGTACCGATGAAGAAGCGGAATTGCTGAGCCAAATGGTCACAAGCAGCTTAATACCACTTCGTATACCGTTACTATGGGAGACGGAACTAAAGCTACATGAAATTTTAAGAAAAGGTATAATGGAAAAATTGAAAACGGATTAATTTAAATTATCCATTTTCTATTTATTTTATTAGACCTTTTCTTAAAATTTCATTTAGCTTAAGTTGCGTGTCCCATAGTAACGGTGTACGAAGTGGTATTAAGCTGTTTAATGGTCGTCCAGCATATACATTGTCTTCGGGAATTTCTGGTTGTTTACGTTTCAACTTCCACTACATGCGATGGTTCCGAAATAGAGAATGGATTACAATTTTCCAATTATATTTCTGATAAAACGACACGTTTTTCAGGTTTTATTGCACCCCTAGTTGTTCCTTTAATATTATAATTTTCTTCGTTGATGACATTTTTAGATTAATCGAAATTGAAGTCATCATCACCAGAAAAATTATAACTGATTTCCTGACTATTATCATTACAAACTCCTATAAAAGGTCATATATTTAAAATATTTTCACTATAATTTCTCCCACATTCCTTGATTTAAAATCTTTTTACTTAAATTTTAAATTAAGTTTAGGGCTTTTTAAGTAGCATTTTTATTTTTTTGTTTTATAATTTTTAATCAGAGACTAATCGCCTTTGATTGCCTAGCTTTGTTAAAAAAAAAATTGGGTTTACACAAAACAACATTTTTCTAAATATGAAATAAAATCAATAACACAATTGTTTGAAAGTGCTTTGCTGAAAATCTGAAGTTTGGAAATTTTTTTGTTTAAAAACCGGGTAAAAATGAGACAATCTTTAAAGACATTTTTCTAAAATAGTGGTCAGTTTTGTCACGCAGTGAAATTAGTACAAATTAACCCTATAAGTGAAATTAGTACAAATTAACCCTATAAATATCACAGTTAAATTTACAATTTTATGTTTTATTGTTAAATTTTGTTTTATTTCAAAAATAATTACAAAACAAACACATAAAATCACAAGTTTAACTTGCTAAACTTACAATTAAATTCACTTAAATACTATATCACAGCTAAACTAATAATTTTATAGACAATTGTAAAAGAATTATTTTAAAATTATTTAAAAAAGTTGGACATAACGACACAAATTCAATAAATAATTTTCAAAAATAATTACAAAAGACATAAAATCACAAGGTTAACTTAATGCTATAGAAAAAAATACAATTTTTGAGACTTAAACTAATTAATTTAACTTAAATACTATATCACAGATAAACTAATAATTTTATGGATAATTGTTAAACAATTATTTTAAAATTATTTAAAAAAGATGGACATAACGACACAAATTCAATAAATAATTTTCAAAAATAATTACAAAACAAAACAGACACATAAAATCACAAGTTTAACATGCTAGACTTACAATTAAATTCACTTAAATACTATATCACAGTTAAACAAAAATTTTAAGGATAATTGTTAAACAATTATTTTAAAATTATTTAAAAAAGTTGGACGAAACGACACAAATTCAATAAATAATTTTCAAAAATAATCACAAAACAAATTAGACACATAAAATCACAACGTTTAACTTAAATATAATATCACAGCTCATTAAATTCTAATTGATTTTGCTCGCCTTTTTCTAAAATATTTAAAACCGTGGCTTTAGCTTTTTCGTATACACTGGTTTTTAGCTGCCTAAAGCTATCAACAACCATTTGGCTTAACAAATCGGCGTCATAAAGATCTGATGTGGACATAGTTCCTCTAGATGTGGAGGGAACATTGTCCATATCCGCAAAATCAACATCACCACCAGCAACATCATCATCAGCAACATCATCATCAGCAACATCATCATTTATTTTACCATCATCATCTTTATCGACACCTTGTATGTGCCTTATTAACAATTGCTGTTCCTCTGTTGCTAAAAAGGACATTAAATTAAAATACCATAATCTGGTTTTATACGAAGAGTCCGACCACATTTTCTTCATCTCCTTTTTCCATCGGATAACCAAATCGAGAATACGCCTTCTACTGGTCAGAATTAATTCCTCCTTAAAACATCCCCTGTTGCGCATTTTTGATTGGATGCGCAAAAATGCTACATTTCTTTTCTCAATACTGAAATCAGTAGTTTCCCTATCCCATAATATTTTTTCTAATTTAAAAAAGTTAATTAATTCTGTGTCGAATTCTCTGCTGTAAAGGGAAGGGGTTGGCATTGTTGATGTTGATGGTTTGGTGGGCAGAATTGAAATGAAATAAAATAACACAATACAACTTGCTTTTATAGTTTTTTAAAAAAATAAAAATTTCAAAGGTGTTTTATTTATTTATTATTTTTATTTCAATTATTATTTGTTTTTAATTTTTTATAGGTTTTTATTTATTTATTATTTTTATTATTTTTTTATTTATTTTTTATAGGTTTTTATTTATTTATTTATTATTTAAATAATATTTATTTATTATTTTTATTATTTATTATTTATTTATTATTTATTTATTATTTTTATTCTTTTTAATTTTTTATAGGTTTTTATTTATTATTTTTATTTATTTATTTATTATTTTTATTATTTATTTATTATTTATTTTTATTTATTTATTATTTTTATTTCAATTATTATTTATTTTTAATTTTTTATAGGTTTTTTTAAAAAAATAATTTTCAAAGGCGTTTTATTTATTTAATATTTTTATTTTATTTAATAATTTTTTTTTTCATTTGTTGTCAAAGTGAAACATGATTTCTTCAAGTGAATGTTGGGATTGCGTTATGTGGACTGAACGTTTTAATTCGGCTAGTGCTGAGCTAGAGCGAGTCAAGCTGACATTCAAACTTGAAGTCGAACAATTAAAGAAAGAAATTGAGGGTCTTAAGGAGTCTCTGAGCAGCGCAATTGTGCCATCGACAACTGCCAGTGACGAAAGTATTACATTTGCTAAACTTATCGTTTCTGGCAGACAAATTTATGACGATGATGTCAAATGTATTTGCCAAAATATTGAGTTTGTGTCATCAAAGGCATACTTTTTTATGAGGGACAGTCTTAAGTTTCAGTTGCCTGCAAAATCTACCCTACAACTATGGCGGCCAATCAAATACATGAAGTCGGGTATTGATTTGAACGTTTGGGGTCAACTGAAAATGTTGACGGAAAATCTTTCTCCACGGGCAAAGGAGTGTATTCTCCTTTTGGATGAAGTGTCTGTCAAGCAGGACTTGATTTACAATAAATACACGGACAGAATCGACGGAGTGGCTGATTTCAGCGAAGGCAACCGCACAAAGGCGATTGCAAGCAAGGCTCTGGTTTTTATGCTTAAAGGCGTTTTTGACCAATGGAAATATGTTTTGTCATATTATGCTACACCCAACAATTTGAAAAGTAACTAATTGCAAAAGTTTTTTTATTTTCAATAGTTACAAAATATGTTTGTTTATTATAAATTTCTTTAGGTGAACCTCTTCTTCAGCTAATACTGGAGAACGTACACGCGGTAGAGGACATGGGCCTTACAATTACGTCAATTGTGATGGACCAGGGAGGAACCAATGTTGGTGTTTTGAAGTTGTTGGGAATAACTGAAGACAGGACGTATTTCTTTTCCGACAAAACAAATAATAAAATTTTTGTTTTGTATGATTATTGTCATCTACACTCAAAATAATTCTACAGTAAAAGGTTTAGTAAGTGATATTGTACCAAAATTTACTAATTGGTTACTAATTTTAGTACCTTTAAAGTACTAACATTAGTAATTTCTACTGGTTTCGACTAATTTTAGTTAAAAATTTTAGTATTGGTTACCAATTTCTGCACTAGGTCCTTTTGGACTAAAATTAGTTAAATTTTTAGTATTGAATACCCACGTTTTTTTTTGGGTGTACTAAAATCTGCCCGGAATAGTTTCGTCGATAAAAAAGTATTTGTTACGAGAGAAGGAGATGCTAGCATCGATGTCGTTAAAGAAGTTTATAATGCAGAAAGGAACGAGATTCATCTTCGTAAAATTCCAAAAATTACCGACGCTCACTTAAACCCCAATAATATGGAGAGAATGAGCGTAAAAAGAGCTTCTCAATTGTTCAGCCACAGCGTGGTAGCTGCAATTGAGTATAAAATGGAAGAACCCGAGTTCTTTGCTGATGAGCTTTTATTACCAGGTACTATATAAAAATATATAATACTATATTATAATACTATAATAATATATATAAATCTTTATTTTTAGGAACAATAGCATTAATAACAAAATTTAACGACATATTTGATTCGCTAAACTCCAAAAGTGTATTTGATAAAAATACAACAAAAAGACCCCTTTACAGAGGAGATACACAAAAACGAAGGGACATTGAGGACTTTATAGACTATGTCAAAAAATTAAGATTTGATGGTGTCGGTCGAGTACAGTGGATTAAAGGTTTTTTAATTTTTTATTTTTAAAATTTAATTATTACAATTTATTTCTTATTTTTAAAGGCTTTGTAATCACTCTGAGAGGATTACTAAACCTTGCTGACCATCTCTTCGACAAATATGATGACGTAGAATACATTTTGCTTTGAAGATTCAATCAGGATGCGATTGAGAACGTTTTCTTCAAAGCGAGGTCCATGGGTGGCTGCAACACACATCCCTCTGTGTATCAATTGCAGTATATATTTGCAAGGCTAATATCGATGAAGATAATAGCTCATGTTTATGACTCGAAGAAGAATTGTGAAGATGACGATGATGTTTTCCTAACAGTTACTTACGCTCTCGAGGAATCCGAGGAGGCAGTTGCGTCCGCCAACCAATTAAATATTACAGGTAACGATGCTGAAACTCATAAAATTTATTATTATTAAACATTTTATTATTATAACAAGTTAACGATAATCGAATTCATGACATTGATTTGGAGGCTGTTGATTGCGATGAGGATGTCATTCAAGAATTCAATGAAACATCTGCAGAAGGTGAAAATATTGTATTGGAATATTTTACTGGATATACAATATTTAAGGTATTTTTTTCAAATATACTTTACTTAATTCATTTATTTAATATAAAAATTTTCTCTTTCATAATCAAGATAATTTTGAACAAATTGAACTGCGAAAATTGTAGTGCTTTAGCTGTGGGAGATCCTTCGTTAGCAAATACGTTCACGCAGACTAAAGCGTTTAAGTCAGCAGAGGATGTTGTGGTTCCTAGTGCAGATTACTACCAATTTGCATCAACAGTTTTTAAAATTTATTCAAAATTTTTCATTTCAAATTATGAAATTAGAAATCTGCGGAAAAACCTCATCGATTACATTGAGTATTACAGCGTTTTTATTGATGAACCATTAACTGATTGGTTCGATCCAGACCATCCTTGTTTTGAGCATCATCAGCAACTTCTAAACTTTTTTGTAACAGTTTTACTGTACAAAAACTCAAAACTTTTGAGAGTTCGGTTGCTGCGTGACAAAAAGGATGGTAACAAAAATGCATCGTACCAAAAGAAAGTTAGGAAACTTTAAAAAGTAGACCATGGCCGCATGCTGCAAAAAAATCGGTCCTTTTCAGGACCACCAAATATTTAAAAAAAGAGAAAAATTTGTTACAAAACTACAAAAAAAACGGTCCTTTTCAGGACCACCAAATATTTAAAAAAAGAGAAAATTTTGTTACAAAACTATTTTCATTTATTTTTATTGATTTTTTTGGACTTTTCTTTTCTTTTTTTCATTTTTTTTTTCATTTTTTTCGATTTTTTTTTTAATTTTTTTTAATTTTTTTTTGATTTTTTTTTTAATTTTTTTTTAATTTTTTTTTAATTTTTTTTTAATTTTTTTGTAATTTTTTGATTTTTTTTTACATTTTTTATCATTTTTTGCTATTTAACAATTTTTTATGAATTTCCATTTTGTTGACCCACTGTAAAAAAGTTGCAGCATACTTATTTTTTTTGCAGCATAATTATTTTTTTTTTTGCAGCATACTCATTTTTTTTTTTTGCAGCATACGCATTTGATCTCCCAGTTCCACTATTCTGTACATCCTTATATAGCTCTACCATCCTTGGATATATCGCCCAAAAGATATTGAGGCAATACATAAATTTTTCATTTCAATACAAAAAAAATAGTAGTATTTTGATTAAATCGCCGTTTTTAAATACGAAAGATATTTTAGAGATAAAAAAAACTATTGAAAATTTGTATTTCATTGTCAATTTAAACCAGTGCCACCCATTTCTCGGCTTTCGGTATTTCCGGGAATACCGGTATTCTCGGTTCTGGTATCGGTTTCCCGGTTCTAAATACATTCCCTGGAATACCGGTATTCCCGGTTTTGATTCTAGTACCGGTTCTCAAAAACAAAAAATACTGTATCATAAAATGTTTAAATTTAGTAAATTATTACACCATTTTAATTCGGTATTTTAGAAATATTTTGTTGTCTTTGTAAAGTTATTAAAAAAATAGTATTTTTTTTTATATAAAATTCGTAAAAAAAAATGGAAATGGTGTGTTTAACGTTTTTGTATTTTTTTTTTTTTTGGTAAAAACAAAGAAAAAATTTCAGTTGTACAAAAATTTACAAAATGTACATACTGCTAGTCGGGGAAATACCGGTAATACCATTAGAACAGGAACCGGGAATACCGCGAATAATTCAAGAACCAAAAGACCGTTATTGATTTCCGGTAATACCGAGAACCGGAAGTACCGGTACTACTGTACTAACCGTAGGCCCTAGTATGGTTGTGTTTAGTAAAATTTTATGGCTTTTTTTATAATATGTTAACCCTTGAACTGCCATATTAATGGGTCATTTGAGTCCTTTTTTCCAAATTTAAACAGATTAAAAATTTAAACGCATAATATTTCAAGAGGGGTCACCTAAGCCAAAAAAAAAATAGTTATGAAATGTTTTTCCTAAAATGTGAATTTTTGAAAATTTTATTTTTTTACATTTTACATAGTCCGAATGAATGAATTTTCTGGCTTTGGTAATCCCCTGTGGAAATTTAATGCCCAAAATATTCTTAGAAAATAACCCTTCAAATGCGGTTTTTAATAGACTTTAAGGACAAAAATGACACCCTAAAGTGGGAGATAACGAGTTAATTTGGTTTAAAAAAAGAATAACCACATAATTCTTTAGTAATCATCTACATAAACACACCATTTAGCACAGAAGTAAATTTAACTTTTTTTACTTTTAACACTACTTTGGTAAAAAAAAACGTAATAGTTTTAGTTTTTAAAGTATTTTACATGTGACGCATCCTTTGCAACCCGTACTGAAATTTTAGAAAATATTTTTTAAAGATGTTATTTCTTTAAATGTCCATTTTATTACACTTCTGTATATTAATTTGAAAAAAACACTAAAGTGGTCATTAGACGTGTCCTTAAAAACGAAAATCAACTTTTTATACCTGTTAGGGTCCTAAATTATTCCTTAGCATCTATAAATGAGTGAGCCAAAATTTGGGGACAATCGGCTAAAAATAACTCGTGCCGAAAATGGATTGAAGTTTTGGGAGATTCTTAGATGAAATAAAACTCCTTTTTTTGTAGTTTTCGGAAAAACATTATTATTATTTTTTGTTAAATTTTTTGGGAAACAATATGAAAATGGCATTAAATTACCTATCTAAAAAGACTAATAAAATTAAAATCGGATAAAAAATAAGCATTTAACACATACATGCCCCAGACCATTGTATGGGTTTTAAAGCCAAAATTTCATATTGAAATCATTTTTACGATTAAAAATAGCAGATATGGCAGTCAAGATTTTTTTTATTTGGCGGTGGTAGTGATAAAATTTCCGCGTATTCCAAACAAAATGCATTTTTCTAATATAATTTAGCAAATATGGGACAATTTTTTCTTTATTGTACAGAACGAAGTGTAAAACGTAAATTTTTTAGCTTTTGAGAAATCGGATATATGCAGATATTTTGTATTTTAGAAATGTATAATGTCTTAAACTTATCATTTCACCTTGACGAAAAGGGGTTAAAGATGCCCGATTTCTCAAAAAATTTACAGAATTTATGTATTTCACTTCGTATAATACAATACAGAAATATTTTTCCCATATTTGCTAAATTATTTTAGAAAATCACATTTTCTTTGGAATCCGCGGAAATTATATCACTACCCACCCCAAATGAAAAAAAAGTTGTACTACCATATCTGTTAGTTTTTATCTATAACATGTATTTAATATAATTATAAAGTAAAATTTAATTTTTTTTATTTTTTTGCCTAAAAATTTTCAAAATTTTCAAATTTTGGCTTTAAAAACCATGCAATGGTCTGGGGCATGTATGTGTAAAATGCTTATTTTTTATCCGATTTGAATTTTTTTAAGCTTTTTGGAAAGGTTATTTATTACCATTTTCATATTATTTAACAAAAAATTTAACAAAAAAAAACATATACCAATATTTTTAAAAAAACTAGAAAAAACGTGTTTTTTCATCACATAAGAGTGTCCCAAAACTTCAATCCATTTTCGGTACGAGTTATTTTTATCCGATTGTCCCCAAATTTTGGCTCACTCATTTTTAGAAACTATACTACAATTTAGGACCCTACCACGTATTAAAAAGTGATTTTGAAAAATTACTAGAGTCCGACCGAATATTCGGTTTCGGTCTCGGTTTCGGCCGAATAATGGGGTTTCGGCCTCTATTCGGTATTCGGCAAAATGTTGGCCGAAACCGAAACTTTTTGGTATTTTAAAAAATATGTAAAAAAGTCGGTGAATTTTTTGATTTCGTATTTCATTACACTTGTTTCAGTTCAATTGAAGTATATGTTAGAAGTTTATGCAATAAATGTAAAACTGTTTCAGTTCAAAAATTATTTTCTCCTAATCTGCAAATGAAATACACATTTTTTTGTAAGTTTTTTAAAAAACATATTTTTTTTTCAAAAATACAACAATTCCTACGGTTTAAAAGCATTATATGCTGTATATTAATCTTTAACAACTTTTTAATAATTTTATTCATGCCATTTTTAATTTTTTTTTTTTAAGTTTCGGTTTCGGTTCGGTTTCGGCCGAATATTAATTTTTGGGCCGAATATTCGGTTCGGTTTCGGTTCGGCCTCGAAAACTGGTTTCGGTCGGACTCTAAAAATTACCTTAGTCGTTAGGACACCTTTAGTGGTCATTAGAGGGTTATAATGGTTTAAAAAAAATAACACCCATGGGTAAAAAAAATAATTCTTCAGGTATTTTGGTTCACCCGTAGTCTATTTTATTTATTTTTTTTTTTTTTGTTTTCATTCAAGATACAATAGATGACCTAAAATTTGTTACAAAGTGTAATTATTGTAGTGTACTTGTTGTTTAAATACTTTGATTTCAATTTTTTGTTTATATAAATCGAGGTTTCCATGTTTGAATTGTTTTGAAATTTGTAAAAATAAAAATAGTTTTATGAAAGCAATATTAAAGTTCAGGTGTGGGGTCAAGAAAAATAATAAAAATACAATGATTTTACGCCCAACTCGACAAAATATTATCGATCATTTGATGGCTGCAGGAATTTCGTTCCCAGAATCAGCTACAATGACCCAATTGCGAGCTTTGTACGATGAAATTCAAGCAAATGAAAATGGTGCAGAGTTAAATCAAAACAATAACCTGAATGAAAATAATGATTATATTGAAACTAGAGCAATTTCCTCCGTAGTGATTAATTCCTCTCCTTCTGATGTCTTTACTTTCGCTGCCGTTACTTCTTCCGTTTCCTCTGCCGTTACTTCTTCCGTTTCCGCTGTTGTTTTTCCTTCAAATGCTTCCGATTCTACCACTACAATACCGACACGTGTTTATTCTGCCCCAATTTCGGGATACGATACTGTTTTCGTGAATTCTTCACCAGTCGTTTCAACAGTTTGTATTCCTTCTGTATCAACGCAAGAATGCCAAGAATTGGAAAGCCAAATAAAAATCTTGAAAATGCGATGTGAGATGTTAAATCTTCAAAAACAATTAAAGGATTTAGAAAGTAACGCTGTCAACAATGGTACCATTATAAATAATGAAAGTCAGATTAATTACAATGAGTTGGACATAATGATCCCAAAGTTTAATGGTACTGATGGGCGGGATGTTCAAAAATGGTTTGTACTATTTGAAGAATATGCATTTAACTTTTGCGATAAAAAACGTTTGATGTGCCTGAAATGGTTGTTGCGAGGAACGGCTCTCGAATTCATGGAAAATTCAACTTCATGGGAATATAATGATTTAAAATCACGCTTAATAAAAACATTTAAACGTACGGTAACTCGTGAAGAGGTCTATTGTAAGTTACGTTCTCGATTCCTTAAGCCATCAGAGTCATGTCTGAGTTACATAATATCAATGCAAACAATAGCATCACAAGCTGCAATCGATGGCCAGGAATTAGTTGATATTATTATTGACGGTATGCGAGACAACGGTATCAAACAATGTTTCATTATTGTATCAGTGGAAGAGCTTATACAGTGCATAGATAGGTATGAAAAGCGTCGTGGTAAAATAAATAATGACACGAAGCCAACACCCAAAAAAATAACTAGTGTTAAACAGTCTAATGTGACTTAGGTAAATTTTTTTTATATTGAGTTCAAGAAATTGCTCAAGTTTTGACTAAATTGTATGTGACATTTATTTTGTAAAATAGCATTGTATACAATATCAAATTTAACCTACACAAACTTGAATCTTTTACCTAAGTTTTTTTTATAAATATAAATAAATTTAATTCAATAAAGTCGACAAATTAATGCCACATTGTAAGCAACATATTGACAACACATTGTCTTTAATTTTTTATAAAAAACATGAGGAGGTAATTTTTTTCATTAATTAAAATGGTAAGCAAAACGAATGTGTTTATATATTTGCTAAACGTATATTAACCAAAATATTAACTTTCAGTTGCAGACGGTGGTGGTTTATCAGAACATTTGCGGCATCCGCCACACACTTTAAATCGGAACTTTTAGCCAGTTTACATTTTAAGGAACGGGATACAAAACAAATTTAAGAGAACCCAATCATGCCTCAAGTGTTTCAGCCGAGGTAAAAGTTTAGTATATAAAAAACAATTAAAAAACCCTAGACCTTGGTCTTACAATCTGGTACATTCTATAGAAAAATTGTCTCAGAAAATTGTTCTAAAGAAAAATTGTCTTAGAATCTGAGATTTTTTCTATAGAAAAATTGTCTCAGAACCTGAGCCTTTTTTGTAGAAAAATTTTTGCAGAATTTAAAATTTGTTCTGTAGAAAAATTGTCTGAGAATCTGAGATTTTTTCTATAAAATTTTTTTTCAGAATTTGAAACTTTTATAGAAAAATTGTCTCAAAATGCAAGACTTTTTCTATTGAAAAAATGTCTCAGAATTCGAGAATTTTTCTATAGAAAAAATTTCACAAAATTATAGAATTTTTGAACAAGTGTCAAAGAATCTGACAATTTTTCTATCGAAAAATTATCTTAGGATTTGAAACTTTTTTCTATAGAAAAAAAAAACGTCTCAGAAACTTAAAAATTTTCTATAGAAAAAATGGACGGAGTCTGAACATTTTTCTATAAAAAATTTTCACAAATCATTTCAAAATTTCTCAAAAACAATTGTTCTATAGAAAATTTCTCAGACAATTCTATAGAAAATTTCTCAGACAATTTTCTATAGAAAGTTTCCCAAAAACAATTGTGCTATAGAAAATTTCTCAGACAATTTTTCTCTAGAAAATTTCCCAGAAAAAATTTCTCAAGGAAAATTTGTCTATAGAAAATTTCACAAAGACACTTTTTCTATAGAAAATTTGTCAAAGTCAATTCTTCTATAGAAAATAACTCTAAGGAGAAGTTTTCTATACAAAAAAAAATTCTGAAAGACAATTTTTCTTTAGAAAATTTTTTGAAAGACAATTTTTCTATAGAAATTTTTTCAAGCTATTTTTCCATAGAAAATATCACTAAAAGCAATTTTTTTATAAAAAATTTCTCAAAGACAATTTTTCTATAAAAAATTTCTCATACAATTTTTCTATAGAAAATATCTATAAAGACAACTTTCTAAAGAAAAATTGTTTTTGCAAAATTTTTTAAAGAGTAATTTTCTATAGAAAAATTGTCTTTGAAAAAGTTTCTATAGAAATATTGTCTTTCAAAAATTTTCTATACAAGAATTGCCTTTCAGAAATTTTCTATAAAAAAATTGTATTTGAAAAATTTTCTAAAGAAAAATTGTCTTTGAGAAAGTTTTTATAGAAAAATTGTCTTCAAGAAATTTTCTATTGAAGAATAATCTTTAAGAAATTTTCAGTAAAAAAATTGTCTTTGTGAAAGTTTCTATAGAAAAATTGTATTTAAAAAATTTTCTATAGAAGTATTGCCTTTCAGAAAATTTCTATAGAAAAATTGTCTTTCAGAAATTTTCTAAAGAAGAATTGTATTTCTATAGAAAAATTGACGTTCAGAAATTTTCTGTAGAAACATTTTCTGTCAGAAATTTTCTATAGAAGAATTGTCTTTCAGAATTTTTCTATAGAAGAATTGTCTTTGAGAAATTTTCTATATAAAAATATTCTCTCAGAAAAATTGTCATTGAGAAATTTTCTACAGAATAATTGTCTTTGAGAATTTTTCTATGGAAAATTGTCTTTCAAAAATTTTTTAAAGAAAAATTTCCCTCAGAAATTTTCTATAGAAAAATTGTCTTTGAGAAATTTTCTATAGAATAATTGTCTTTGAGAACTTTTATATGGAAAATTGTCTTTCAAAAATTTTCTATAAAAAAAAAATTCTCTCAGAAATTTTCTAAAGAAAAATTGTCTTTGAGAAATTTTCTATAGAATAATTGTCTTTGAAAATTTTTCTATGGGAAAATTCTATAGAAAAATTGTCTTTGAGAAATTTTCTATAGAATAATTAACTTTGAGAATTCTTCTATGGAAAGTTGTCTTTCAGAACTTTTCTATAGAAAAATTGTGTTCGAGAAAGTTTCCATAGAAAGATTTTCTTTCAGAAATTTTCTTTAGAAAACCTGTCTTTCAAAAATTTTATATAGAAAAATTGTGTTCGAGAAAGTTTCCATAGAAAGATTGTCTTTAAAAAAGTTCCTGTAGAAAAATTCTCTTTGAGACTTATTCTATAGAAAAATTGTTTTTGAGAAATTTTCTATAGAAAACCTGTCTTTCAGAAATTTTTTATAGAAAAATTATCTGTTAGAAATTTTCTATAAAAAATCTCTCATTTAGAAATTTTCTACAGAAAAATTGTCTTTGAGAAAATTTATATAGAAAATTTTTCTTCCAAAAATTTTATATAGAAAAATTGTCTTTCAGAAATTTTCTATAGAAGAATTGTCTTTAAAAAAGATTCTGTAGAAAAATTGTCTTTGAAAAATATTCTATAGAAAAATTGTCTTTGAGAAATTTTCTATAAAAAAATTGCCTTTCAGAAATTTTCTATGGAAAAATTATATTTGTTAAATTTTCTATAGAAAAATTATCTTTAAAAAATTTTCTATTAAAGAATTGTCTTTGAGAAATTTTCTATTAAAGAATTATCTTTGAGAAATTTTCTATAGAAAAATTGTATTTGAGAAATTTTCTATAAAAAAATTTGATATAAAAAAAATTATCTTTCAGAAATTTTCTATAGAAAAATATTCTTCCAGAAATTTTCTATCGAAAAATATTCTTCCAGTAATTTTCTATCGAAAAATTATCTTTTAGAAATTTTCTATAGAAGTTTTGTCGTTTAGAAAGTTTCTATAGAAAAATTGTCTTTCAGAAATTTTCTATAGAAGAATTGTCTTTGAGAAAATTTCTATAAAAAAAATTGTCTTTAAGAAATTTTCTATAGAAGAATTGTCTTTCAGAAATTTTCTGTAGAAAAATTGTCTCTCAGAAATTTTCTATAAAAAAATTGTGTTTGAGAAATTTTCTATAGAAAAATTGTCTTTGAGACAGTTTCTATTAAAGAATTGTCTTTGAGAAACTTTCTATAGAAAAATTGTCTTTGAGAAAATTTCTATAAAAAAATTGTCTTTAAGAAATTTTCTATAGAAGAATTGTCTTTCAGAAATTTTCTGTAGAAAAATTGTCTCTCAGAAATTTTTTATAAAAAAATTGTCTTTGAGAAATTTTCTATAGAAAAATTGTCTTTGAGACAGTTTCTATAGAAGAATTGTCTTTTAGAAATTTTCTATAGAAAAATTGCCTGTTAGAAATTTTCTATAGAAAACCTGTCTTTTAGAAATTTTTTATAGAAAGATTGTCTATTAGAAATTTTCTATAGAAAATCTCTCTTTTAGAAATTTTATATAGAAAAATTGCCTTTGAGAAAGTTTCTATAGAAAATTGTTCTTCCTGAAATTTACGATTATGTTGAAGGCAAGTCTTTAAATCAAAAGTATGTATTTTAGCTTATTATTGCTTATTAATATTTATATTTTATTATAAAAATGTCCTTTTTATTAAAAAAAATTATTAAAAATAAATCTAATTAAAATTTATAATATTGAGCATTTTGTATGGAAGGGGATATATATAAAATTATTAAATCAACCTAAAAAAATACGTCATTTAACCAATCAAACTGTACCATTTATTTAAATATATTGGCTAAATAAACAAAACTAAATTTGAAATAATGCTTAGTTGCATTTTGTAAGTTTACCTAAGTTGTTTCGGCTAATAAGCAAAGAAACTTTTCAAGTTGGATTCCTGCGAAAAAACTTAGGTAAATTGTACCCTAAAATTTTATAATTCCACAATTGTTTTTTTTTGGGTGAAAGGTTAATAACCGAAACAAAGACGTTCGCTGTTTTAACTGTTCACGGTTTGGTCACTTAAAAACTGCATGTACAAAACCAATACGGCCTCCAGGTTCCTGCTTTACTTGTCATGAAATGGGCCACTTCAATAAGGATTGTCCTAAGCGCCAACAAGTTGCCGCTTCAGTATTTTCAACAACAGAGAATGGGGTCAATGATGTTGTTGATCCAATGCAAATGGTGAGTGTGGCTTTTTATAATTCATGTAGGGATAAATATACTAATTATCTGAATGTTTCATGTCTTATTGATTCCGGTAGCCCAATTAATCTAATTGCAAAATCGATGATACCTGGCAACATTACAATTTCCAAAAATTTGTCACCAACCGGTTATGTTGGTATTGGAAATTGTGATATGAAAACATATGGAGTTATTTCGTGTTTGATTAAATTTAGAGAAAAAACTAAATGCATTAAATTTTTTGTTATTCCCGATAGTGATATTAAAATTCATATGATTTTGGGTAGAGATTTTATGGCAAAATTTAATGTTAGATTAGTTTGTATAAAAGATTCAGATAAACCAAATTTATGTATATTTAATTCTACAAGACAAATAAATGATTAAAATTAAATTTCTTTGGTGTCACAAGTTTATAATACAGTAGGAAAAAATATCGATAATGACCCTTTTAGTGATGTTAATTTAAATCCACAACTGAATCGTACACAAGTGCACGATTTAAAATGTGTTATTCAGAATTACTATATTAAACCAACAACTATTAACCGAAAACCTCATGACTATAAAATGAAAATCCGATTATCAGATGATACACCCCTTTACTGTTCTCCTCGTCGGTTATCAGTGAGAGATCGTGAAGAAGTTCAGAAGATCATAGAAGACTTGATTAATAGAAAAATTATTCGACCAAGTAATTCGCCTTATGCATCTGCAATTGTGTTGACCAAGAAAAAGTCAGGTGAAACACGAATGTGTGTAGACTATAGAGCATTAAATAAGAAAACTATAAGAGATAATTTTCCACTTCCCCTTATAGAAGATTGCATAGAGTATATGGCTGGAAAAAAATGGTTTACATTAATGGACTTAAAGGACGGATTCTTTCACTTAGAGATGGACAAAGATTCAATACCATATACTTCATTTGTAACTCCTCAAGGACAGTACGAATATATGAAAATGCCGTTCGGTTTGAAAAATGCTCCGGCAAATTTTCAACGATTCGTAAATAACATATTTCGGGACTTGATTGATGATCATAAAATCGTTGTTTATATTGATGACATTTTAATAGCCTCGACAGATTTTGAATCTCATCTTAAAACGTTATCTGAAGTACTTGGACGTGCATATGAAAAAGGATTAGAGTTTAAGTTAAAGAAATGTAAGTTCGGATATCAATCTATAGAATATTAGGCTATTCAGTTTGTCCAACAGGTATTCAACCGACAGATAGTCATTTAAATTCCATAAAAAGTTTGCCAATGCCAAAAAATCAAAAGGAATTGCAAACTTGCATTGGTCTTTTTTCGTATTTTCGAAGATTTGTTCCATCTTTTTCTACAATAGCCAGACCATTATTAAATTTATTACGTAAGGAAAAGAAATTTGACTTTTCAGAAGAATGTGTTAGCGCTTTTAATGATCTCAAGCAGCGCTTGATGAAAAGTCCAATCTTAGCTATATATAATCCTAAAAGGGAAACAGAGTTACATTGTGATGCAAGTACTCACGGATTTGGAGCTATATTAATGCAACGTCAAGATGACGGAAAGTTTCACCCTGTTTCATTCTTTTCAAAATCAACCTCTCCAGCTGAATCAAGATATCATAGTTTTGAGTTAGAAACATTGTCCATTATCTATGCTTTGCGTCGGTTTAGTGTTTATTTGGAAGGTATTCACTTTACTATAATAACGGACTGCAATTCCCTGACAATGACATTAAACAAGCGACAAGTAAATCCAAGAATAGCCCGTTGGGCCCTGGAGTTGGAAAATTATGATTATTCAATCAAACATCGTAGTGGAGCTTCTATGGGACATGTAGATGCACTAAGTAGGTGCGTGGTTAACACGAACATATGTCATGTTACTGCGAAATGCAACGTAGTTGGAGCTGTGAACTCAAACGAATTAGATATTCAGATACAGCTAACTCAAGGACGAGATGAAAATATAAGAAAATTATTGCATAGACTTGAAAATGAGGAAATTGATGAGTATGAATTAGTAGATGGTCTTGTATTTCGTAAAAATGAGTCCAATAGGTTGCTGTTATATGTACCCTTGGAAATGGAAGGGAATTTAATAAGAATGATTCATGAAAAGATTGGCCATCTTGGAACAGAAAAATGCTTTGACCAAATGCGTCATAACTACTGGTTTCCAAACATGAAGAGTAAAATTGATGCTTACATAAAAAATTGCATAAAATGTATTATTTATTCAGCTCCGGCTCGTGTAAATGAACAAAATTTATACAATATTCCTAAGACACCTGTACCGTTTGATACAATACACATTGACCACTTCGGACCACTGCCATCATTGAAGTCAAAACGCAAATATATACTTGTTGTTGTAGACGCTTTCACTAAATTTGTTCGATTATACCCAGTTAATTCCACGAGTACAAAGGAGGTTTGTTGTGCATTAGAAAAATATTTTAGTTATTATAGTAGACCAAAACGTATCATATCGGACAGAGGTTCATGTTTTACTTCTAATGAGTTTTCTGAATTTCTTCTAAAAAACAATATAAACCATATAAAAGTGGCAATTGCTTCTCCACAGGCTAATGGACAAGTAGAACGTGTGAATCGGGTAGTTAAAGGAATTTTAAGTAAAGTAAGTGAGCCAATTGACCATTCCGATTGGTCAATAAAGTTATCACAGGTCGAATATGCTATTAACAATTCCATTCATAGTACGACGAAGAACTCGCCGAGTCAATTACTTTTTGGTATAGACCAGCGCGGAGTTATAATCGACGAACTAACAGAATATTTGGAAGATAAGGTAAATACCGAAGACAGTCGTGATTTAAATTCAATTAGACTTAAGGCACTTAATGGAATTGAACGTTCTCAAAAATATAATCAGACAAATTTTTGTAAGCACCATGTGCCAGCAAAAAAATACTCTGAAGGTGAATACGTTGTTGTCATGAATGTGGATAATACCGTTGGAAAAAATAAAAAATTTGTTGAAAAATATCGTGGTCCATATGTTATAGAAAAAGTTTTACTAAATGATCGTTATGTTATTAAAGATATTGAAAATTGCCAACTAACCCAAATTCCGTATATGGGAATAGTTGAAGCTAAAAGGCTTCGGAAATGGTTGACACCAAGGTAATATTTCTTTTATTATTATTAGAAGCCACACCGTCTATGATTTATCTAATTAGTTTTATTAAGTTTGATTGAGGTCAATCAATTTGTCAGGTTGGCCGAACTGTAGTGTACTTGTTGTTTAAATACTTTGATTTCAATTTTTTGTTTATATAAATCGAGGTTTCCATGTTTGAATTGTTTTGAAATTTGTAAAAATAAAAATAGTTTTATGAAAGCAATATTAAATTATTTAGTTTTTAATTTATTTATTTCATTTGCTATAACCTAGTCTTTTGGCCATAATTGGTTACTAATTTCTTCTTATTTTAAAAATGTAAATTAATTAATACATTCTTTTTCAAATATCCACATTTTACGATGGCATTTAACCATTAAAAACTAAGACGAAAACAGATCCACACATTTTTGTTTTAAAAAATTTTACAAAATCAAAAAACCAACAAAAGTCACGTATACTAAGCCAAATACAGATCATAAAAAAAATAATTGTAACGTGGAAATATTAAAACGTTGTGGTTTAATGATTTTCCAAAATTTGTGGGTCTTTTTTAAACTCAGTTTTAAAGGAGTAAATGACATCGTAAAAGGTTGAGACTTGTCACCTGATTGTTCTGGGCAATATTAAATAGAATAAATAGGCACTGTTGTCCAAAAATTCTATTATTTGAGCCCAAATGCGTTATAAAATCCCAACTTGGAGAAAATCAGGAAATCTTCTGAGAACTGAACGCATTCGCCTATTGAAATATTTCTTATAATTAAATATAAACTGCTATGTATTATTATTATTTTTATTATAATTTTTATTATTACTTAATATAACATATATTATTTTTAGTAAATTAAATATTAATTATAAAATACAATAAATATTAATTGAATACAAAAATGTTTGATGATTTGTTTTATTTATTTAGTAAGGAACGTAAAAACTTCAGAGGTAAATATATTAATTTATATAAGTTATTTGTGTATATTATTTTTTTTAAATTTGTCAGACTCTGTTTGTTAAATTTTATAACATATTTGAAAATGTAATAATTTTATAATAATTAAATTGATTAATTTCCTCAGCTGTTTTAAATAAATAAAAATATAAATATTAACAAAGTTTTCTTTAATTAGTGTCATATTTTTTTTTTATCAATTTTTTACCTAAGTTTACTAACTGCTTTTTTTGTCAAAAAACTTTTAAATTTTTTTACTCCATATTTTTCATCTATTTTATGTAGAATATCACGCTCGACACATTGATGCTAAATTTTTGTAAATCCGTCCAGTAGTTTCGGAGATATAACGATTTTGTCACAATTACAAAAAAATAAAAGATTGAGTCTTTATCTTTCCTCTGGAACCAAATTTGAGACAATCGGGCTAGTACTTACAGAGATATATGCATTTATACAAAGTTTTTTTTTTTTAATTTTTATGAGAAACCCATTATTTATGGTTTCATGGAGACCCTCATTTTTAAACTGCTGTAACTCGGTAAATAATGATCCGATTTTGACTCTATAAAAAGTAAAATGCATAAGTATATTAGCTTTATCATGACAGAAAAAAATTAAGACTATCGGACTAGTATTAACAGATATTTATGCATTCATATCAAAAATATTTTCGGGTTACTTGTAATAACTTGAAATGGCTATATCAAGGTTACCATTATATCGATTTCAAATGCCTTTGCACGAATTTAAATCTTTTTTAATAAAGTTTAATTAGAATAAAAGAGATTGCTCGATTTTAAATTTAAAAATTTTTTTTTTTTCAAAAATGATAAACTTGTAATTTTTCGTAGTCTGGAGCCCTTTTACTTTAAAAGGCTGTATCTCTGCAACTATTGCTCCGATTTTGTCACAATTACAAAAAAAAAAAAAAGATTGAGTCTTCATCTTTCCTCTGGAACCAAATTGGAGACAATCGGGCTAGTACCACAGACCATATAGACATGCAACACGAGTGCTTATTTTGGTACTTTCAATATGGACGCATACAAAATACTACTAAATTAGCTTCTCTGCCTAGAATACGTGTGCCTGTACGTGTGAGCTTTTACATCTGTATTTGCGTTGTTTGTTTATATTTTGTATGAAACGTCAAAAGTTACATGCGCGTGCTGCCACTAATACATACACATGTGTGAAACTCTTTCGTTTCACCCCTATGGCACAGACTAATACAGACTCGACATAAGTGACAGGTGTCAAAAAAGTATTCTTTAACCATATGGCTAATATTTTTAAATTATTCTACGAATTAGGTTAGAAAGAGAAAACTGATACAACGCGCCATAAGAAATAAGTAATAATATCTTCTTGCACTTGCAGTTTTTAACCTTTACAATTCAATTAACTTAAAAAGTACTTAAAAACTTTATAAAAATTACGCAATTTTTAAGTTTTAGTAAAAACAAGTTAAATTTTAAAAGTTTTAATAAACTAATTATTTTACTTCTTATTGGTAATGGGTTTTTACTCCTTATTTGTAATCCGAGGCAGTAACTACTTATTTATCTCCATACTCTTCACTAGTTATTTTTGTCTCACGCCCTTGTTAAAATAATTAGTGTTTCATTCAATAAGTAACTACTGATTAACATCTGTTTCGGATTACAAAACCCATTACTAGTAATGCCAATTTTTGCTGGGTACTTACAGAGATATATGCATTTATACAAAGTTTTTTTTTTAATTTTTATGAGAAACCCATTATTTATGGTTTCATGGAGACCCTCATTTTTAAACTGCTGTAATAACAAAAATCAAAAAAAAAATTTTTGGTCAAAAAAAAAAGGATGGACTAACTGCTTTTTTTGTCAAAAAACCTTTAAATTTTTTTACTCCATATTTTTCATCTATTTTATGTAGAATATCACGCTCGACACATTGATGCTTAATTTTTGTAAATCCGTCCAGTAGTTTTGGAGATATAACGATTTTGTCACAATTACAAAAAAATAAAAGATTGAGTCTTTATCTTTCCTCTGGAACCAAATTTGAGACAATCGGGCTAGTACTTACAGAGATATATGCATTTATACAAAGTTTTTTTTTTTTATTTTTATGAGAAACCCATTATTTATGGTTTCATGGAGACCCTCATTTTTAAACTGCTGTAACTCGGTAAATAATGATCCGATTTTGATAAAATGCTTTATCATGACAGAAAAAAATTAAGACTATCGGACTAGTATTAACAGATATTTATGCATTCATATCAAAAATATTTTCGGGTTACTTGTAATAACTTGAAATGGCTATATCAAGGTTACCATCCCAGCAAAATTTGGCATTACCAGTAATGGGTTTTGTAATCCGAAGCAACTGTTAATAAGTAGTTACTTATTGAATGAAACACTAGTTATTTTAACAAGGGCGTGAGACAAAAATAATTAGTGAAGAGTATGCAGTTAAATAAGTAGTTACTGACTCGGATTACGAATAAGGAGTAAAAACTCATTACCAATAAGAAGTAAAATAATTAGTTAATAAAAACATTTAAAATTTAAATTGTTTTTACTAAAAATAAAAAATTGAGTAATTTTTATTAAGTTTTTAATTACTTTTTAAGTTAATTGAATTGTAAAGGTTAAAAAATGCAAGTGCAAGGAGATATTATTACTTGAAAGTACTTTTATAGCATATTACTGAAAAGTAGTTACTTTTAGGCTTAAAATAATGTTAATGGTAATGTGTACTCATTATAAATAATGTACTTGGTAATGATTACTTTTCACAACTCATTACCATGTTTTTGCTGGGATTATATCGATTTCAAATGCCTTTGCACTAATTTAAATCTTTTTTAATAAAGTTTAATTAGAATAAAAGAGATTGCTCGATTTTAAATTTTAAAAAATTTTTTTTTTTCAAAAATGATAAACTTGTAATTTTTCGTAGTCTGGAGCCCTTTTACTTTAAACGGCTGTATCTCTGCAACTATTGCTCCGATTTTGTCACAATTACAAAAAAATTAAAGATTGAGTCTTTATCTTTCCTCTGGAACCAAATGTGAGACAATCGGGCTAGTACTTACAGAGATATATGCATTTATACAAAGTTTTTTTTTAATTTTTATGAGAAACCCATTATTTATGGTTTCATGGAGACCCTCACTTCTAAACTGATGTAACTCGGTAAATAATGATCCGATTTTGACTCTATAAAAACTAAAATGCATAAGTATATTAGCTTTATCATGACAGAAAAAAATTAAGACTATCGGACTAGTATTAACAGATATTTATTCATTCATATCAAAAATATTTTCGGGTTACTTGTAATAACTTGAAATGGCTATATCAAGGTTACCATTATATCGATTTCAAATGCCTTTGCACGAATTTAAATCTTTTTTAATAAAGTTTAATTAGAATAAAAGAGATTGCTCGATTTTAAATTTTTTAATTTTTTTTTTTTTCAAAAATGATAAACTTGTAATTTTTCGTAGTCTGGAGGGGTCCGGACTATAGCAATCTTCCATCATATAATGGAAGGCGTTGATAAAACTTCCTACTCTGAAGAGTAGACGTATTATGTTGAATACTGTGTTTATTTTAAAGGTTATTAAGGGCGAAGTTGATTCTGAATTTCTTGTCGGGAAGTTGTTTTTCAATGTCCCTTTTTGGCCTACTAGATATTACAGCTTTCTATATATTGATTTTTGTCGCACGAATTATGCTTGTGCAGATCCTATTCGTAGGATGTGCACTGATTTTACTAACGTTGTACAGGTTTGTTGACTTTTCGGGGAATTATGATCTTGTGAAATCGACTATTTTGACATATTTGAATAGATTGCGTGACGATGATTATTTTAATTTCTTTGAACGTTTGTAGTTAATTCGGGACTATCAATTCTTAATTATTTGTAGAAATTATGTAGTTGTAGTAATTGTATATAAATCGCTCCTTTACTTGTATAGTGTCATAACTCAAAAAATGCGTTTTTTGAGTTAATGATGCAGAATTATTCGTTATATCATGCTTTATATTGTGTCAAAAATTCGTATTAATATCTTTTAAACTCACCGTTTGAGAAGAGTACACGCAATTATTACACTTTCTATGTACCAGCCTTTTTCAATTAAAAACCAATTTCAATAGTAAACTTTAAACGTGTTTTCTGCAAAATCAAATATTTTGAGTTGTGACACTATACAAGTAAAGGAGCGAAATGTATTTAGTGTCTTTATAATAAACCGACTGATGAAAAAGAGTCTGTAGTTGGTTTATTACACTGTACGACAAAATTCAACTTTTGGTTGCACCCATGATCGGGACCAAAAAATTCTGAAAATAGACGTAAAAAAAAGATACCCCTGTCTCCCAGTTTATCTAGATCAATTCGTTTTCGCGTTTTATTAGCAAATCAATATTTTGTATTTATTCGAGTTTCAATTACATGGGGAAGTGAGGATTACACCCGCAACAGTTAATCGTGATAGCTTAAATTTTGCCGAAATACTTGTAAATAGTGTCAGATAAAATGTGCAAAACATGAGGAAGATCGGTATACAGGTTTAAAAGTTATGAAGAAATATCTCAAATTTGGATGTTTTTTCACATGTTTTTATACCTTCTATTTGTGATATGGTTCAAAATACTCTTACTTTTGAAAGACTATTTGGATGCTCCTAAAGTTTGACATATATTTTTGTTTTTTACCTGGCCAGGTATTGAACTTCGAGAAAATCGATCCAGTGTTTCAGAAGTTATGATCAAAACCGTGGTTGCATCTTAAATTCCCTCGTTCAAAAAAAACCCAAAATGCTCTTTTAAAATATTGGTATGCCACAAATATATTTTACAAAGTAACTTTATCGCTTAAAAAAAATGTTTACAATCGAAAAAAAAAATTTGCACTTAAAAAAATTTTACACTCAAAAAAAAATTACACTCAAAAAAAAAAAAATGTTACACTCAGATTTTTTTTTTTTACAAAAATTATAAAAAAAAGTTTTTTAATACAAATGAAAAATGGCGAGTCAAAATTTTTAACAATTTCGTTTTCACGTTAGAAAAATTACTATCACTTAAAAGGGGCTAATAGCGGGTATGCATGGATTCGGCCAAGTCGTTTTTAACTTTTCTGGTTGTTTGTTAGTGGCAATTCTAAAGAAAATTGTGGCAACTCTGGAAAAATGTTAATCATCTTTTTGCAATGCACACATCTTATTTTTGTTGCCATCATAGACAATTTGGATGGCCAAAAATTTTTGAGTGTAAAATTTTTTTGAGTGTACTTTTTTTTGCGTGTAAAATTTTTTTTGAGTGTATTTTTTTTGAGCGATAAAATTACTTTGTAAAAAATTTTTGTGACAGCAATATTTTTTAAAGAGCATTTAAAGTTTTTTTGAAAGAATATATTCAAGATGAAACCTATTCAAAATTCACGGTTTTGATCATAACTTCTGAAACACTGGATCGATTTTCTCGAAATTCAATACCAACCTGACCAGGGAAATAACAAATATATATGCCAAGCTTTAGGAGCATCCAAAATGTCTTTCAAAAGTTACCGTATTTTTAACCCTCTATTATTTAAAAGAGGGTATAAAAACATGTGAAAAACGTCCAAATTTGAGAAATTTCTTCATAACTTTTAAACCCATGGACCGATTTTCCTCATGTTTCGTACATTTTATCTGATACTATTTGCAAGTATTTCAGCTTAATTTAAGCCATCGCGATTAACTGTTGCGCGAGTAACCCTCACTTCCCCAAGTGATTAAAACTCGAATATATACAAAATATTGATTTGCTAATAAAACGCGAAAACGAATTGATCTAGAAAAACTGGGAGACACGGGTATCTTTTTTTTACATCTATTTTCAGATTTTTTTGGTCCCGATCATGGGTGCAAAATCGTGTCGTACAGTGCACTGTACGACAAAATTCAACTTTTGGTTGCACCCATGATCGGGACCAAAAAATTCTGAAAATAGACGTAAAAAAAAGATACCCCTGTCTCCCAGTTTATCTAGATCAATTCGTTTTCGCGTTTTATTAGCAAATCAATATTTTGTATTTATTCGAGTTTCAATTACATGGGGAAGTGAGGATTACACCCGCAACAGTTAATCGTGATAGCTTAAATTTTGCCGAAATACTTGTAAATAGCAAGAACAATATATGTAAGAGGATATTCAATGTTCTGACGCCAAAATAAGTTTGGCGTCTTGGCGTCTTGGCGTTTCTTACATAGGCCAAAATGAAAGGGTGTCAGGTGTTTTTTGCGGGAGTTGGTTGTATCCAACAGTTGCGCATCTCATAAAATTGAGATTTTACAGCGAAAAAATTATATTAAAACTTTAAAAAATTAAAAAAAATTATGAAAGAATTAAGAAAAAATTTTACCAATAAAAAAAAATAAGAAAATTAAGAAAAAAAAAATCCCAAAATATTTTATTTTTAATTTTTTTTATGGATGAGTTATTTGTTAATTTGTTCTCCTTTTTTTTTTAATTTTTTAAAGTTTTAATATAATTCTTTCGCTGTAAAATCTCAATTTTATGAGATGCGCAACTGTTGGATACAACCAACTCCCGCAAAAAACACCTGACACCCTTTCATTTTGGCCTATGTAAGAAACGCCAAGACGCCAAACTTATTTTGGCGTCAGAACATTGAATATCCTCTTACATATATTGTTCTTGGTAAATAGTGTCAGATAAAATGTGCAAAACATGAGGAAGATCGGTATACAGGTTTAAAAGTTATGAAGAAATATCTCAAATTTGGATGTTTTTTCACATGTTTTTATACCTTCTATTTGTGATATGGTTCAAAATACTCTTACTTTTGAAAGACTATTTGGATGCTCCTAAAGTTTGACATATATTTTTGTTTTTTACCTGGCCAGGTATTGAACTTCGAGAAAATCGATCCAGTGTTTCAGAAGTTATGATCAAAACCGTGGTTGCATCTTAAATTCCCTCGTTCAAAAAAAACCCAAAATGCTCTTTTAAAATATTGGTATGCCACAAATATATTTTACAAAGTAACTTTATCGCTTAAAAAAAATGTTTACAATCGAAAAAAAAAAATTGCACTTAAAAAAATTTTACACTCAAAAAAAAATTACACTCAAAAAAAAAAAAAAATGTTACACTCAGATTTTTTTTTTTTACAAAAATTATAAAAAAAAGTTTTTTAATACAAATGAAAAATGGCGAGTCAAAATTTTTAACAATTTCGTTTTCACGTTAGAAAAATTACTATCACTTAAAAGGGGCTAATAGCGGGTATGCATGGATTCGGCCAAGTCGTTTTTAACTTTTCTGGTTGTTTGTTAGTGGCAATTCTAAAGAAAATTGTGGCAACTCTGGAAAAATGTTAATCATCTTTTTGCAATGCACACATCTTATTTTTGTTGCCATCATATACAAAAAAATTGGTTTATTATCGTCGTGAGAGACAGACGCATTTTTTAACTCGCTCCGTGAATTTAATAAATTTTATGTGAAAGTGCATTAAAAAAATTTTCAAAAAATACCAGCGAATAGACGCTTTTAAATTAAAATAAAATAGTGTTAAAAGATATACTTTTGTTGTTAAAATACTGTGCCAAAAAAATATTTAAAAATTATAAATTAAAAAGGAAAAAAAAAATATTCAACACTACAAAGGCTTGTTCTTTGTTTTGTTTGCTACATTTTTTTTTTTAAATTTTGCAAAGAGTGCATGAGTGAAAATAATACACAAATAAATGAGTCAAGGCTCAGTTTAAACGGAAGAAATTCCTACATTTCATTCTATGAAGAGAGCAGTGCACAAAATAAAAACATTTATAATCCCCAATATAATAAAAATTTCTTAACTGCAAAACCAATAGAAAGAGCTCGATCATGCTCACCAGCCTTACTCTTAAGTGAAAAAAAAACTAACCCGCCAAATTTTAAAACAGCAATAAACAATATTGAAAACAAAACAACACAAAAAACTTTGAGTCAAACTCAATCACCCACACCTAAAAGCATATTCGACGATAATGCAGCAATGAATATTACTCCCAACAACAACAACATTAGTGGTATTATAAACTCTCCCTCTCTTATCTTGTCTAATGAGAGTTCTGTAAGTATGTTACACACACATGTAAGTACATCAAATACAATTGAAAAACCAGGAACTAGTAAACAAGCGGCAATACAGACTGGTATAGACCGCTATTTTAAATTCAAAAGAGTCCGTAGCCCACAAAAAAATAATAACAATAGTGAAACAAAAAAACAGAAAGTTCATAATAGTAACACTAATAATGATAACACTAATCCCTTAAATAACAATCGTTTTTCAGTTCTGGATGAACCAGATACTGATTTACAAGATCCGAGTAGTACCCGTAAAGAGGAAAAACCTCCACCAATATTCCTTCGTGAGCGTAGCTCCAACCAATTGGTGTCCAATTTTACGAAACTAATTGGGAATAATACATTTCATATTATTCCAATTAGAAAAGGTAACATACACGAGACGAAAATACAGGTCTACACTGAGAAGAACTATAGGGAAATAACCAAGTTCTTGCACGAAAATAATAGAAGCTATTATACATACCAGTTGAAAAGTAGCAAAGGGTTAATTGTGGTATTTAAGGGTATAGAATCCAGTGTAGAACCTAATGAAATTAAGGAGGCTCTTGAAGAAAAGGGCTATAAAGTGAAAGTTGTAGTAAACATTTTTAACAGAGCAAAAGTTCCTCAACCAATGTTTCGAGTTGAGCTGGAGCCTGAATCCAAAAAGCTAAAAAAGAATGAAATTCATCCCATCTACTCGGAACGATACCTTCTGCATCGTAGAGTTTCAGTAGAAGAACCGCTTAAACGAAGTGGTCCAGTTCAATGCTCAAACTGTCAAGAGTATGGACACACAAGAACCTATTGTACCTTAAGCACAGTTTGTCCTGTATGTGGCGATTTACACTCTTCATCAGAGTGTACCGTGATTAAAAATGGCGGAGGTGAAAAAAAATGTAGTAATTGCGGAAATAATCACTCTTCAAAATATCGGGGATGCCCAATTTATAAGGAACTTAAAGTAAAACTTAAACAAAAGCAAAATCAGTCAAGAGGCCAACTATTATCATTTCAACCAACGCGTCCATCGCAAAATGCGGTAAACCCACTGGCTGTACCTAGTGCGCCGCCTTTAACTGCAATGAATCAGAGCTCAGTACCAATCGTGACTCATACTCCAGTTTCATCTGAGGCACATACTTCTATAGGTAGTGCTAGTAACACATACGCTAATGCGTTAATAACGGGCTCTCAGCAACCCTGCAATCCCCCTAATACGGGAGGGGTGGAATCAATGTTTTTCACCCTTATGCAGTCAATGACTAATTTCATGTCTACAATGCAAAGCACAATGAATGCTTTTATGACATCCGTGCAAGGTACAATAGAGGAGCTAAAAGCGCAAAATAACACTTTGCAGGCTCTCCTATCAAAAAAATAATGCGTTTGTTTAAAATATGTTTTTGGAATGCAAACGGTGTAAACCAGCACAAGGCTGAGATATCTAATTTTTTGCACAACAATAACATCGATGTGTTATTGTTATCGGAAACCCACCTCACAAATAGATATAATTTTCAAATCCCAGGTTATACATTCCACAAAACAAATCACCCTGACGGTAAGGCTCACGGTGGTACAGGTATTTTGGTGAAAAGTAGAATTAAGCACCATGCTATGGAAACTTATTCTACAATCTACCTTCAAGCCACCTCAATACATCTTGATTGTGTAGGAGGAGGACTAACTCTGACATCAGTTTACTGTCCTCCGCGATTTTCAGTATCTAAGATACAATTTGAAAATTTTTTCAAGACTCTTGGTAATCGCTTCCTAGCTTGTGGAGACTACAATGCGAAACACACCTATTGGGGTTCACGTCTAATAAACCCTAGGGGAAGACAGCTTTACTGTGCTCTTATTGATCGGAGAAATAGTCTGGACGTTATATCGCCTGGCAAGCCGACCTATTGGCCTTCAGATCCAGTAAAAATTCCCGATCTTATCGATTTTGGGATAATGAAACATATCGAGAGAAGTAAGTTATCTGCTGAAACATCATTTGATCTCAATTCAGACCATTCTCCAGTAATATTAACGTATTACGATGAACCAATTTCGGTTAAGACACCCTGTGGACTCACTTCGTCAAAGACGAATTGGTTAAAGTATAAAAAGTACATTAGTAGCCACATCCACATTAATCCATCTTTGGAATGTGAGGGGGATATAGGTGAATGTGTCCAGGACTTTACGTCCATTCTGAGATCAGCAGCAGAGCACTCTTCGTCTTCCGTTACCGTTGCTTCCTCTAATCGCAATTTTTATGTTTCTAACTCTGAAATCGAGCAACTACTAGCCATCAAAAGAAGGCTAAGAAGAGAATGGCAAAACAGTAGATCCCCTGCTGCAAAGCAGAGGCTGTCTGAAGCAACTAGAAACCTTAGAAAAGCCCTTCATTTGGAAGAGGATCGCATAAATAGCGTATATGTAGAAAGTTTATCGCATAAAAGTTCAGGGAACTATTCACTTTGGAAAGCTACTAAAATTAAAGCACCGGTAGAGGGCGAACCACCGCTAAGAAAGCAATGTGGCAATTGGGCACGCAGTGAAGAGGAGAAAGCATACTCATTTGCAGAACATTTAAGAACTGTATTTGAGCCAAACTTGGCAGAAAATGATTTTACACTCCCAGATCTGCCTCTGCATTTGGATCACAACTTAGGCAATACATGGTTTTACGCCCAAGATGTTGAGACAATTATACGTACGCAGCTCAGCCCAAAGAAAGCGCCTGGGTATGACTTAGTCACACCAAACATGATAAAAAACCTACCATTTATAGCGGTTGAAGTTCTAACGAAAATATTTAATGCGATCTTGCAAATAGGTTACTTTCCGGACATATGGAAAATTTCTCAAATCAAAATGATTCCCAAGCCTGGAAAAGATTTAACATTAACTTCGTTATACAGACCTATAAGTTTACTTCCGTGCCTATCAAAGCTGTTTGAGAAGGTTTTTCTTCAAAAGATTCTTCCAATTATCGAAAGTTCAAACAGTATTCCAGCTCATCAATTCGGCTTTCGTGAAAAGCATGGAACCATAGAGCAAGTGAACCGCATAACTTGCGAGATTAGGAAAGCCTTTGAAGAAAAAAAATATTGTTCAGCCGTTTTTCTGGATGTCGCTCAGGCTTTCGATAAAGTATGGCACGAGGGTCTTTTATATAAGTTAAAATATCACCTACCGACTATTACACACAAACTTTTAGAGTCTTACCTTCTTAATCGCTACTTCAGGGTGAAATATCAAGAAACTACAACTTCTGATTATAAAATGAATGCAGGTGTTCCTCAAGGAAGTGTTCTCGGCCCTGTTCTTTATCTCATATTTACGTCAGACTTGCCGATATCTGAACATATTACAACATCAACATTTGCGGATGACACTGCTTTAATAAGCACTCACTCAGACCCATATGTTGCCTCCTTGAGACTTAACAACCATCTTAAAGCTGTGGAGACGTGGTTCAATAACTGGCGGATTAAAGTAAATGAACTTAAGAGCAAGCACGTTACGTTTACACTTAGAATGGGGTCTTGTTCCCCTGTCTCATTAAATGGTGTAATTATCCCACAGTCTGAGAGTGTTACATACCTTGGTATTCACTTGGACAGACGTCTTACATGGCGAAAACACTTAGAAGCCAAGAGGCTTCATATGAAGCTAAAAGCCTGCCAACTACATTGGCTAATTAATAAGCAATCAAAGCTAAGCCTTGACTCTAAAGTCATCCTGTATAATTGTATTATAAAACCAATATGGACTTATGGTATCCAACTGTGGGGTACAGCCAGTATGTCTAATATTGAGCTTATACAGAGGGCACAATCCAAAATTCTGAGGATCATTACGGGAGCTCCCTGGTACGTCAGAAATATCAACATTCACCAGGACTTAAATATTCCGTTTGTAAGAGAAGAGTTTATGGACATCAGAACGAAATACGTTGAAAAGCTCAGGAACCACCCAAATACATTGGCGAGAGCCCTTACTCGAACCCAAACGCACACCAGACTGCAACGTGCTGACTTACCGCCCATTTAATTTAGAGGCCCGTTCTTCAAAATGGCTCCTAGGGAGTAACTAGTATTTAAGTTAGTTTAGTAAGATTTATACACTTATTGTTAGGCCAAGATTGGGCAGATTCAATAATCCAGATAATAAAGTATTTAACAAAAAAAAAAAAAAAAAATCATAGACAATTTGGATGGCCAAAAATTTTTGAGTGTACTTTTTTTTGCGTGTAAAATTTTTTTTGAGTGTATTTTTTTTTGAGCGATAAAATTACTTTGTAAAAAATTTTTGTGACAGCAATATTTTTTAAAGAGCATTTAAAGTTTTTTTGAAAGAATATATTCAAGATGAAACCTATTCAAAATTCACGGTTTTGATCATAACTTCTGAAACACTGGATCGATTTTCTCGAAATTCAATACCAACCTGACCAGGGAAATAACAAATATATATGCCAAGCTTTAGGAGCATCCAAAATGTCTTTCAAAAGTTACCGTATTTTTAACCCTCTATTATTTAAAAGAGGGTATAAAAACATGTGAAAAACGTCCAAATTTGAGAAATTTCTTCATAACTTTTAAACCCATGGACCGATTTTCCTCATGTTTCGTACATTTTATCTGATACTATTTGCAAGTATTTCAGCTTAATTTAAGCCATCGCGATTAACTGTTGCGCGAGTAACCCTCACTTCCCCAAGTGATTAAAACTCGAATATATACAAAATATTGATTTGCTAATAAAACGCGAAAACGAATTGATCTAGAAAAACTGGGAGACACGGGTATCTAGTGTTTATAAACCGGTTAACCGGTTAACCGAAAAACCGGTTTTTTCCTAAAATTTCGGTTTTTTTGCAAACCGGTTAACCGGAATTGAAGATTTCCGGTGCACCGAAAACCGGTTTTTTTCTGTCGGTTAACCGGTTTTTTAAATACATTCAAAACGGAATATTTTCGCAAATATTTAGGGTTTACACTTATTTTTTTACAATATTTTCAAAATTTCGTTGAAAACACATTAAAAATCCGTGAAAAAGTACGTCTAAAATATTTTTTGTCTTCAAGAAATAATTTTCTAAATAGGAATTTTATTCCGAAACTGATAAAAATTTTAAATGCTCACCGTTGTCAGCGTTTTTTTGAACATTTCATGAAAAACTTAATAAGTGACTGTTAACCAGATACTAAAGTCCCTGTTAATGGCAAAAATGTCAATAATCAATAAAAGAAAATAAAAAGAAAATTCGGAACTGCAATTAACTTATAACGAATAAATGTATATTTCTAAATAAAACCAATACAAATTAAATTGAAGTTCTAGTGAATATGGACAATTAAAGTACATTATTTAAATATGATGAATTTCATTTAAAAATCGAGATAAAACTGAAATTTTGAACCCGACCAACTCAGATATCGATGAAATTTTGTTCATAGCTAAATTTAATCAAAACAAACAAACTCTCATTTTTAGAAATGACTGTTTTGCGATTTTTTGAGCGTGACACAGTGGGAACGTTTTCGAAAAAACGCGAAAATGGTCGAAAAGAGCTCCATTTAAACTACAATAACTCTGAATCGGCTCAACCGATTTCCATGATCTTGGTATCATTAAAAAGATATTTTAACAGGCTTTATGACACGTTAAAAAAAAAAAAAAAAAAAAAATACACTGTAAAAAATTTATAACAAAAAAAATTTTAACTGACGAAAAAACCAAAAAGATCAAGGGTTTTTTTACAGTGTATTAATTTTTTAGAAAGGTTTATCCTTCATCTATACCATATCAAAAAATAAAAATGGGTTCTTTGTTAGTTTTTTTTATATAATTTTTTAAGTAGTGTCACTTCTAGTAATTTCCCTTATATTTTATAACAAAAAAAAATTTTAGGTAACGAAAAACCAAAAAAGATCAAGAATTTTTTACAGTGTATTACTTTTTTAGAAAGGTATTTCTCTCACCTATAACATATCCAAAAAGTAAAATGGGTTCTTTTTTATTTTTTTTATATAATTTTTTAAGTAGTGTCACTTCTAGTAATACTTACCGAAAGTTTTCGAAATAATTCGAATAACAGCGAAAATATCTGGTCACATTCACAAAATAGTTCAACAATTCTAACATTTTTTAAATGTTTACAAATAAAAAACCATCAACAATTGTTTATATTATTTGCCACGTTTTTATTAATTTGTGTTTTATTTTATTTAAATTTTTTTTAAGTTAATTATTTGTAAGAAATTTTGCGCTGCTCAAATTTGGCACAGTCAGAATATCTGCGCACATGTACAAAAGTTTCATTTATCGGAATGAATGAATGAAAGCCTTGAGTTCCTGTTATAGTTTTAGCTTCTTCATATCTTGAAAATAGCTTTTCTTTAACGTTGTTGTATTCGTCAGCATCTGCGTAAGCAACTTGTATGGTGGTCTTATATGTTTCTGATGCCCAGTGATAGAGTTGCCTCGTTGTCTGGATTTCATTTTTATTTGCAATACTATAATTTCGAGCACCTCTCTTCAATGTTCCTCCGATTCCATCACATGCAGATTTTCCGTGACTGGTAGCATAAAAGTGCCATTCAGCGTCAATCCCAAAATCAGATTTGTGATGGCATAAATTAATGAAGTTATATTTATTTTTATATTGTGCTCCTGCACCATCTGATACGTAAATGATTTTATTAATATTGTTGGTTATATTGGCCTTCACGAACTGTACCATTTTTGAAATATATAGATGAACTGCTATACTATCATGGGTATTGCAATCAGATATTATGGCGAAGCTTTTATGAGTTAATTTATCGTTATCTGAAAATAAACAAACAAAGGAAAAAAACAAATAAATAAAAATTATTAAATATTTTGATGAGTGTGGTAACATTTCTCCTGATAACAGCGCCGCTCTTTTATTGCTGATAAATTCAGATTGTCGCTTTGCTATGAAATGATGCGGAATCAGAACTTTGATGTGTTCAGTAAAATCGCTGACAAATGATTCTGGGTTGGTGGTTAACGTTTCCAGAACACATCTAATCGTTGTATTCCACTTTTTGTATATTATTTCTTCAGTTTGGTTATTTTCAAAATGTTTTAGCATATGCGTTTTTAGATTATTTAAATTTTTAAAGCAGTGACCACACATTGAAACGCAACACTCGCTTTTTTCTATGTCACCATTACAAACAACGAATTTGAGAACATCTTTGTAATCGGTAAATGTGCATTCTCCTTCAATACAAATTGATTTTAAGCCACTTTTTTCAAACATCAATTTCATATTCTGATGCAATGTGCATACACAGATATTTTGCTGGTTTCCAACTCCAAGTTTTATACAATTTTTTGGCCTTAACATTGTAAATTTTGTAAAACCCACTTTGGCCAAGGGATGTTTTTTTTTAAATTCGTAGTAAGATTCGCGTAGTGAAGATAACATCAGTCTTTTTTGAACTTTTTCACGTAAGTTTCCTTGTTTAACAGTAATTGAATCTTGCGATCCAGGCATCATTCGGCTAATTTCATCATCTTCATAAAATAACTTGACTGTGCTTAGAGTTTCGGCTGGTAAGCTACGTCTGCTCATTTTAAAAAGATTGATATCTGCAAACTTCGTTTTATTCCTTTGGATATCTTTACTTTTTTTGATACAATCGTGAGATATATCATCCCCAAAACGATCTTTAATTTCTGCGTGACTCATATTGATTGGTAAGAGAGATAAAAGTTTTTGCTTTTCCAAAAGATTTGAGCTGTTCTCTATTTGATATTTGATGTTTTCCAAAATTTCTTCGTAAATGGCTTTGACGTTTTCAAGTTGCGCTGACAAATCAGATAATGGATCAGCTCCAAGTGAATCTGCTATATTTTCGAAAATTTGCAGTGATTTTCTATTTCTGTATGCATCTCGTTTCATATATTTCCTTTTAAGAGGCGACATTTGGTTTGGTAGATGAGGAATAATATGATCATTTATATTTTCAATGACTTCCGTCCTTTCGATGTTTGCAATACGGCTGGTACAAGTTGGAAGTTCATTCAATTCTTCGCTAATTTCATTGCTGGGCGTTGTTGGTAAATAATTTGAGACTTCATTCTGCTCCACGTTGGATTCATTACGACCCAGCAAAACTTAGATTACCAAATCAGGTATAAAATAAGGTATAAGATCTCTTATTTTATACATTGCAGCATTGATGATTTTAACAGGGGATGAGACTCAAAGTAATGTATACGAGTAAGGTATATTATATAGCATACCAGAACGTAATATATAAGGTGTTACGAGTAGTGAAAAAGTAATTTTGTGTTAAATTTACTCACGTGATTGTAAGTGAGTGTAAGTAGATAAAATATGCTCGTGAGTGAGTGTGTGTCATTAGAAAATTTCTGTCGTGGGCCCATCTCTAGTTTAAACTTATGCATTTTTTTATAAAATATTTATTTTTTGTGTTACTGTAATGCATTATGCATCCAATTATAAATAATGCATTATTTCAAATTTTGAAATAATACATAATGTAACCAAATATAAGTCATCCATGATTTAATGTTTAGAAATAATAAATATGAAATACATTTTTTCCAATAATCATACATTACGTAACAAATTATTAGTAAAGCATTATTTTTCACTTTAAAATAATGCGTTGTGGAACAAATGTTTGGTAAGACATCCTAAAATAATGCTACAAATAAGGTATATACATTACCTAGTAATGTGTTATATAATCACTACCCATTACCAAAGTTTTGCTGGGGACTGCGAGCTTTTCTCAGTGTATTCCGGCAAGTTTCGCAAATACGGCTACAATGAATGTTGGCGACAGCTGGAAAATATTCAATTATATTTGCAGCCTCGTTTTCAACACTTAACACTTATTAGATATTTTTATGCATCTGTACTTATTGTTTGAATTCATATTCACTCAATTTTTTAAAATATACGCGTAAAAATTGTAATGGGATATCTTGGCTTCTCGAAACTGTTTATAATTATGAATTTCGGTACGTTCATCAGGTGCAATTATATAGCATTTTTTAAGGCAAGCAAGAACTTTTTGCGGTTAAAACATATTCATAATTTGGGACAATGTTTATTTATTTTACCTGTTAACCCTTCGTCAGGTACATATTTTGAGTCCTTAGTTCTGGCCAGACCCCTATACATTTACATGCATTTGTATGGAAATAAGGGCTGTTTGCCGTTAAATTTTTTACTAAGAAAGGAAAATATTTGTTATATTTTGTGTTTCTATTTCTTTTTACTATGTTATTAGTAGGGATGAGATTTTCATGCACTAAAAAATCGAAAATATGCGCTTAAAACATGCACTAAAAAATTCAAAATATGAACTAAAAAACCTAAAAATATGCGCTAAAAAATAAAATGTGTGCAATACAAATCTTGTTTTCATAGGAAAAACTTCTTAGAAAGCAAAAAGTAACGCCGGGTTTAAATAGTAACATTTAAAACTTTATATAAGCAAGATTTTTTAAAAATTAACACAATTTATAAAAAAAAATTAAGAAAAAAATTTTTTTTTTCTTATTTCCAAAATTAATTTTTAAAATTTAAAATAGTTTTTGAAACAAATAAATTTCAATTTGGGTTTTTGCTAATTTATGCCAAAATATGCAAAAATATGCACTTAAAAGATGGAAATATGCACAAAATATGCATTTAAAACCAAAATATGCAAAAATATGCATTTTCACCAAAATATGCAAAAATATGCAAAAACAAATCGATGCCATTTTAATGCAAATTTCTTGATTCGGAAAGATAATTGGTCTATATCTTTTTTAGACTATCGACAAAAAACATGCATTTGCATGGAAATCTCATCCCTAGTTATTAGCTACCTGAGGAAGAAAAAATAGACCTGAAAAAATCTTTGGAATGAAAAGGGCAACAATTTTTTTGTTCTATATATATTTCTCTTTATTATGGGTAAAGTAATAAATGTTTATGACAAAATAGAAAATTATTATGAAGAATACATTGATTTTTTTATTCAGAATTTTGCGGAATTACTAGAAGTGACACTACTTAAAAAATTATTAAAAAAAAAATAAAAAAGAACCCATTTTACTTTTTGGATATGTTATAGGTGAAGGAAATACCTTTCTAAAAAAGTAATACACTGTAAAAAATCCTTGATCTTTTTTGGTTTTTCGTTACCTAAAATTTTTTTTGTTATAAAATATAAGGGCAATTACTAGAAGTGACACTACTTAAAAAATTATATAAAAAAAACTAACAAAGAACCCATTTTTATTTTTTGATATGGTATAGATGAAGGATAAACCTTTCTAAAAAATTAATACACTGTAAAAAAACCCTTGATCTTTTTGGTTTTTTCGTCAGTTAAAATTTTTTTTGTTATAAATTTTTTACAGTGTATTTTTTTTTTTTTTTTTTTTTTAACGTGTCATAAAGCCTGTTAAAATATCTTTTTAATGATACCAAGATCATGGAAATCGGTTTAGCCGATTCAGAGTTATTGTAGTTTAAATGGAGCTCTTTTCGACCATTTTCGCGTTTTTTCGAAAACGTTCCCACTGTGTCACGCCCAAAAAATCGCAAAACAGTCATTTCTAAAAATGAGAGTTTGTTTGTATTGATCAAATTTAGCTATGAACAAAATTTCATCGATATCTGAGGGGGTCGGGTTCAATGCATCTCGATTTTTACATGAAATTCATCATATCGCTTTTTTATAGCGTAATAGTTGCAAACCTTGCTGAAAGAAACAAATATGTTAACTTAAGCTATTTTCGCTTTATTATTTAAAAAAAATCAGCTATTTTCAAGTATTTTTTGGTTTTTTCAGTTAAAGAAAAAAAAACCGGTTAACCGGATTTTTTATTCCGGTTTAACCGAGAAAACCGGTTAACCGAAAAAGCTGATTTTCGGTTAACCGATAAACCGGTTTTCCAAAATGTCGGTTTTTTATAAACACTACGGGTATCTTTTTTTATACCCTCCACTCTAGTGATAGAGGGTATATATAAGTTTGTCATTCCGTTTGTAACACATCGAAATATTGGTCTAGGACCCCATAAAGTATATATATTCATGATCCTTGATCGATTTTAAGTCGATCTAGCGATGTCCGTCCGCCCGTCCGTCCGTCCGTCTGTCTGTCTGTCTGTCTGTCTGTCTGTCCGTTGAAAACACGCTAACTTTTGAAAGACTTTACGGAGGCTCCTGAAGTTTGACATATATGTTCTCCATTTACCGGGTCAGGTTGGTATTGCAATCCAGCGAAATCGGTCCAGTGGTTCAAAAGTTATGAGCAAAAGAGTAAATTTTGGCAAGGGCATTTTTCGAATTTACAAGATTAAAACCACTTTAACTTTCGAAAGACAATTCTGAGGGGGCTGAAGCTTAGCATATATATTTGTCGTTCCTCATGGCTGTTTGGTTTTGAATTTCAGCAAAATCGGTTCAGAGGTTCAAAAGTTATAAGCAAAGCACTGAATTTCAGATTTGTTTCACCTTAAAGTGTTGAAAACTCGTTAAACAAGTTTTAAAAGCATGGTGAAATACCAGTTTTGTAAAACTTGTTGTTGTTTGATTTCCTGTCGTGGGGTGCAGTTTAGTTGTTAGACAAGTAAATATTTGTTATTGTTTTGTTATTAGTGTAACTGTATGTAACGGGAAAAAATCAAATAAAGTATGAGTATGATTGAATGTTAATATGTTTTTGGTTTTTAAAGAAGAGGATGGTAATATAAAAAAAAAGAGGAAAATATGTGAAATAGTTTTTTTTGGTATTACATATACACTCATAAAAATATGTTAGTATTCCTTACAAAAAAGTCTGTTACCATTACTAAAAAAGTTTTCAATTTGTGCCCGATAACTTTTTCAGTTACCATTACAAACTTTGGTTTTCAAATTTTAGTAAACTTAAAATAACTGGTAAAAATTAGTAATACAGAATTTTTCTGTACAATTTTTGTAAAATGAATTTTAAAACCCATTTGAAAATATTATTAACTTTTTTTGTAAAAAAATGTAAATTGTGTATTTATAATTTTTGGTATTTTTGTACAATATGTAAACTGCGTATTGCGCTTGTTGCCGCCAATTACTATTCCAATGAAACTCAATTTTTGATCTAAAATATGTAAGAGAAAATATTAAATACAATTTTTAATAGAAATTATACGTACCACATCACATTAATGCGTTGAAAATTGTGTTGTTCAGATGTTGAATATATGTATTTATTTGTGTATGATGTTCTAGAATAAAAAAATATCATCATGATTTTTTAAATGGAACACATAAATATACAATTGTTACCTGTTTCAGCATTTCCTATTTTGTTTTACGAGGGTTTTATTTGTTATCCTAAAAAAACAGTTCATTTTAAATAAAAAATACTTTAGAATTTGGTTACCTGCTACGTCCTTTGTGTTGTAATATTTGTAAATTTTTCTTCATTTCGTCCGTTGCGCTTGTTGTCACCAAGTACTATTCCAATGAAACTCAATTGTTGTTAGAAATAACATTAATGCTTTGAAAATTGTGTTGTTTACATGTTGAATATGTGTTGGTATTTGTGCATGATGTTCTAGAATTAAAAAATATCAATATAATTTTTTAAATGAAACACATAAATATACAATTGCTGCCTGTTTTCAGCATTTCCTTTTACGTGGGTTTTATTATCCAAACAAAACGAGTTAATTTTAAATAAAAAATACTTTAAAATTTGGTTACCTCCTTGTGTTGTAATATTTGTTTGTTATTAATTTTTTTGTTCATTTCGTCCGTGTCGCGACGTTTAACTTTCGAGTATTATTTTGTGACTAAAGAAAATAAAGAAAGAAATAAAGGAAATTACACAAAGAGTCTCTTCACAATACAACAGCAAGCGGCAGACAGAAAAATATCCTCATTTATTTTTTTTCCTGTTGTCTGTACAAAAAATGTTTCTGTCTGCTGCTGTATTGTGATTCACAATTTATGAAGAGACACAAAATTGTCACTACTACTCTCACTGAGAGTCTCTCAGTAATAAAAAAAAAAATCAACCCTTCAATAAAGACACACGAGAACAAAAAAAATATTCATAAGGAAAAAAGTAACGCCAGTTGAGAACAACGAAAAAATAATTTATTCTATTATGTTGTTTTTGCAAATCTTCTTTTCACTATATTTCCTTCCTTTTTTATTAGCTGTGTTGAACACACCAAAATACTTTACACCGAACCAAATCGAGTAGGTAAAATCAACGAAAAAATTTTGTTGATCTTTAACAAAATTTTGTCAATTTTTTTTTTAAGATTCTACAAATTTTATTCAAATTAACGAAATTTCGTCAAATTTACATACTCTGAAGAGGTAAAATTAACGAAATTTCTTCAAATTGACTAAAACACTATAGGGTGTGTAAAGTTGACAAAATTTAATCAAATTGACTAAAATTATTTGCTTGACGCCATTTTTTTTTTTGCTTTGAGCAAGCGTCATTAAAAACATTTAGTTTTGCGAAAAATTAATTAAGTTTTTCATTAAATTGTATCAAATTGCCTTAAGATACTAGTTTTTATGCCATATTAATGGCATTGTTAAAGTGGCATCAAAAATGTTGCAAAAATTCACGTAAGTTATGATAAATATAATAATAATTAATTTACAAACAATTAATTTTCATTTATATTATTTTTTTTAGGTAATGTACATATTTACAAGGGTTTATGCAATAAAAACTGGTGACTTCTGCTGCAATACTTCAAGGACATGCAATTAAACATCTTTCAACAGTCTGGAATTTGGATAAACAACACAACAAATTTTCTTCGTCGCTTGTTTAATTTTGTAAAAGTGTAAGTTTATGTTTATATTAATGCGTGTTTATATTAATTAATGTGGAAGTTTATATTTATTTTAATTAAAATGTGTGTTTATATTGTATTTTTTATTTATTAAAGTAAATATTTTTTAAGTTTTAAAATATACCCTATCCTTTTCAATAAAAAAATTATAAACAAAAATATTTATGGGTATATTTTATTTTTTGTAGGGGTAGAAAAATTTAGTAAAATTAATATAATATTGTGGAATCGACGAAATTCATTGTGTTAAATTGACGAATTTTTGTCAAATCAACAGAATTTTTTTATTCAAATTGACGAAAATAATTCTGTTAATTTGATAAAATTTCGTCAAATTTATCTCAAATATAAATCAACGAAAATTTATTCAAATCAACACCCCTGTTTTGTTAGCTGTATAATGATTGTTCTTTCGTCAAATCAACATGCTTTTTCGTTAATATTACTGCCATATTTGGTTCGGTGTAGAAAATGTATCCAACATGTCTGTGCAAAAACCGTTTATACATATATTTTTAACGAAAATAGTAGTTAACTTTAATTTTTTTAAATACTTTTTTTGTGATTTCGTGTTATATGTATATTTTTTAGTTTTATTTTATTTTTTTTTTTGTTCGGAAGGGTGGGGGGGGGGGGGGGGCTTTTGACTACCCCAAAATAATGGCCTAGATACGCTTATGCCAACACCACTCTGTGGTCCAGGGTACAGATGGTAGCGTGAGTGACTTCTGACTCACACTCACGAGTACTCACACAAACTTCACTCACACTCACGAAACTTTTTTTTATAAAAAAAAAAAATTTGCTTTTTTTGGAATGAAAGAAAATATAAAGAGAAAATAAAGCACGCAAAAAATGACTCACGCAAACTCACTCACGCAATTTTTTTTCCACTCACTCACAACCACTTGAGTAAAATTGAGTTTCAGTCTCACTTAAGCGTGAATCACACACAAATCTGCTCATGTGCCCATCTCAAGTACATGGTATTGTGAGTTTGTCTTAATGTTTGTAACTATCCGAAATATTGGTCCTAAACCAAACTTCAAGTATAGCGATCGATTTAGAATCACTTTCTGGGTCGATTTAGCGATGTCCGTCCATGTAAACATAGTGAGCACGAACAATCAATTGATTTGACTGAAATTAAATTTATGCTTCCTTTTTCCCAAGAAAGAAGCCTCTTGAAATAAAAAAAAAAATAATCGGTCCATGTTTTGACCTAGCCCCCATACGAACGCCCCCCAAATTTGGCTAACATTACTTTTATACCCGTAATTTAACAGGTATCCTTTCGAAATTTGGCATGTGAATAAATAAATACCCAAAAAAAAACATATTTTGTAATCATATATTTGGAATGTTTCCAAATTATAAAGAAATCTGACCATTTCTACTTGTTGTCCCCACACTAACAAAAGAGCTAACTTAATTTTGGGATACAATTTTCTTCAAAATAGTTCATAAATTTTACCACAATTTAGTAAAATTTAACTAAAAGTTTAGAAAAGTTTCGAAATTTTCTACCCATTAGTTTATCATATTTATCTTCTTAGATTTAAGAAAGTTTTTTTTTCACTACTTTAGTAAATTTTTTAAAAGTTGAGAATTTTTTTTCAAAAAACATAAAATGGCGATATCTAAACTAAAAACTAAGATTTCAAACCGAAAAAAGCTTGTTGAGCAATGTAATTAGACCATTCTTGGACTCAAATTAAGTTTGTGCACTAATTAAAGATGTCACAAAATATAGATCCAATCGGTTCATGTTTGGACTTCGGACACATTTTCCCGAAAACACTGGTGTAGGGTATAAGGTCGGTCTTGACCCACTATAATTTTTTTACTTGTTACCATATCTACAATAAAATGGTAATTAAACCATTATATAATTGGTCCTTCAGTTCTCATCTATGCTGAATGTTATATCGACCACTTGTTCGGTTGGGTATCGTGATTAATATGCCTAGATTTAAACTGTTTTTAACTATACAATAGCGGCGCAGCCGAATTTTTTTTTCAGCCGCGCTGTTCTAAAAAAAACGCGGCGCGCAGCCGAAACGCCGCCGCCGCCGAAAATTTTTGCTCTTCAGCCGCCGCCGAAAATTTTGCGTCGGCTTGCTTCACTGCTGTGTTTGCGAACTCAATAATTTGTACGAATTTGTACAAATTATTACGAATTTCGTCTAAAAGTCGTTCGCGTACTTTAAAAGCCCAGTAACGAGAGAGAAAATGAGAGAAAAAAGTGACAGTTCTATTTTAGAAACTTGCAAGTTTTTACTGGACAAATTTTTGCCAGCAAGAATTATCCAGCAGAAAAAACATCTGTTTTAAAAACATATGATTAAATTTTTGTAAACGATACACAAAAATATTTTGCAGTTACATTTTTGTGCATAAAATATGATTAAATATCAACTAATTAATAAAAAAATACATCCCAAAATTAAATTTCTTTTATTAACAAGTTCAAAAATAAATACCAACAAACTAAAAATTTACAAATGAATGCAAAATTTTTTATAAACTGATTTAAATCAGCTGTTTATCTAACTTGCAAGTTTTTACTGATTTCTGTTCGCGTACTTTTTACAATTTTTCCTTTTTGAGAGCGATTTTTTTTTTACTCTCTAACATTTTGTTGCTTGATAATTTTTACTGGGAAAGTACGCAAACAGACTTATTATGTGCTTCTTTAATTGGAAAAAACAAATGCAAATAAGTGTGATTCGATATTAAAAGTAATACACATATGTATTAATATTCATCAAAGCGTTGGTCCACTGTTTTAACATTAAAAAAAAATAATAATAATAATAATATATATTTTTTAATGCTCTTTTTAATTTCCAAATATTGTAATAAAATTTAAATTTTTTAAAAAAGTGTATTTTTTTCTAAAAAAAAAAAACAAAATTTACTAAATAATATTGTAAAATTTACAAAATAATTATCAAAAGTTAGTACGATATTTTTTAAAAAATCAACTGAAAAAATTATTAAAAAATCAGTAAAAAATCAATAGTTTGTAACGCGAGTTTACAAAAAAGAATTACTAAAAAATAATTTTTTAGTAAGAATTAGTAAAAAACCTGTAAAGTTGGGTTACAAACCATTTTACAAACTTTTTTACTGACGAAATTTTTTGAGTGTAGGTATAACACAACAAAAATATTTTACAAAGTAATTTGTTACTCAAAGAAATTGTACACTAAAAAAATATTTACACTCAAAAAAAATGTTACACTCAAAAAAAAAAAAATGTACACATTATAATTTTTTTTTTTTTTTTTTTATGAAATGGCAGACTCAAAAAAATGTTGACAGTCAAAAAAATTTTACACTCAAAAAAAATTTGATTTATTAAAAGAAAGTTTGACTCAAAATAATATACATATTTTTAATAAAAAATTTGTAATGCAATTTTTTGAAATTTGTTTTAGAAAATTACTATCAGATAACATTGTGGAGGGTATTCATAGATTCGACCAAGTCGAATTTAATTTTTCTACTTGTTTACATCTATTTTCAGATTTTTTTGGTCCCGATCATGGGTGCAAAATCGTGTCGTACAGTGTTACTATTCTTACTTTTCCAGCCTTATCCGCTATGGTTCGGACCATGGTGTGTACGTGTTCCTTCGTCATGGGAACGAGCCCTCTCGGTCGGTTGGGGTGGGTAAGTGTGAGGTGGGACCGTTCGAAAAAAAAAAAAGAAAGAAAGAAAAGAGACAACAAAAACCGATCTGGCATCCATTTTTCTTATGGCGCGTCATATCAGTTTTCTCTTTCTAACCTAATTCGTAGAATAATTTGAAAACATTAACCATATGGTTAAAAAATACCTTTTTGACACCTGTCATATTTGTCGAGTCTGTATTAGTCTGTGGCTTGGTAATAATTTTCTATTTTAACAGGGTACACTCCCAAAGAAAAACGTAGTAAATTCAACAGATATCATTGTTGATTTTGACCTTATATGCTACTAGCTGTTTTGCACCCGGCGTTGCCCGGGTTGAAAAAAATATTATATAATGAATGAGTTTTTTATTAGTCAGTTTATCTACTGCTTCATGACTTTTCATTGGTGAATATAAACCTATTCCTGAGGTTTGGTCGATTTTTTTCGACTTCGCTTAGCGTCGGGAACATTGTGCGTACGTGTTCTTCCGTCATGGGAACAAACCTTCTTGGTTGGGTGGAGTGTGTGATGCGGGCCGTTCAAAAAAAGTTATTCGACCATCATAAAAACCTTTTTTACAAAAAAAATCAAAAACGTTTTTTTTAACAAAAAAAATCAAACCGTTTTTTGCACCTTGTTTGGAACTTCCCGATTTCAAATCAAAAAAGGAACCCAAAGACATTGCCCAGCAGGTGCAATACTTTTGTGAGTTAATATTGACCATAAAAGGCAACTGTTACGACCCCGACGCAAAGCGAAATAGAAAAAACGAATAATCGCCCCACCCCAAAATTAATGTATTTCTTTAATGGCTTTTAAAAGGAACCTATAGTTCCCTCCTCGGTTAGCACTTTATGTGGTGAAAACTTCAATAAAGACATAACTTTCACAATAGTTCAAGTGGGTGTGGCATTTAACGCATCTAGTTCAATTTTGGTCTCATGTGACATATAGTTCCCCTATTGGTTAGCACGTAAAGAAAATTGCAATTAAATTTGTTCAGCAGGTTTTCCACGTTTGCGGAACTGGCAGACAATATTAACTCACAAAAGTACAAAGGGGAGTGACATTATATGCCTTTTTTATCAATCGCTGTTTAATATTGCCTATAGCACTATTTGTGTTGAAAATTTCATTGAAATCGGCTTAACTGTTTTCAGGTTCTAATATGTCAGTAGTGTTTAAAGGAATTGGTTAAGCCGTTTTTGCATGGTAGCAAATAAGCTAGAAATAACGTTCTGTATATTACAAATTGATGTGGCATTTTACTTTAATTTGGCTCATCGCATTTTATATGGCATATAGTTACGAAACAGGAAAAAATATTTTTTAATTTAATACAAAATGGTGCGGCATTTTAAGCCCCTTTGCCCGATCGCCGCGGTAAGTACCAACTGTGGTGAAAATTTGCTTAAAATTGGTTTCACCGTTAACGCGTGAGTACGGATCAGGCAAAAATAAATTTTAATGTATTACAAAGGGGGGTGTCAACTCACGCCTTTGTCTGGTGGTGTCTATAGTTTCCGCCTCAATAATTACTAACTGTGGTGAAAATTATAACAACATCGGGTTCGTGGTTTAAGCGTGATTACGGTATGACAGAAAACACTTTCAGTACATTGCAAAAGGCGTGGCAGTTGATACAGACTAAAGTTATCGCCTCTGTTAGTACTATCTATGGAAAAAGTTTTGTTAAAATCGGTTTAGTCGTTTAATCGTTATTAAGGAATAGGCAGAAACACCTTCAGTATAGTATAAAGGCTCGTGTCAATTTACGCCCCCTTTGTCCAAACGCGCTCTAATTTAATTTTTAGTTCCCGCGTCGGTAAATACTTACTATCTGTGGAAAAAATTTCATTCTAATCGGTTTAGCAACTATGCTAGATTACGGAACAGACAGAAATAGCGTTCAATAAAATAAATTTTATTAAAATCAGTATAGTCGTTTATGCATGATAACGGAACATGCAGAAAAAACTTTCAGTATAGTACAAAGGGGCGGAAAATGGCACGCCCCTTTGTACTATACTGAAAGTATAGTGCAAAGGGGCGTGCTCTATAATAATCTATAGTTTCCGACTCGGTTAGTACTAAATTTGGTAAAAATTTCATTAAAATCGGTTCTGCCATTTATGTGTGATTACGGAACAGGAAGAAATAACTTTCAATGTAATAGAAAGGGGCGTGGCATTTTACGTCTCTTTTTCGATCGCCCTCTATTGTGGCTCATAATTTTCGCTTCGGTTAATACTATCTGTGATGAAAATTTCATTAAAATCTGTTCAGCCGTTTAGGCATAATTGCGGAAAAGGCAGAAATAACTTTCAGTGTAATAAAAGGGGCGTGGCATTTTACGCCCCTTTTTTTCGATCGCCCTCTATTATTGCTCATGGTTTCCGCCTCGGTTAGTACTATCTGTGGTAAAAGTTTTATTGAAATCGGTTAAATCGCTTTTCAGTGATTGCGAAACAGGCAGACATAGTTTCTGTATAGTACAAAGGGGCGTGGCATTTTACGCCCATTTTACCGATCGTGGATTTTTTTGGCCTATAGTTCCCGCCTCGGTTAGTAGTATCTATGGTGAAAATTTCATGAAAATCGGTTCAGCCGTTGTTCCGTTATTGCCGGACAGACAGATATAGCTTTAGAATGGTACAAATGGGCGTGTCATTTTACGCCCCTTTGTCCGATCGCTTATGGCTTATAGTTCTCGCCTCGGTTAGTACCATCTGCGGTGAAAATTTCATGAAAATCGGTTAAGCCGTTCTTCACTTATTGCGGAACAGACAGACATACAGACAGACAGACAGACAAACCAACAATCAGATTTATAATATTAATAGGGATATCACTATTTGTGTTGGAAATTTCATTGAAATCGGCTCAACTGTTTTCAGGTTCTGATATAGCAAATAGTTAGCGTTCAGTTAGTTCTAACAGTAGTGTTTAAAGGAGTTGGTTAAGCCGTTTTTGCATGATAGCAAATAAGCCAGAAATAGCGTTCTGTATATAACAAATTGACGTGGCATTTTACTCCCATTTGTCTAATCTCGGGCTAATATGGCATATCGTTTAACAGAAAATTTTTTTATTTTTTAATTTAATACAAAGGGGTACGGCATTTTAAGCCCCTTTTCCCGATCGGCACGGTAAATACCATCTGTGGTGAAAGTTTAATTAAAATTGGTTTCACCGTCAACGCGTGTGTACGTATCGGGCCGAAATAAATTTCCATGTATTGCAAAGGGACGTGGCAATTCACGCCTCTGTCTGGTCGTGTCTATAGTTTCCGCCTCAATAAGTACTAACTAACTGCCGTGAAAATTATAATATATAATTTATAATAACCGTTTAACCGTGATTATGGAAAGGCAGAATAAACTTTCAGTACATTGCAAAAGGCGTGGCAGTTGACACATACTAAAGTGCCCGCCTCTGTTAGTACTATCTATGGAAAAAATGTTGTTAAAATCGGTTTAGTCGTTTAAGCGTTATTAAGGAACAGGCAGAAACACTTTCAGTATAGTACAAAGGCGTGTGTCAATTTACGCCCCTTTGTCCAAACGCGCTCTATTTTAATCTATAGTTCCCGCCTAGGTAAGTACTTACTATCTGTGGTAAAAATTTCATTCTAATCGGTTTAGCAGTTTATGCTATATTACGGAACAGACACAAATAGCATTCAATTGAATAAAAAGGGGCGTGCTATTTTATTTATTTTTTTAAATCGGTATAGTTGTTTAAGCATGATTACGGAACATGCAGAAAAAACTTTCAGTATAGTAAAAAGGGGCGTGGCTTTCTACGCCCCTTTCTTTGATCGCCCTCTATTATGGATCATACTTTTCGTTTCCGTTAATACTATCTGTGGTGAAAATTTCATAAAAATCAAGTTAACTGTTTAAGCGTAATTGCGGAAAAGGCAGAAATAGCTTTCAGTGTAACAAAAAGGGGCGTGGCATTTTACGCCCCTTTTTTCGATCGCCCTTTATTGTGGCTCATAGTTTTCGCCTCGGTTAGTAGTATCTGTGGTAAAAATTTCAGTGAAATCGGTTAAATCACTTCTCAGTGATTGCGGAACAGGCAGACATAGTTTCTGATTGGTACAAAGGGGCGTGGCATTTTACGCCCATTTTTCCGATCGCGGATTTTTCTGACCTATAGCTCCCGCCTCGGTTTGTATTATCTGTGGTGAAAATCTCATAAAAAACGGTTCAGTCGTTTTTCCGTTATTGCAGGACAGGCAGATATAGCTTTAGCATGGTACAAAGGGGCGTGGCATTTTACGTCCCTTTTTCCGATCGCGGTCGCTTACGGCCTGTAGTTCCTGCCTCGGTTAGTACTATCCGTGGTGAAAATTTCATGAAAATCGGTTCAGCCGTTTTTCCGTTATTGTCTGACAGGCTGATATAGCTTAAGCATGGTACAAAGGGGCGTGGCATTTTATGCCCCTTTGTCCGATCGCGGTCGCTTATGGCCTATAGTTCCCGCCTCGGTTAGTACTATCTGTGGTGAAAATTTCATGAAAATCGGTTAAGCCGTTCTGTACTTATTGCGGAACAGACAGACAGACAGAAAGACAGACAGACAGACAAACCAACAATCAGATTTATAATATTAATTAATAGGGATTTACATATACCCCGAAATCCATATAAATTTGGATTTCAAATCCAATTAAAATCTATACCGTTTACATATGCTTTTTTGACATTTAGCGGGATTTTGTTTATACTAACTCTGTATTTTCCAAGGTTGGTTACCGAAACGAATAACGGTAAGGGTAACGGTAAAGGTATCTAATTTTTATTTATTTCGGTAAAGGTAACGGTAAGTGTTTTCAAATCGTTTCGGTAACGGTATGTACCGGTACCGAACCAACCAAACCGGTACGTACCGGTATTATTAATTTAGTTAAAAATTTGAAAAAAGATAGAACTGAATTCTAAAAATATTTTATAGACTTAAAAACCACTATAGATTTGATATGTTCGTTAAAATCCCTTAAAACAGGTAAAATTTTGAATACCGGTACAATACCGGTAACTTCTAATAATTATAACGGTAACGGTAAGGGTAACGGTATTTTAAAAATATTTTTAGCGGTATCGGTAACGGTAACGGTATTCGATTTGAAAGGGTTTTGAATCGGTAACGGTATAATAAGGGTAACGGTAACCAACCATGGTATTTTCTTTTGATTTGTGTACAGGGTTGTTAGTGGGAAAATTACCCAATTTTATAAATATTTCTAAAAACAATGATTTTTCTTTGCCGGAGCCAATATTTTCAAACCCATTAGTATATGTTGGGACCACAATATCAAAAAAAGTGTTTTTATGTAGAGCTGCTTCTTTAAATGCAAGAAAATTAACATTTTTGCCAAGTTTGGGGCCGCCACCATTGAGTGTTTTTCTTTGTTAGGAAGACCAAATTGGTCAACTAAATTGTGCGTTTACCATTTGCAATGGTAAATTTTAAATGAAACATTGTTAAACATTGTTTTTATTAATCTTTTAATAGTTTTAAAAAAATAAATTTTAATTGTTTTTTTACTTTATAAAAAACAACAACAGCTGATAAAAAAATCGCGTGCAGCGTTGCAAAAAGGCATTAGGGATGATTATTTTGTGAAAAACCATAGTTGTACAATTAAGTAGTAGAAATTTTTTGGGATTTTGAATTGCGATTTTACGATTTTCCCAAAATCCAAGTTTTTTTTATATGGGATTTGACATTTGAAATCCAAAAAAGTAATAGGATTTACTTGGATTTTCATTGAAATCCCATTTTTTCTGGATTTCGAGGTATATGTAAATGGCATATTACAAATATTTATGTTGATTTCAACTAGAGATGGGCGCGTGAGTGAGTTTTGACTTACGCACGCTCACGCACACGAAATAAAAATATTGCTCACGCACGATCACGCACGAACTTTTTTTCTGCTCACGTTCACGCACGCTCACGTGAATAATAAAAATTTTTCTCACGCTTACGCAATAATCACGCTCACGAAGACTTACGAAATTCAAATTAACAAATTTTTTTTTTACTTTTTTCGATTTCTTAAGGTACCTACAGACGACGCAATATTATGTACAATATTCAATTATATTGATGGTGTGTGGGTAATGGCCTCTACAGACGATTCAATATTATGTACAATCTGCATGTATTTTTTTCGCTTCAATATTTTATACCGTATTTTTATGAATGCCATTTGTGGGTAAACGTCAAAAATATTGTGCATAATATTGCGTCGTCTGTAGGTACCTTATGAATGACCATTGTACAATCTTCAATATTACCCACACCTTCAATATAATTGAATATTAATTTATTATTATTTCTTTATTACACCGAAAAAATTCCCCAGTTAGATAGTTACGAAAATCCTCAGTTGATTTGAAATAATTTTAAATAACTGAGGTAGTTATGAACAACTGGATTTTCAATTAATTTTAATGAGTTTTTCAGTTACCCTGTTAAAAATATTTTATTTATTTTTTTTTTAACTTCAAAAGCCAATATTTTTTTTAAATAAAAAGGAGAAATCCCAAATATATTTTTATTTTGCAATTTGAATAAATTTGCTGTAAGAACGGTAAGATTTTTAACTGATTAAGCAAAGAATTCTAACAAAAATAAGATAAAATTTACATTTATTTTCAGATGGAGACCAAGGCATTTCTGCAAAAATCTGGAACTAAAAACAATCATTAGGATGATATGACCGGTGATGTATTCGATAATTTATATGGTTTGAATTAAAGAGGGTCAAGCAAAAATCATTTGAAATTATATTTGTTGCGTTTGCAATTAAATAAAATAAGAATAAAAATAAAATTCTGGTGGTTTTTTTATTTATTTTTTGACATTTTTAGTTGATTATAAATAACTAATTTTGAAGCACGGCAAAAAAATTGGTTGTCGTTAACTGGTGCCCAGTTGTTTTCTATATTTTAAAATATTAGTTATTTTCTACTAATTTAAATAACTGGTGCTCAGTTAGGTGTATTTTAACTGGGATTCAGTTAAAAAATTAGTATGTAGTAACTGGGAAATTTTTTGGGTGTAGTCAATGGAACATAAATTCCTTACAGACTAAGATATTAATATAAAAAAAAAGTATAATACAATAAAAAAAGTGTAATACAATAAAATATAAATATGTATAATAAAATAAAAAAAAATATAAATATAAATTATTTAAAAAATCGAAATTGGCGCACATTAACATCTGCAGGCCACAAAGAGGGTTTAAACAGCTCCTTATATAGTCCTGCAGTGATACCAAGCTTAAAGGAAATTCCACTTAGCGTTTTTAAGTCAGTGTCAGTTTTGACAAGCTTGTAGCATTTTAAATGGGCTTTCTCAATACTAAAATGTTTCTCGACATACTCAATTATTTGATCAGCAGTTACACTAGGCTTGAATGATGAGAGATGAACCCACTTTTTATTTGCAATAACTTCCAAGTCATTGTTATTGTTGTCTCCAACAATAACTTTCGTACATTTTTTCTTGTTTACTTTAATCCATCCCAAATTGTTATCTGGGATGTCACTTTTAGCAGTATTGTCACAGACTAAATACAGACTCGACAGTAGAGTCACAGACTAATACAGACTCGACATAAGTGACAGGTGTCAAAAAAGTAGTTCTGAACCATATGGTTAATATTTTCAAATTATTCTACGAATTAGGTTAGAAAGAGAAAGCTAATATAACGCGCCATTAGAAAAATGGATGCCAGATCGGTTTTTGTTGTTTCACTCACTCCTAAGTCGTAGAAAGTGTTGCCATGTTAGCGTAAAACGGACTAAAAATCGCTGTGTTTTCTCCTAAAATCGCTTAGATTTTCCCCATTTTTTCTTATAAAACTCTACTGTCGAGTCTGTATATAGTTTGTGGTAGAGTTTTATAAGAAAAAATGCGGGGAAACTAAGCGATTTTAGGAGAAAACACAGCGGTTTTTATTCCGTTTTACGCTAACATGGCAACACTTTCTACGACTTAGGAGTGAGTGAAACAACAAAAACCGATCTGGCATCCATTTTTCTTATGGCGCGTTATATCAGTTTTCTCTTTCTAACCTAATTCGTAGAATAATAATGAAAATATTAACCATATGGTTAAAGAATACTTTTTTGACACCTGTCACTTATGTCGAGTCTGTATTAGTCTGTGGTATTGTCATCAGATGTTTGAGAACAACACAGGCTCTCTCTTCTAACACGAGCACAAGCAGAACTTAGATTTTTAGCATTAGCATCATCATTATGGTTATAATGATCATTAAGATATACACTCTTTTTAACAAGATCAATTGATTCAGTAGCAACCACAGCACTATCAGTAATTTTATTTAAAGCAGGAACAACAACAGCATTAGTTTTGACACGATGATCATCAAAGGGATTAGTTGCAGAAATTGACGAAAAAGAATCGGACAAATGTGAACGACCTCTTCTTTGTTGTAAATGATTTTTAGAGTTTTTAATTTTTTCTTTAGCATGTGTTTTCTTGTTTTTTGTAGAAACACTGTCACTAGCATTGTTGCTTTTCTCAACATAGGCATACAAAATAGTTTTTAATTCTTTTATTTCGTCTGATAAAATTGACACTTTAGCCACAGACTAATACAGACTCGACATAAGTGACAGGTGTCAAAAAAGTAGTTCTGAACCATATGGTTAATATTTTCAAAATATTCTACGAATTAGGTTAGAAAGAGAAAACTAATATAACGCGTATTAAGAAAAATAGATGCCAGATCGGTTTTTGTTGTTTCACTCACTCCTAAGTCGTAGAAAGTGTTGCCATGCTAGCGCAAAACGGACTAAAAACCGCTCTGTTTTCTCCTAAAATCGCTTAGTTTTTCCCCATTTTTTCTCATAAAACTCTACTGTCGAGTCTGTTTATAGTCTGTGCTTTAGCATTCAGATCATTCGAAGCATCAGCACATTTATTGCAAATAAAAGCAATATTTTTATTATGTTTTACAAGCTTGAAAACATCATCACCAATTAAGCCAGAACATAACTTATGAAAAAATCCACTGCATTTTTGGCATTTTACGAAAATGCTACCGAGAACTTTAAAGCACGTAACACAAAATGAGTTAGACCGCATTAGAAAAAAAACAACCTGTTCAAACGACAGTCACTACTGAACTGATTGTACATAATATTGCCACAGACTAAATACAGACTCGACAGTAGAGTTTTATAAGAAAAAATGGGGAAAAACTAAGCGATTTTAGGAGAAAACACAGCGGTTTTTAGTCCGTTTTACGCTAACATGGCAAAACTTCTACGACTTAGGAGTGAGTGAAACAACAAAAACCGATCTGGCATCAATTTTTCTAATGGCGCCTTATATTAACTATCTATTTCTAACCTAATTCGTAGAATAATTTGAAAACATTATCCATATGGTTCAATACTACTTTTTTGACATCTGTCACTTATGTCGAGTCTGTATTAGTCTGTGACTCTACTGTCGAGTCTGTATTTAGTCTGTGCCTAAGTCACAGACTATAAACAGACTCGACAGTAGAGTTTTATGAGAAAAAATGGGGAAAAACTAAGCGATTTTAGGAGAAAACAGAGCGGTTTTTAGTCCGTTTTGCGCTAGCATGGCAACACTTTCTACGACTTAGGAGTGAGTGAAACAACAAAAACCGATCTGGCATCTATTTTTCTTAATACGCGTTATATTAGTTTTCTCTTTCTAACCTAATTCGTAGAATATTTTGAAAATATTAACCATATGGTTCAGAACTACTTTTTTGACACCTGTCACTTATGTCGAGTCTGTATTAGTCTGTGCCTAAGTCGTAGAAAGTGTTGCCATGTTAGCGTAAAACGGACTAAAAACCGCTCTGTTTTCTCCTAAAATTGCTTATTTGTTCCCCATTTTTTCTTATAAAACTCTACTGTCGAGTCTGTATATAGTCTGTGGCTTAGGAGTGAGTGAAACAACAAATACCGATCTGGCATCCATTTTTCTTATGGCGCGTTATATCAGTTTTCTAACTTAATTCGTAGAATAATTTGAAAATCGGGGCTATTCCTGTTGTCATAAACGCGTTTAAAACGCGACGAAAGTAATTTTTAGTATTCCTGAATACGTTGGAGATGATACAGACGAAAAACAAATGTTTTTTCGTTATCGTCGACATTCGACGTATTCCTCAATTCGTCTTCGACGCCAGATTCATACAATTTTGTTCGACATCTTTTTTGGCGCGTTTTTATAGAAAATTGTGCTTTTTTTAACTAAATCATTAAAACTAATGGAATTTTCTTTTAAATATCAATTAAGTGTTTTATTTTTGTATAAATTATATAATAAAAATGTCTCCGGCAGAATAATAACCATGAAAATGCAAATTGCATTTGTTCCCGGACTGTGCCACACATGGCAAAGAGTATAAAGAAAGAGATGGCAGTGGAGACTTATTCAATTTTTGGAGAAATCTCAAATCTCGGACCAACATTTTTTGTCACAAAATGTTCTAAAATGCGACAGTATTAGTGATTCATATTAGATTTTCTTATTATTCTAATTTAAATATGTGATAGTATTAGTGAAATTTTTGTATACAAATAGAAAATGTTGGTCCAATTTTTGAGCCCACAAAAAAGCCAAGTGAACAACTTTATAACTTTTAGCTGCTGCATACCCTTTGATACATGGACGGATTTTTGTTTATGGCGATTTTTAGTTTAGTTTCTGAAGTTTAAAATACTTATTCTTAATTATATATATTATAGTAAGATTGAAAATAAATATAAAATATGACCCGCAATATAATTTTAATTAATTTACAATTCATGTTATTTTATATGATTTGTTGTTTTTTTGTGTTTTGCTAGTGATGACAAAAATTAATCGATATTCCTTCACCGATACCACTGAAGTATTGTAGAATGTGGTGAAACTCGGTCGTCGAAAGTGAGTGTGCAATTACAATTCTGGCGTTGACTTTGAATTTTGTGTAAAGAGAGGGCGTTTGATTTAAACAAAGGCTTTGGCTTTGAATTTTGTTCTGGCGTTTGTTTGTATACACACACACACAAAGAAGAACAGAAATATAATTATTTGGTGGAAGATAAATAAATTTTTCCTGAAAATTATTTTTTTTCGGTGAAACATAAAACTCCTTTGGTTTTGTTATTGATATTTTTTTGATACTTGTTTTTTTTTTTATAATAATTGGCGGTAAATTATATTTTCACTTTCTTTTATATGTACTTTTCTTCTAATTTTCCAATACACAGATCGTCGGTGCGCCGACCAGAACACCTATGTGTAATTTTTTGATTTTTTTTTTATTGGCCCATTAGGAAGCCTATCAGGTAATGCATTTATCCCCCAAAGCGTTTCCCGTTATCTTAAATGGTTTAAAAGTTAGCTTAAACTCCTATGTGTTACCTATAATAGAAATTCTCCGGCAAAAACACTTATGTGTTATTAGTACACATAACTGTTTTTGATTTAAACGTAAAAACACTGCGTCTGCCTTTGGTTTTTTTATAAATAGACATTTTAAAAGTTTTCTGAACATTTTTTTTTTGTAATATTCCGAAACTTTATTGCGTAACACTGTGCAACACGATTTAAAAAAAATTATTTTTAAATTTTTTTTAAATGCGTTTTGAATAAGCTAAAAAAAGTATAAAGTATAATTCTGAGGTAAATAATAGCAAAAGATGTCTTTAGTGAAATTTCAAGGCGGTTCTTTTCTAAGAACATACATACATTAACCCTGTGTGTCCCATTTTTACGTGTCGTTTTGGTACTTTTTTTAAATATCCTCGTAGAACACCATTAAAACGTGCGGTTAAAGGGTTAAAATGTTCTACAAAAAAATAGTTTTACATCAAATTTTACTAGGGGTTGTCACAGGTCAAAATTTTGTGCGAAAAGTGCAAAATGCTTAAATAAATTTAATTGTAAATTATCACAAACTGTTAAATTGTTTTTCACCAAAGTCGTGTTAAATAAGTAAAAAAAAAAAATATAAATCTTCTTCTTAGCTTAATGATTATGTCTTCAGTGAAATTTGATGGCGGTTCTTTTCTTGGAACACATTATCTTCCATTTTTGGGGGTAATCTTGGTTCTTTTGCCAAATACCCTCATAGAACTTCACTTAAATATGCGTTAAAAGGGTCAAAATGTTCTACAAAAAAGTTCTGCAGCAAATTTTACTAGGGGTTCTCAAAGGCCAAAAGTTCGTGCGAAAAGTGCTTAAAATAGTAAAATTGTAAAGTATCTTGGTAAGACACAATTTAACAAATTATGATAATTTACAATTTTGCTTTTTTAAACATTTTGCTTACATCGCACGAACTTTTGGCCTTTGACAACCCCTAGTAAAATTTGATGCAGAAAATGTTTGTAAAATTGTTTAACCCTTTAAACGTATGCCTTAGTAGTGGTCTATGATGATATTTAAAAAAAGCACCAAAATGAGGATAAAGGGTTAAAATGTTCTAAGAAAAGAACCGCCATCAATTTTCACTGAATTATCTCTTAACTTTATTTAGCTCAGAAGCAGATTTATATTTTTTTCGACTTATTTCACTCGACTTTTGCAAAAAAAAAATTAACAGTATTTAATAATTTACAATTTTACTTTTTTAACCATTTTGCACTTTGAAGGAACTTTTGGACTTTGACAACCCCTAGAAAAATTTGATGCAGAAAATCTTTGTAGAAGATTTTAACCCGTTAATGTACGTTTTTGTGGTGTATTTAAAAAAAGGACAAAAATGACCCCTAAAAATGGGAGATAGAGGGTTAATATGTTCTACGAAAAGATTTGCCATTACATTTCACTGACGATACATTTTGCAATTTTTTGCATCAAAATTATATTTAATACTTTTTTTGACTTATTATTATTTTGGTTTTCCTGGTAATCACTTTCTGCATTGGTAAAGTTTTTCCGCCTCTTTGTGATAATAAAATTCACGTCAGAAGTTTTCAGCCTTGCAAAGTACGAAATGAAAATCTTTTTACAACAAACACATGGGATGAAAAAAAAACACCAAAATAATTTTACGTGTGTTTGTTGTAGTAAATGTTGCATTTCGCACATTGCAAGGATAAAAAATCTGACGTGAATACCATCAATATTTCGCTACAAGTCCTTCGCTACAAGTCCTTTCTTGAATTAGAATACTGGTTAAATAAGTGGAAGATTAAAGTGAATGAGCAGAAATGCATCCACATAACGTTCACGTTAAGACGAGAAACTTGTCCCCAAATTCGGATTAATAATCACATTGTACCTCAACATACAACAGTAAAGTACCTCGGAATTCATCTCGATCGTCGTCTTACGTGGAAAAACCATATAGATGCAAAATTAACCCAAATAAAATTGAAAACTATTACACTTAATTGGCTAATTGGGAGAAACTCGAAACTTAGGTTAGACTGTAAACTATTGATCTACAGCTGCCTCTGCGTCTAATGTGGAAAAAATACAAAGAAAACAGAACAACATTTTGCGAATGATTACTGATGCCCCCTGGTATGTTAGAAACTTGAACATACACAGAGATCTAAATGTTTCCCTTGTTAAAGATGAAATTGTGAAACATACCCAGAACTACTTACGAAAACTGGAATCACATCCAAACAATTTAGCACGCAATCTTCTAAATAATCGTGGTCACCAACGCCTTAGAAGGAGGGCCACTGCTGACTTGGCACACTAAAGTGAAGGATGATGCTTTTGAAAACATTGGATAATTTATGAGCAGATGGAATTTTGTCTGGCATTGGCTGGACTTTATATTAAGTTATATTAGTTTTAAGATTTGAATACTTATTGTTAGTTCACATAATTTTAGAGAAGATTCAATAAAACAAATAAATGAGAAAAACAAAAAAAAAAAGTCCTTGCGGATATATAACTTGCAAAATTTTTACTTTTGAACAACAAATAAAAATTTATTTAAAATAAATTTAAGAACAAAAACACCTATGTGTATTATATTTTTTTTTTATAAACATGTAAAAAGTCCGAAACAAAATCACCTATGTGTAGTTTTTTGTTAAAATCTTGTACCACTTCAGAACAAAAAAAGATTTTTTATGTTTTTCAACGCGTAATATTTTTAAATGGGCTTAGGAAAAATAAAAAAAAATTACTTTAAAAAAATGTTGCGAATTGGCAAAATAAAACGGTTTTTTTGCTCTCCTGAACAATTCATAAAAAACACATAGGTGTTCTGGTCGGCGCACCGACGAGATGTGTTTCATAAACAAGATATGAAACACATCACAAAATCAACCCTTTTTTGTAAAAGACTGGCAACGCCAAAGCAAGAAAAAAATACTCACGAGAGAGCAAAGCCAAGAAAATAGAATTGATTCTATTCTGGCTTTGAAACGCTAGCGTTGGCTTTGAATTTTGTTCTACATACAAAATGTATGGGAACGAGCAAAATTCAAGGCCAACGCCAGAATTGTAATTGCACACTGAAACTCATTCGACGTCGAAGTCACAGACTAAATACAGACTCGACAGTAGAGTCACAGACTATAAACAGACTCGACAGTAGAGTTTTATGAGAAAAAATGGGGAAAAGCTAAGCGATTTTAGGAGAAAACAGAGCGGTTTTTAGTCCGTTTTACGCTAACATGGCAACACTTTCTACGACTTAGGAGTGAGTGAAACAACAAAAACCGATCTGGCATCTATTTTTCTTATGGCGCGTTATATTAGTTTTCTCTTTCTAACCTAATTCGTAGAATTATTTTAAAATATTAACCATATGGTTCAGAATTACTTTTTTGACACCTGTCACTTATGTCGAGTCTGTATTAGTCTGTGGTAGAGTTTTATAAGAAAAAATGGGGAAAAACTAAGCGATTTTAGGAGAAAACACAGCGGTTTTTAGTCCGTTTTACGCTAACATGGCAACACTTTCTACGACTTAGACAATAATCACAATTGGAGCGGCAAGCGGTTTTCCGCAATTGTCCTCATACAAATAGAATTGAATCTAGTTTGGCGGAAAAACGCGGCGGTTTTTTGTTTTAATACAAAACGTGTGTAAAGCTGCCCATTCACTTGCAATATTATTGTTCAACTTTTCAAATTGTACAATAATATCGCTTGTGTGTATGTAATATTTACGGTTGTGCAATATATTGGAGAATATCAAAACACTTTTGATATTTATTGTACAAACAAGAATACTGCAATACTGCGTACACACAAAAAAAAATCGAGGTAATATTACCTAAATTTATAGTATAACTTTATCTAAGTGCCAAGATAACATAGAGCCTACAAAGTTTTTAGACAATATTACTAAAAAACCAAGGTGATTTTTAAAAAATGATATGTTCGAAAAATTATCTATGCTTTTAGGAAATATTCCTAGGAAACTTTGTAAACTTTTCAAAGTTTAGCAGAGTAAAAATTTATATATAAATTTTGGTAATTTATCTAAATTATTTTGTTAATACGCTAGGTATAAATAATTACACACTTTACTAAATTAAATAAATTAAAAAATTATTTGATTTTATTATGTTTTTATAAATAAATTTAATCATGAATTACAATTATTGTTGTTATAGAAAGAATTTGAGAAATATTTTTCAAAAAATAAATTCTCAGATTCTGAGACATTTTTTCTATAGAAAAATTCCCAGATTCTAAGACAGTTTTTTATAGAAAAATTCTCAGATTCTGAGACATTTTTCCTATAGAAAAATTCTCAGTCTCTGAGATAATTTTTTTATAGAAAAATTCTCCGATTCTGAGACATATTGTCGATACAATAAATTATCAGATTCTGTGACATTTTTTCTATAGAAAATTGTTTTTTTTTTTATAGATAATTCTCAGATTTTTAAAATTTTTTATATATTTAAAAAATTCCTCAGATTCTGAAACATTTTTCCATAGAAAAATTCTGATTCTAAAATAATTTTTCTGTAGAAAAATTATTAGATTCTGATACATTTTTTCTGTAGAAATCTTCATAGATTCTGAAATATTTTTTCATTCTCAGATTCTGAGACATTTTTTCTATAGAAAAATTCTTAGATTCTGAAACATTTTTTCCATAGAAAAATTCTTAGATTCTGAGACATTTTTTCTATAGAAAAATTCTCAGATTCTGAGACAGTTTTTCTATATAAAAAAATTTTAAGATTCTGAGACATTTTTTCTATAGAAAAATTCTTAGATTCTGAGACATTTATTTTATTGAAAAATTCTCAGATTCTGAGACATTTTTTCTATAGAAAAATTCTCAGATTCTGAGACATTTTTTCTATAGAAAAATTCTCAGATTCTGTGACATTTTTTCTATAGAACAATTCTCAGATTCTGCGACATTATTTCTGTATAAAATGTCTCAGATTCTGAGACATTTTTTCTATAGAAAAATTTTCAGATTCTGAGACATTTTTTCTATAGAAAAATTCTCAGATTCTGAGACATTTTTTATGTAGAAAAATTTACAGATTCTGAGACATTTTTTCTATAGAAAAGTTCTCAGATTCTGAGACATTCCTTCTACATAAAAAAATTTTAAGATTCTGAGACATTTTTTCTTTAGAAAAATTCTCAGATTCTGAGACATTTTTTCTATAGAAAAATTCTCAGATTCTGAGACATTTTTTTTATAGAAAAATTTACAGATTCTCAGAATCTGAGAATTTTTCTATAGAAAAAAGTCTCAGAGTCTAAGAATTTTTTTTATAGAAAAAAGTCTCAGATTCTAAGAATTTTTCTATAGAAAAAAATGTCTCAGAATCTGAGAATTTTTCTATAGAAAAAATGTCTCAAAATCTGAGAATTTTTCTATAAAAAAAATGTCTCAGAATCTGAGAATTTTTTTTATAGAAAAAATGTCTCAGAATCTGAGAATTTTTCTATAGAAAAAATTTCTCAGAATCTGAGAATTTTTCTATAGAAAAAATTTGTCAGAATCTGAGAATTTTTCTATAGAAAAAATGTTTCAGAATCTGAGAATTTTTCTATAGAAAAAATGTTTCAGAATCTGAGAATTTTTCTATAGAAAAAATGTCTCAGAATCTGAGAATTTTTCTATAGAAAAAATGTCTCAGAATCTGAGAATTTTTCTATAGAAAAAATGTCTCAGAATCTGAGAATTTTTCTATAGAAAAAATGTCTCAGAATCTGAGAATTTTTCTATAGAAAAAATGTCTCAGAATCTGAGAATTTTGCTATAGAAAAAATGTCTCAGAATCTGAGAATTTTGCTATAGAAAAAATGTCTCAGAATCTGAGAATTTTGCTATAGAAAAAATGTCTCAGAATCTGAGAATTTTTCTATAGAAAAAATGTCTCAGAATTTTAGAATTTTTCAATAGAAAAAATGTCTCAGAATCTGAGAATTTTCTATAGAGTTTTCTATAGAAAAAATGTCTCAGAATGTAAGAATTTTTCTTTAGAAAAAATGTCTCAGAATCTGAGAATTTTTCTATAGAAAAAATGTCTCAGAATCCGAGAATTTTTGTATAGAAAAAATGTCTCAGAGTCTGAGACATTTTTTCTAAAGAAAAATTCTTACATTCTGAGACATTTTTTCTATAGAAAACTCTATAGAAAATTCTCAGATTCTGAGACATTTTTTCTATTGAAAAATTCTAAAATTCTGAGACATTTTTTCTATAGAAAAATTCTCAGATTCTGAGACATTTTTTCTATAGAAAAATTCTCAGATTCTGAGACATTTTTTCTATGCAAAATTTCTCAGATTCTGAGACATTTTTTCTATACAAAATTTTTCTGTAGAAAAATTCTCAGATTGTGAAACAATTTTTTTATAGAAAAATCAGATTCTGAGACATTTTTGTATAGAAAAATGTCTCAGAATCTAAGAATTTTTGTATAAAAAAAATGTACCAGAATCTGACAATTTTTGTACAGAAAAATGTCTCAGAATCTGAGAAATTTTGTATAGAAAATATGTCTCAGAATCTGAGAATTTTCTATGGAAAAATGTCTCAGAATCTGGGAATTTTTCTATAGGAAACTCAGAATCTAAGTACTTTTCTATAGAAAAATGTCTTAGAGTCTGAGAATTTTTCTATTGAAAAAATGTCTCAGAATCTAATTTTTCTATGAAAAAATTGTTTCACAATCTGAGAATTTTTCTACAGAAAAATATGTCTCGGAATCTGAGATTTTTTTTGTAGAAAAATCCGATGTATTCTTTATATGGTTATTTTTGATATTTTCCACTTCGTTCCTTACTATACCCACAGGCAAACTGTAAACATCGGAATCAATGTGTAAAAAATCTTATTTTTCCTGGATAGTAATGCATCTTGAGACGTGGTTTGTTTTATCAATATTGAATCGTCTGGTTAATTTGCTGATGACACACTCAAAGTATATTCAAACGCGGCGCAGCAGGTGTAGTGTTATCTTGTTCCGACGGAATGGTCTAAAAAATCGAATTCTTAAAAATATGGGCACATAGTTATCTTGATTTTAAGAATACATACCGGTTTCGGGCCAATATACATAATTTATTTAGATGGCGAGCGAGACGATTTTTAAGATGTTGGCCCCACCACATACACTTCAAATTACTTTTTATGGCATAAAAATCCTTGTTTTTCTCTTCATCTCCTTAGAAATTGACTTTTTGATATTCAATTTCTGAAATTTTAATAAATACGTATGTATGTACATAAATTTATTAATAAATATTTATTTTTGTAATTTTATTTTATGACTTACCTTTTTCAAAAACAAAAATTTACAATGACTGAAAAAAAAAAAACAAAATAAAACTAATTTCGAAATTTTATCTATTTTCCTTTGTAAATCTTACATGGTTTATTGTTGAAATTGTAAAGTAAAATTATACTAGTGGCATAGGTAATAAGTCGTGGCTTTTAAGTTTCATACAAAAAAAATTTACCTAAGCCAGCATAGATAACATTACCTCGACGTTTTTTTTCTGTGTACTAAAGCTTGAAATCTAAGCAGTCTGTATAATTATTCAAACTTATTTGTTTTTTCATTGACATTCATTCATTTTGTTTTGTGTAAGTTAAGGGGGCCCCTGTAGGCTAGTTGGTAGCGTGCTAGCCTATGAAACAGGGGGTCGTGGGTTCGATTCCCACCAAAACCCTTGGTCGATTTCGCTACAACGAGACGACGGTCATTGTTACCAGTTCTCGGTTAGGTTAAAATTATTTAAAATGAGTTGTAAATAAAAATTGGAAGAATAAATAAAAACTGATCATTGGAACATTGGAATACTGCAATATATTTTATCAGTGTGTTGTCTATATTGTACAACTTTTATTATGTTATGTTTATGTTTATATCTTGTACAATATATTGGGTTTAAGTATTGAGCAATTTTATTTGCTGTGTAGGGTAAAACGACAATAATGTTGTAAAATATTTTTTTTTTTAAGTTGAGCAATTTTATTGCAAGTGAATGGGCAGCTTAAACAGTTGCGGAAAAACGCTTCCCGCTCCAATTGTGATTATTCTCTTAGGAGTGAGTGAAACAACAAAAACCGATCTGGCATCCATTTTTCTTATGGCGCGTTATATTAGCTTTCTCTTTCTAACATAATTCGTAGAATAATTTGAAATGAATAACCATATGGTTCAAGACTACTTTTTGACACCTGTCACTTATGTCGAGTCTGTATTAGTCTGTGTCGAAGTGATGCGCGTATTTAGAAATAAGGATGAATATTAACCATATGGTTAAAAAATACTTTTTTGACACCTGTCATATTTGTCGAGTCTGTATTAGTCTGTGCCTTTACTCCATAAGTGTTTCTTCACAATACAGCAGCAAGCAGCAGACAGCAAAATTTTTACATGTATTTTGTTGTTGCGGCAACAACAAAATATGTACATGTAAAAATTTTGCTGTCTGCTGCTTGCTGCTGTATTGTGAAGGTACACTAACTCTGGTGAAGCCACAGACTAATACAGACTCGACATAAGTGACAGGTGTCAAAAAAGTACTCTTGAACCATATGGTTAATATTTTCAAATTATTCTACGAATTAGGTTAGAAAGAGAAAACTGATACATATAAGAGAATAATCACAATTGGAGCGGGTAGCGGAAAAACGCGTCAAAAATCGAGCGATTAATTTAAATTGAGCGTCAAGCGGTTTGCGGTTTTCTTAACATTATTTTATACATACATTCTTGGAAATGTACATTTGTTGTGATAATTATTTTAATTTTATTTAGAATATTTACTTTTTGCAAGAACATTTTTATTAAAAACCAATTTATTAGAGATAAACAATTAATTAAAACATAAAAAATCAAAAAATAAAAGTTAAAAATCGTGAAATACAATAAAACAAAAACAATATTGCAACTTTTTTCCCCACAAAAAACACAAAAAATAGCGTTATTCGAGCAAACACTAATAAAGTTGACAGCACTTTTAATATTTGTTCTGGAAATGTAAATTCTAGGTTCAAAATTTTTATCTTTTTTTGACAGTCTTAGCAAAATTATCATTAACCGACGTATATTTTTTGACTTTTTGATATTTTTGATATTTCATGATATTGTCATACTTTTTACACTTGGTCAGCTTTCCTATGAATATATATTAGCACTGTTCTTCCAAATAGAAAAAATACAAAAAATGGCAAATGTAATTATACCTGTATGTAAAAAAAATATTAAAAATTAAATTAAAATAAACCTTTTTTATGTAAAATGGTTTATTTTATAAAATTCCCGGATTTCCCGGGAAAAATTAAAAAAATTCCCGGGAATTCCCGTCAGTCTTTTCCCGGGAATTCCCGGGAAATACGACCCGGGAATTCCCGGACCCCAAACACTAATTTTAACAAACTCCATTGTTTAAATAATTTCCCATATTTTTTTTTGACAATTTCCACGCATTTTTTTCGTGTTTTGTTTCGTTGATTATTTCCATCGGCCAAATAATTTGTACTATAACTATATTTTACAACACTGTACGGAAAAACAATACTTTTTTTGCTTAAAATCTGGCAACGCCAAAAAATAAAATGAGAGGAAAAATGAGAGTGAGAGAAAAAACGCCATGAAAATAGAATAGAATCTATTTCGACGGAAAAACGCCGCGGAATTTTGTTTTCATACAAAATGTATGGGGAGAGTGGCGGAAAACCGCTTCCCGCTCCAATTGTGATTATTCTCTAACGCGCCATAAGAAAAATGGATGCCAGATCGGTTTTTGTTGTTTCACTCACTCCTAAAGCCATAATCAGTTTAGAAGTGAGGTCACAGACTAAATACAGACTCGACAGTAGAGTTTTATAAGAAAAAATGGGGAAAAACTAAGCGATTTTAGGAGAAAACACAGCGGTTTTTAGTCCGTTTTACGCTAACATGGCAACACTTTCTACGACTTAGGAGTGAGTGAAACAACAAAAACCGATCTGGCATCCATTTTTCTTATGGCGCGTTATATCAGTTTTCTCTTTCTAACCTAATTCGTAGAATAATTTGAAAATATTAACCATATGGTTCAGAACTACTTTTTTGACACCTGTCACTTATGTCGAGTCTGTATTAGTCTGTGGTGAGGCAGTGAAGTAGTGAGCAGAGTCATAGAGTAGTCCAACAAATGGCGTTTGAAAAAGTAGTAAACAAAAACCATATGGTATTGTTTACGAAATTTTATCACAAATCGAAATGTGAGCGAGATGGAAGATACCAGTTTTACAGTGAGAATTTAGATTGTTTCTTGTCTCTCTTTGCTTTGCGTTTGAACTTTTGTTTGGCATTGCCAGAATTTTTCAATTATCTTTGGTGATGCCAGATCTACAAAACGGTCGATGGATTACTATGTCACTATGGTAGTGAGGTAGAGCTCTATGTGATTTTCTATAAGAAAAAAAGTATAGATAATTTTTAAATTTGTTTGTTCTTCATACGCATTGAATTTTTCCATAAGACTAAAAAGTAGAGAGACGTAAACAAAATCTGTTGAGAATAGAATTTCTCTACCTCGCTCTACTCAAGGAAGATGTATAAAGGAATGCTTTCAAACAAGTAGTTGGTCGCCATAGTTATTTTTTTGATTAATATTAGAACAATAATATTTACGAAATTTTTAAACAAAACAAAAAAAAAACATTTCAAAATATTTGAAATTTGTAATTAATATAAATCAAAAACAAAATAAATTTTTCATAAATGAAATAGTATATAATTTTTGCCAAGCTTTAACAAAAAAAAACATGAATTGTTCTTTGAATGATTGCGCCCAAATGTCATTTATTTTAATAAAAACCCCATGGGCCGAGATTATGGCATACCGATTCCAGCCAGAAAGCCGACTATCGGGATTTCAGTTTCCATTTACACGCCCCTACCCCAATTGGAAGCTTTTATTATCCAACAACAGCAGCAATTGCAGCAGAGGTAATACCAGCAACAGCTACTTTCATGTAAGACTCTAACAATAAGACATTTTTCCTATGAAAAAATTCTTGGATTCTGGAACATATCGTCGGTGCGCCAACCAGAACTGGTATGTGTTTTTTTTTAATTTTTTGGAGAGGCTTACAAATCAGATTCTGAAACATTTTTCGTACAGAAAAGTCTCAGAATCAGAGAATTTTTTTATAGAAAAAATGTCTCAGAATCTGAGACGTTTTAATGTGAAAAGATCTCAATTCTGATACATTTTTTGTATAGAAAAAGTCTCAGATTCTAAAACATTTTTCGTATAGAAAAAGACTCAGAGTTTTGGTACAGGTGTTCTACTTAGATTTTACGACATTTTCGTAAAGAAAAAGTCTCAGATTTTGACACATTTTTCGCATAGAAAAAATGTCTCAGAATTTGAGACTTTTTTATACGAAAAGTTCTCAATTCTGATACATTTTTCGTATAGAAAAAGTCTCAGATTCTAAGACTTCTCAGAGTTTTCGTACAGAAAAAGTCTTATATTCTGAGACATTTTCGTATAGAAAAAGTCTCAGATTCTGAAACATTTTGAGACATTTTTCGCATAGAAAAGTCTCAGAATGTGAGAATTTTTCTATAGAAAAATAGTATCAGAATCTAAGAATTTTACTATAGAAAAAATGTTACAGAATCTGAGATTTTTTATACGAAAAATTCTCAATTCTGATACATTTTTCGAATAGAAAAATCCTTAGATTCAGAGACATTTTCGTAAAGAAAGAGGCCTTAAATTCTGAGACATTTTCGTACAAAAAAAAGTATCCGATTCTGATACATTTTTTCTTTAGAAAAATTCCCAGATTCTGAGACTTTTTTCTATAGAAAAATTTTTACATTCGGATACATTTTTTCTATAGATAAGTTTTTAGAACATGGGAGATTTTTCCTATAGAAAAATTCCCATATTTTGAAACATTTTTTCTATAAAGAAAGTAAGAAACTTTTACCATAGGAAAATTATTTCAGAATAAGGGACTTTGTGGGAGAATAATGGACATTTATGGATTTTGTAACCAAAAAAAATTGTTTTATAAATTGACTCAGAGAATTTTGACCGATTTTAACGCTCTTGCATATATTTTTCTATATTAATGTATAATTTATTGTTTATCTCATATTTATTTTGATAATTTTTAATTCAATAAAATAAATTTTAAATAATCATTTATTGTGTTTTATTAGACCGATATTTTATTTGTGTTACGTATGGAATGATCAAGTTAATATACCCAATGCGAAGTTTGTTACAAATGCATTAATAATTTCAACATACCCTTTTTTTTAAAAACATTGAAAATTTTCAAAAATGTAAACAAACTAAAATTGTTTGTGAAAAGGGGAATAAAGAAAAAATAAAAATTTGATTAAAAAAGAAAATATTTATTTAAATGTCATGATTGTTATTGTTCTGATTTACGTCGTTGATAGCAGTCCTTTATAATTAGTCCATGGCTCTACCACAGACTAAATACAGACTCGACAGTAGAGTTTTATAAGAAAAAATGGGGAAAAACTAAGCGATTTTAGGAGAAAACACAGCGGTTTTTAGTCCGTTTTACGCTAACATGGCAACACTTTCTACGACTTAGGAGTGAGTGAAACAACAAAAACCGATCTGGCATCCATTTTTCTTATGGCGCGTTATATCAGTTTTCTCTTTCTAACCTAATTCGTAGAATAATTTGAAAACATTAACCATATGGTTCAGAACTACTTTTTTGACACCTGTCACTTATGTCGAGTCTGTATTAGTCTGTGGCTCTACTTTTTAGGCTTATGCAGTGTTGCCAGATAAGGGGATTTGTCCCCAAAATGGGGATTTCGAGTTTGGTTTGGTGACAAGATTTCCAGGGGAGGGATTTGGGGATTTCGCTAATTTTTGGGGATTTCTTCTAAAATTTTGGGATTTTTTTATTTCAAAAATAAAAAATTTGGTTTTTTAAATTGTTAAGACTATTACCAATTAATGAGATTGACATTGGTACAGAATGCAGTCAAAAATTACAACTGCATTCATTTGCTAATGTCAAAGTAGTAAAATTGTAATAACAATGCTTTAATTATTTTTTGACGTTTTTTGAAAAACAAAAATATTGAGTTTAAATGAACTAAGATTGCAGTCTTTAGAAGCTGGTAGACATCTGTTTTTTTTTTTTTTGTTATTTTCCCCGTAAAACTGTCCTTAATCCCATCATTTGGATTGGGCAAGATAAAATAATTTAGATCGGGAGTAATTTTAGTAAATAATAAATGTTTTACCAGGGTCGAACAAAGTTAATTTTTTTCAAACTCAGAATAGTTTATATTTAGTAAAATACTAAAAGTCAGCTAAAGAAACCATTATTTTTTTACCTCCAATACTTTTGACCACCAATTTATTTGGGAACAATAAAAAAAATATTTTGTTTATTTATTTTACAACATCTTCTTACGTGCAAAGTAATGAGATATCATAATAAAAAAAAATATTTCTTTGTTTACAAAAAAATTGGTGGTCAAAAGTATTGGAGGCCAAAAAATAGGTACTGTTGTCTCCAGCTGTATTGATTGACATTTAGTATTTTTGTGGGTCGTTTAAAAAATTATTTGACAAACGAATAGAAACTGTTGGAGTATTACCTCCTAGCACGAATCTGTCATCAGAAAAGTTGTATCAAATAGCCTTCTCGACATATAGGCATTTTAATATTTTGTGGGCCAAGCCTTTAAAACCAACAATTCTTTTAATATTGGAAAAGTGTATGTTAAAGGAATATATTTTTTTATTCAAATTTGTTATAAAAATGCTAACATATCCAAGAAATCTAGGCTCGATACCACAGACTAATACAGACTCGACATAAGTGACAGGTGTCAAAAAAGTATTCCTTAACCATATGGTTAATATTTTCAAATTATTCTACGAATTAGGTTAGAAAGAGAAAACTGATATAACGCGCCATAAGAAAAATGGATGCCAGATCGGTTTTTGTTGTTTCACTCACTCCTAAGTCGTAGAAAGTGTTGCCATGCTAGCTTTAAACTAGCTAAAAACCGCTCTGTTTTCTCCTAAAATCGCTTAGTTTTTCCCCATTTTTTCTTATAAAACTCTACTGTCGAGTCTGTATATAGTCTGTGTCGATACTATCAGCACAGACTAATACAGACTCGACATAAGTGACAGGTGTCAAAAAAGTAGTTCTGAACCATATGGTTAATGTTTTCAAATTATTCTACGAATTAGGTTAGAAAGAGAAAACTGATATAACGCGCCATAAGAAAAATGGATGCCAGATCGGTTTTTGTTGTTTCACTCACTCCTAAGTAGTAGAAAGTGTTGCCATGTTAGCGTAAAGCGGACTAAAAACCGCTGTGTTTTCTCCTAAAATCGCTTAGTTTTTCCCCAGTTTTTCTTATAAAACTCTACCGTCGAGTCTGTATTAAGTCTGTGCTATCAGGGTAATGTCAAGGAAGTTGACAAGGTCCTTTTTGCAATAAATATCCAAATTTTGCAAGAAATTTCCTGTTCAAACCAGATATGTAAAGTGGACACTCCAATAAAGAGAACCTGAGGTTAAAATTTAAAATCCATTGATTATATCCAAAAATATTTACAAAAAAAGTCAAAATTATGAAAGATAAATTTTTTTGTACCAATTCTAATATTTTTTTTTGGTAATATTGAGAGAAAAAATTTAAAAGACACTTTCTTAAGTATTCCTGCCTCCTGAATACGAATCAGTCATCAGAAAAATTAAATTTCTTAAGATTGGAAAAGTGTGTGTTAAAGTTATATTACCCCCCCCCCCCTCCCCTTCCAATAAAATTACCTATTTTTTTGCAAGAAATCCAGTCTCGATACCATCAGGACATGTAAGGAAGTTCAAAATGCCCTTTTTTAGTTTTATCCTTAACTATTCGAATTGCGAAAAAAAATCCTGTAGATACTCAAATAAAGAGCACGTGGGGTTAAAATCCAAATTTCGTTGAGTATATCCAGAAATATTTGCAAAAGCAAATATCTGATTTGAACAGTATTTTTTCCTTTTTTTCAAAATTCGAATAGTTATAGCACAGACTAATACAGACTCGACATAAGTGACAGGCGTCAAAAAAGTAGTTCTGAACCATATGGTTAATATTTTCAAATTATTCTACGAATTAGGGTAGAAAGAGAAAACTGATATAACGAGCCATAAGAAAAATAGATGCCAGATCGGTTTTTGTTGTTTCACTCACTCCTATGTCGTAGAAAGTGTTGTCATGTTAGCGTAAAACGGACTAAAAACCGCTCTGTTTTATCCTAAAATCGCTAAGTTTTTCCCCATTCACTAAGAAAAAAAAATTCTCAAATCAAGCAAAAACAATCTCAAATTAAAAATAAAACAGTGACAAAAGTCAACAAACTTTGTTTTTTCTCAAATTGAAAATGTTTATCGACACTTTTAATATGGCTTGAGTAACAAACAAAATTTTAAAAATGAAATGAAACAACGTTGATTTGAGAATGTTTATATGTTCAAATCAAAAGTGCACATAATCAAATTAAATATTAAAAATTATTTATATAATTTTCTTTCTGTTTCCTAAATTTTCAATGTAAATAAAACAATTGGAATTTTTTTATATTTATATACACATTTTATTTATTTTTCTTTACCACAGAAAAGTTATAAAGATGAAATTTTCTATATATAGAAATAAAATAATATATCGTCGCTTTTCTGACGAAAACACCCATGTGATATTCAAAAATTGTTGAAGACGTCTACGAATTAGATTAATTTTGTCCTTTCGCAATCTTTTAAAGTTACACCTCTTACATACATATTTAAATAATATTGCAAATCTACTTTTTTCATTAAGATTACCTTAAAATTCAACGCAAAAGTTCACAAATTAGCTAGTCTCTTTAATAAATACACGTAGGTGTTTTTGTCAGAGCACCGACATCAAATAATACAAAAATTCCGGGATTGCTGTCATAAAATGTTATTTTTTTTTTGGATTATAGGTACTCCACATTAATTTCCGCAAACAGGTACTCCACATTAATTTTCACATTAATTTTCTCATTGATTTCCACACAGTTTTTTTTTTATTCATGTCAATACATATGTATTTACTTTTGACTTTTGTCACTTATTACAAAAATTTAGTTCATTGTTTTACTTTAAGAACTTTTAATTTTTATGGAAAATAATTGCGTCATTTTTATGGCGTCGTTTTTAAAGTTGTTGAAAACTCATTTTGCTATTGTTTACAATCAAAATGATTATTTTCATCATGCACACAAAAAAATAATCGAGGTAACAATGCCTTAGCTGGCATAGGTATTTATTTTTTCTTTGAAATCAAAAATATAAGGTTTATTACCTTAGCAATATGTAATTTAAATACCTATTGGCTATGCAACTTTTACTATTCAAATTAGGTAGAACTTCGAAAATTTTTTTGACAATAATTTTAAAATTAATAAAAAATACAAACATCAAAAATTTTTAGAATATTTTTTAAAAGTTATTAAACGCAATAAAAATCAAATCATAAAAATTAACAATTCGCGAAAAATTAGACCAGCAAGGTAATTAACTTTATTAGCAAATTAATTATGTAAAAATAAATCAATTATTTTGCAGTTTTTTAGATAACGTAAACATAAAGAAGTCTTCAAGAACTAAGGATCCAGTTTTAAGAAGCATCATTTACAAAAAAACTCATCAAGAATACTAGAATTAAGAAAAATCTCAGAATCAACCGTATTTCCACATAGAAAAAATGCGAAAAAGACATTTTTCTATAAAAAATATTTCAAAATCTGCGAATTTTGTGTAAAAAAAGTCTCAGAATCTGAAAATCTTTCAGTCTCAGTTCCATAAATGTTTTCTGCAAAAATTATTTGATTCTGAAACAAATCTCAGATTCTGATACATTTTTTCTACAGAAAAATTTTCAGATTCCGATACATTTTTTCTATAGAAAAATTCTCAGATTCTGAGACATTTCTTCTATAGAAAAATTCTCAGATTCTGAGACATTTTTTCTATAGAAAAATTCTCAGATTCTGAGACATTTTTTCTATAGAAAAATTCTCAGATTCTGAGACATTTTTTCTATAGAAAAATTCTCAGATTCTGAGACATTTTTTCTATAGAAAAATTCTCAGATTCTGAGACATTTTTTCTATAGAAAAATTCTCAGATTCTGAGACATTTTTTCTATAGAAAAATTCTCAGATTCTGAGACATTTTTTCTATAGAAAAATTCTCAGATTCTGAGACATTTTTTCTATAGAAAAATTCTCAGATTCTGAGACATTTTTTCTGAGATTTTTCTATAGCAAAATGATTCAGAATCTGAAATTTTTTCTATTGAAAAATCTCTCAGAATCTGAGAGTTTTTCTATACAAAAATTTATCAGAATTTGAGATTTTTTCTACACAAAAATGTCTTAGAATCTAAGATTTTTTCCATACAAAAATGTCTCAGAATCTGAATTTTTTTCTATACAAAAATGCCTCAGAATCTGAGATTTTTCTATACAAACATGTCTCAGAATCTGACATTTTTTCTATAGAAAAATGTCTTAGAATCTCAATAGAAAAAATCTCTCAATTTCTTTAGAAAACTCAGAGATTTTTTTCAATTTCTATTGAAAAATAGCTCAGATTCTGAAAACTTTTGAAAAGAAAAAACGTCTCAGAATCTCAGTGTTTTTCTATAGAAAAATACTCAGATTTTTAGACATTTTTCCTACAGAAAAAATGAATCTGAGATTTTTTCTATAGAAAAAAATTTATCAGAATCTGAGATTTTTTTTATTCAAAAATGTCTCAGAATATGAGATTTTTCTATACAAAAATGTATCAGAATCTGAGATTTTTACTATACAAAAATGTCTCAGAATCTGAGATTTTTTCTATACTAAAATTTATCAGAATCTCAGATTTTTTCTATACAAAAATGTCTCAGAATCTGCGATTTTTTTCGATACAAAAATGTCTTAGAATCTGAGAGTTTTTCTATTCAAAAATGTCTCAGAATCTAAGATTTTTTTCTATACAAAAATGTCTCAGAATCTCAGATTTTTTCTATAAAAAAATGTCTCAGAATCTGAGATTTTTTCTATACAAAAATGTCTCAGAATCTGAGATTTTTTCTATAGAAAAATGTCTCGTAATCTGAGATTTTTTCTTTAGAAAAATGTCTCAGAATCTGAGATTTTTTCTATTGAAAAATGTGTCAGAATCCGAAATTTTTTATATAGTAAAATTGTCAGATTCTAACTCTTAGATTCTGAAAATTTTTTCTATAGAAAAATTCTCAAACTCTGAGAGATTTTTTCTACAGAAAAGTTTTAGAATCTGAGAGTATTTTTATTTAGAAATGTTTAATAACAGAAAAATTTTCAGATTTTGAGTTCTTCATAAAGTTCTGAGACATTTTTCTTATTATCAACTTTTCTTTAAAATTTGTAAGCATTCAAAAAATTAAAAAAAAAAATAAATTAATTAAAAATAATAAACTTTTCGTAGTTTTTATTTAAATTTTAAAAGGAAATGGTGTAAAAAAGCCATTACTAATACAAGGTAATACTACCAAATTATTTACGTTATATCACCTATTTATCAATGCTATTTTACCTAAAAAGCTAAGGTATATTTCTGTCAACCATAATAAATTTTCGAACATAGGAATTACCTTAGCTTTTAAGTAACATTACCTTTTTACTTAGCAAATGCCCCGTTTGCCTGGCGCTAAGGTATTTTTATACTATAATTTTAGGTAATATTACCTCGATTTTTTTTTGTGTGTGGCAGCATCATGAAATAAAAAGGAGTTTTTTTTATATTTAATTCAAAAAATATACTTTTTAAATCAAGACCGAAACATATTTAATTTTATAAAATTTCATTTCATTATTAAAATTTCTTTCCAAAATTTGAGAATTTTAAAAATGAGTACGAAAATGTTTGATTTGACGACGATTTTTTCCCTCAGTGTAGTCTGTGGTTATAGGATAAAACCAAAAAAATACATTTTTAACTTCCTTACAATGTTCTGATGGTATTCCTGATCTTATCGAGGCCGGATTTTTTTTTCAAAAGTTATGTAATTTTGTAGGAAAGAGGAATAAAAAGACACATTTACACTTTTTTAATATCAACAGAATTCTTGGATTTGAGGGCTTGATTCACAAAAAAATCAAATTCCCATGTCTCTAGAGGCGATTTAATACAATTTTTTTATTTAAAATTTAATATTTAAATATCATAAAAAGGTCTAACCTTAAAATTAACATAAAAATATTGTTTAAAAACACCATTTTTTTTTTAAAAGAGAGTTTATATTTGAATATCCATTAATTTTTTTTTGGGGATTTTATATAATTTGTAGGGTATTTTTGGGGATTTCATTTTTCAAATTGGGGACAAGAGCCAAATATTTTCTGGCAACACTGGGCTTATGTCAAAATTGAATATGTATGAAGAACACACAAATTTAAAAAAAATTCTACACTCTTTTTTCTTATTGAAAATCACATAAGGCTCTACTTCACTACTTCATTACCTCACTTCTAAACTGATTATGGTTTAAGTCGTAGAAAGTGTTGCCATGTTAGCGTAAAACGGACTAAAAACCGCTGTGTTTTCTCCTAAAATCGCTTAGTTTTTCCCCATTTTTTCTTATAAAACTCTACCACAGACTAAATACAGACTCGACAGTACACGCAAAAAAAAATCTGTGTAAGATTGAGCAATCCTACTTGGTAAAACTTTTTTCATGCCAAAAAAAAATTTTTACCAAATTTTTGCTAATATTATGCTTGTCGATGTTAAAGTAACATAATTCATTTTTTATGTAAAATAACCAAGTAGCTTGCACAATAACGCAAATTACCCGCACAAAAATTTATCGAAAGAAAACAACAAAAAAACAAATACAGACCGCCATTTTCATTTTTTTTTTGTGTGCGTTGTTTGTTTATTTTTTGTGTTATAAAAACGTAAAAAGGAAATTGATAAATAAAATAAAAATAAATTAATAAATAAAAATAAATAATTGGTTTTCTAAAAGATAAATAAATGCAAGATAAAAGAATGTTAAAGTTAATTTTGCTTTCATCACTTAAAACACCATTCATTAAGAAAAACCAATGGAGTCCCAGACGTATGTTTCGATGAATAACAAATGGAATGATAAAGTGAGTATACCCGCATTCCGAAGACACCAATAAGGTTTAATAGATTTTTAGTGTTTGAAACCGGTATGGGAAATACCAGAAATGTCTATAATTTTTAAAAATTCAATTTTTCTTCTGCATTTTTTCAACTTGAACCCTTATAAAAATTAGTGTTTGGTAATAATTTTCTATTTTTACAGGGTACTGCTAAATAAATTTTTGAAGCTATGGCGAATCCTTCACTACAATAAAGAGCGTGGACACCAATCCTGCCTTTAGGTATAAAATTAAAACCTAAAAACCCAAAGCCAAGGGAGTCCATACCTGTTTTGAGTTACAAATGGAATGACAAAGTAAGTGTTCCTCCTTACCAAGAGACCAATGGGGTTTACCAATTTTTTAAATTAAAAATATATGTTTTGTAATAATTTTCTATTTTTACAGGATGCTTTTAAATAAATTCGTGAAGCTATAGCGGATCCTTTACTTCAAGAAGAAGCGTAGGCAGCAGTCACTCGAGAAAATTGTACAAAAAGGGTCAGTTGGTCGGTGGTAAATTAAATCCTACACAACATTTATTACATTAATATGGATTTATACTGTGAAAATTTTAAATTCAACAAATATACAAATTTTTACAAAAATTTATTGAAAATTTATTTTAGCATAAATGTGGTAATTTTTAGCATTATTTTTAGTCATCTTTTCTAATAATTTTGGAATATTTCACCATATCTCTTTTGGTATATTTTACCAAGTTATTACTTAAATAGCATTAGCATTTTCTTCAAAATTTTTTACATAAGTGTTTTGGCTAAATTACGAAAACTACTTCGTCGGTTGTAGTTTTAGCATATTTTTGGTAAAATTATGCCAGATTTTTGCTCACTCCGACACAAGTTTTTTTTTGCGTGTTTTTTACAGGAAAAAATGGGGAAAAACTAAGCGATTTTAGGAGAAAACACAGCGGTTTTTAGTCCGTTTTACGCTAACATGGCAACACTTTCTACGACTTAGGAGTGAGTAAAACAACAAAATCCGATCTGGCATCCATTTTTCTTATGGCGCGTTATATCAGTTTTCTCTTTCTAACCTAATTCGTAGAATAATTTGAAAATATTAACCATATGGTTAAAGAATACTTTTTTGACACCTGTCACTTATGTCGAGTCTGTATTAGTCTGTGACTCTACTGTCGAGTCTGTATTTAGTCTGTGGTGAAGCGTAGGCTCTGTTTAAAATCCTTGTTTGGGACAAATCCCATAATCTGGCACCATTGCACACGCTACTGGCCCAAATTTTGGAGGAAACGAGAAGGCTAACAGTATTTTTATATTTTTCTCTTTTTCTGCGATATGAGAAAAAAATGCACTGAGCAATGCTCAGACAAAAAAACACAGTAGTTAAAAATTTTTTGTTCGGTGTGAATGTTTACGAATTTATAGAAATTTAAATAAAATTTACAATGTTTGTCAGTTTTATTATTAACAAAAAAATAAAATACACACATTTATTGTGTTGAAAGGGAAACCGTCGCAGTTTTTAAGTTTTAACACTAAGAAACCTGAATTAAAATGCTTCAGACAAAAAAACAACATTTTAATAGTTACAGAAAATTTATTGCTCGATAAGTGAATATTTTACTTTATTTGTCAAGTTTTTTTTATTAACCAAATTCAAATCACAAAAAGATCCACAAATTTAACAAATTTTTTATATGTGCAAATATGCAAATAAATAAATAATCAAAATGGTAGAGATGTAAAAATTATGTAAAAAAATAATAAAAAGTATTAAAGAATAAACAAATGAAAAAAGTATAACACATATTGCAATATAAAAAGCCGAATATAAAATACACACCCATCATATATGGATAATTCAATTACAAAAGAAGACAAAGACAATAAAAACCAGCAACAATATATATATACTCATATAAAAATATAAAGTAACTTCTTTTTCTCCATATACAATTATATCTTCGTAATTATTACCGGATATAACCATCCATTCCTTTATTTCCTCGGTAAGTTCTACGGAATTTAAAAATTATGATACTTCTATTTTATGTTCTTATGTATGGATGTATTCATTGGCATAAATAAAGTTTATCCAACTTTGTTTAAATTAAAAAAAATATATATGACCTTAATCCTTGGACTGTTAGATTTCGAGTGTAGTGTTCAAACCCGTGGGGACGTACCCTGTTTGGGAGGGGCAGGGGTTTAAAGTTAAAGTGGTTTTTCTTAAATATTTCAAAAAATACTTTTCCGATCAAGACTGGGTGTAACATGACGTAGTTTAGTTAACCCTTTAAGCGACAAAAATTCATTTAAAAAATTTTAACTACACCCAAAAAATTTTCCAGTTACTGGCTACTAAGAATTTAACTAAGTCCCAGTTAAAATACACCTAACTGAGCCCCAGTTGTTTTCACTCGGTTGATGGTAACTAATTTTATAAACAATTTTTAATTCAACTGAATTTCCAGTTACAGGCAACAGAATATTAGTTAAATTTGTGAAATCGTTGAAAATAGTTAATAATAACTGGTTAATAAATAAAAATTGTCAATGGGAACTGATGATTTTTCTTTTAGTTTCACCATTAAAAAAAGATTTTTTATTTTTAACACTGTTATTTTATTTAAGACATCATTACATTACAAAAACCATATAAAATCAAATTTTGAATTACCACATCTCAGATTTAGAACACCAAATTCTCTTCTTTACAGCCTCCTATCATATTTCTTCATACGTATTTATTCTCCATCTGAAATAAATATTAGTTTTTTATAACGGAAAGACACAAATTTGCAAATAAAACTTACCATTTGAAAATAAAAATCCGTGAGGGATTTTTTTCCTTTTTTATTTATATATATTTTTATAAAAACGATGTTGGTTTTTGAAATATGTAAATAAATAAATGAAATATTATAAATAATATTAACAGGGTAACTGATAGATAGTTTTAATTAATTGAAAATCCAGTTGTTTGTCACTAACCCAGTTATTTCAAATCAACTATGAATTTTCGTAACTATCTAACTGGGGAATTTTTTCGGTGTAGACTTTTTTACAAAATGCTTAATATCTAAAAATCGCACGTATATAAACATTTTTATTAGCGCCAAAAAACTCCGCTGTAAGTCTAAAACATACTAAGATATTAGGGGTCAAATTTGTAACTTTATTTTTTTTTGGAACAAGTCTAGTTGGCAGACATTGCTCCTTTTTTTTTTTTTTGTCAGAAATAGGTGACTTCAAAAATAAAAAAAATATTTGTCCGAGGCCCATGGAGCTATATTTGGATATATTTTATGAAATAATGGTCCGATCTGGTCGAAATTTGTTTGATTCGAAAGCTTATTGAAATACCTTTAATATGACTTTTAAAAAAATTGGATCCATTAACCCATTGGGGAGCAACAGCAAATTTTAGATTTTCAAACTAGACTTTTTGCAGTAAAATAATTTTATTTCAAAATTATGCCTTATTAACCTATATGTTTATGGAACTAGGATTAAAGCTTAGATATTAAGCTTTAATTTGACATTTTGTTCGACCCATTAACACTTATAGAACCGAAGATATCAAATGTTGAACATTGATAAAATTTAATCTTTTTATTTGTACTTAATTTTTTTGCATTGAGTAACCTTACTATATATATATTTACATGTAAAAAATCGGAAAGATTTCTTAAAAAAAATAATGCCATGTTTCTAAGCTTTAATCTTGGATGCATAAATATATAGGTTAATAATGCATAATTTTGAAATAAAATTATTTTACTGCAAAAAGGCCACTTAAAAAATCTAAAATTTGGTGTTGCACCCTAATGGGTTAATGGATCCAATTTTTGTAAATGTCATATGAAAGGTATTACGACCAGATCGGACCATTATTTCAGAAGATATATCCAATTATAGTTCCAAACTTTGGAGGCCCATAACTCGGGAACCATGGGGCGCCGACAATTTTTTTTTTTTTTTGGGGCTCAACATCAAAAGATCTATCTGTAGTATTTTTCTTTTTTGGATCACAGCAATGTCTGCCAACTAGATTTTAGCCTTTTTTTTTACTTTTTTCAGGATGTTTGTTAAAATTTTATTGATTTGTGGAAACATACAGACATCTGACAAACTACTAGTCCGATTGAGACGAATGTGGTATCATTAAAAAGGTTAATTAAAGACCTTTTCAACGATTTGTAACATGACACCCCCTATAAAGTGATTTTAACCGGGCAAAAGGCTTGATACGGTGAGAGGACATAATCCCCACGGACATTACCCCCATAACGGAAATGAGGATTATGACCGAATTCATTTCGGTCATAATCCCCATAATAGTTGTGGGGACTATGACCGTTTCCAAAACGGTCACAATCCCAATGGGGATTATGTCCGTTCCTTGTTGGGATTACGACCGAACTTTTTTCGGTCATAACCCCCATTCACATTATACACTCAACCAAAAATCATTGTATTCCCAAAGAAAATCGTAATAAATTCAACAGAAATCATTGTTGATTTTGACCCTACAAATATTTATGTTGATTTCAACATTAATTGTTGTCAGTTTTTGTAAAAGCTGATTAACTCGTATTTTTGTTGGTTCTATTCGTATTTATGTTAATCATACTCGTTTTGTTTTGTATATTCATGCAATTTTATTTATTAAAATGAAATTCTTATTTGTGTTGTAAATGTTATTTTATTTAATTAAATATTTTCACAATATTTTTTCGTGGTTTTCATTAACTCATTATTTTCACATAAACTTATTTTGTTTTTAGATGAAATTTTTTGTTTCCTTGGACTGTGATGTATTTCGCTGTTGTTTTGCTGTCGGCAATCATTTTACGTGATCAGTGTTACCGTTCAGAATTTTGAAAAAGTCGCAGAAAAAGTCGTTTTTTACAAAAAAAGTCGCACAAAAAAGTAGTTTTACCAAATAAAAGTCGCACATTTTTTAAAGGGTTGAAGATTTTTTAATAAAAATTTTTAATTGTATAAGGGAGTGAAGATAGTGCTTTGGTATGTTTGGAAAAAATTTTAGGGTAAAAATCTCAAAATTTGACTCTTTTTTGGCGTCCGGGGCAGTTGTGGGGCTTTTTGTGGATTTTTACGCCCAAACATAAATAAAATATGAGATCGATCCCCATTAGTTTTTCCTCCCTAACATTTTTCCCAAACATACCTAAGCCCTAACTGTCCAAAGGGTGCCTCTGGAGGAGTCAAATGTATGACCAAAGCCCAATTTTTTTTTAACCCCTACCCTCATTCATTTTTATCCCCCGAAATTTGTTCTGACCATACCAACAACCTATCTCTATTTCATAAGTGTGTTTCCATGCAATGTTTTACGATAGTACAGGATATATCTAAAGGAACGGGCTACACTTCAAAAAAAAAGTGAACTAAAATCTGGGAAAATTAACTCAATTTTGAGAAAAAGAGGGAATGATTTGGCTCCAAAGATTTTTTTTCTTGGTTTTAGTTCATAATTTTCCCAAAAATAAGGAAAACAAAGTTATTTAATTTTAAGCCAATTTAAACTAGAAAATGGGAAAAATTATACATCACATTTTAGAAATAGATTGAGTCTAGACCCTGGACCCATGGTTTAGGACCCCATTTAACTCGAGACCCTGTTGGGTCCTTTACTAACATTTGAACCAAAACTTGTGTCCGTTTCGCTCTAACTTGCTTAGTTTTTGAGATACGGTAATAAGGAAACTGATAGGGTCTTGAGAATCTTAAAAACCGGATAACTCAAAAACTATTAATCGGAGGGCTTTCGGGTATTTTGCGGAAGTGTTCAACTAGGCTATTCCCTATTTTTTTTTCTTTGTAGTCCTTCTTTTGAAAATTTCATCCGTTTAGCTCTATCTCGCTTAGTTTTCGAGATATCGCCATTTTGAATTTTTTACTAAATTCTAAGAAGTTATTTACTAAATTCTTAGAAGTCATTAACTAAATTCTAAGAAGTACACTTCCTCAATTCAAAGAAGAGAAATACGATGATGTTTTTTTAAGTAATTTTTAACTAAACTTGAACTAAATTGTTTTTTAAGAAATATGTCTTAAAAATAAAGATACGATTCTTAGATTTGTGGAAAATTTCTTTGTCAGTAAGAATTTTTTTCCTAATATTAAAAAAATACATTTAAAGAAAACTATGAACTAGTTATAAGCAAATGAACAAAAAATGTTTCCTCATAGTTAAGAAAATTTCTCATTTTTAAGTTAAATTTAACTAAATTTTAGGAAAATTCATGATAAATTTTCAAAGTAATTTTTTTTTTAATTTAAGTTATGTCTTTTGTTTCAGTGTATCTTATGAAACGGGCAATATCTTTTGGAATGGACGATACATATTTTTGTCGTAATTCCATTTTTTGATGATTTTTGTTTTCATTTGACTATGCATTTTAACAATGTAAATAATGTAAAAGTCTAAAATTCAAATATTTGGTAAAATTATTTAAAATTTGTGTAATTTCGCAGTATATGGTTTAAAAAGAAAAATATATTTCACTTAACAAAAAAAGGGGAAAAAAGTCGCACAAAGTTAGAAAAAGTTGCAAAATTTGACAAGTTTAAAAAAGTCGCACAAAAAGTCTTAGAGTGTCAAAAAGGTTGCAAATTGCAACTAAAGTCGCACAACGGTAACACTGTACGTGATTAGCTTCTAGAGTTTTTAGAGAGATTCCAAATCACAAATTGCTAAAAAAAAATAAAAAATTGCTTTATTAATGAATTAAATAACAAATATATTTAATTACTCACCAAATATTTTCTAATAAAAAAGATTTTTTTTTTGAGAAACATCCCTTCTGCACAAGACAACAAAAATTTACAAATGGCGATCAGCAAAAACTGTGTTGCACATTTCATTTACTTATACTTTATGCAATTTTTTCCAACTAAGTATTTTTCAACTATTGAATTTTGTAATATCAACATTGATATTTGTTAAATTCTGTAAAACTTGATCTACAATGGGTTTACTAATTTTTCTACTAAGATATTTCTATGAGTGTAGGGAGTAAGTCCAAAGCAATTTTGGTCATAATCCCCGTTTTCTGCAGAGAGGGTGGGTTTAATGCATGGAGATTGTAATCCCTAAGCCCGGCCGAAGGCCGGCTACGCAGAAAATCTTTTAAGTAAAAAAAAAAATATTTTTATTTTTATTTTGGGGATTATGACCTACTAGTATAGAAGACATAATCCCCATAATGGGGATTATTCCCATAAATCTGGGAATTAAGGAGTGAGATCATAAAAATGTTAACACACATTTTTGCCTACAACTTTGGTGTAAAGCTTCCAAATTTTTTTTTTTTTCGGCAGTTTACATTTTAAAAATATGTCAGTTAATAAATTAATTTACATCATGAGTTTTAATTTGCAATTTTTTACACAATGGACGATGAAAGAAAAGTGCGTTCAAAAATAATTAAATATTTTCAACAAAACCAAACATGGACATACAAAAAAATTGCCAAAGAAACTAATGTATGCCGCCAAACAGTTTCAAAAGTGGTAAAAAGGTATCTGGAACACCTAACAATTGAAAGGAAGCCGGGAACAGGAACAACGACTGGTTATCGTAACATTGGTAAGGCATATAAAGTTAAAAGCATCCTTAAGAGAGCTCCTAACACATCTGGCAGAAAAACAGCTCGGTTAGCCCAATGCTCAGACTTTTTTGTACGTAAAGTGAAACGTAAGGCGGGACTAAAGTCCTACAAAGTTCAAAAAGTTCCCGATAGAAACGCTTTTAAAAATTTGGAGGCCAAAACCAGAGCTAGAAAATTGAAATCAAATTTTATAAAAAAATACAACTGTTGTGTAATGGACGACGAAACTTATGTCCTGGCTGATTTTGCGCAGCTCCCTGGTCAAGAATTTTATGTTTCCGATGTTCGAGGAAATGTTGCGGAAAAATTTCGGTCAAAAAAGCAAACGAAATTCCCCAAAAAATTCCTAGTATGGCAAGCCATATGTAGCTGCGGCCAAAGAAGCCAGTCATTTGTGACATCTGGCTCTATAAACAGCGAAATTTATATCAAGGAGTGTTTGCAGAAGAGACTTCTTCCGTTCTTGAGTCAGCACAATGTATCCACTTACTTTTGGCCCGATTTAGCATCTTGTCACTACAGCAAGAAAGCGCTGGAGTGGTATAATGATAATAATGTGGTTTTTGTACCAAGAGAGGCAAATCCACCAAACTGCCCGGAGCTCAGGCCAGTGGAGAGATATTGGGCTCTTGTTAAAAAAGAATTAAAGGGCACAAAAAAGGTCTCCCAGGACATGCAAGATTTCAAACGTAGATGGACCACCTGCTCTAAAAAGGTGACAAAAACTACCATAAAAGCCTTAATGGGAGGGTTTCCGGAAAAAGTGGATAACTTTGTTCGTAGTGGTTAGAGTTCCATGCGGTTTTTTTGTTATGATTTTGTATTAAATTTTATTTAATAAAAATTTGGTTTGAAGTCTTAAAATTCAGTAGTCTGTTTTTTATTTAACTTTATGTGTGTTAACATTTTTATGATCTCACTCCTTATGTCCGTTTTTAATTGGGATTATGTCCAAATAATTTTCGGCCATAGTCCCCACTACCATTATGGGGATTATGACCGAAATGAATTTGGTCATAATCCCCATAACGGAAATGGGGATTATGTCCGTGGGGATTATGTCATGTCACCGCTTGATACACAAAAAAACTTTATTTAGCGAAGCCGCTAAACTAATTTATGGAGTTTGTAATCCCTAAGCCCGGCCGAGGGCCGGCTACGCAGAAAAAAAATTAAAAATTCGATTAGTATGAATTAATTATCAGATATTTATTATAATAATATCAGAATAATATCAGAATTCTGATATTAATTATCAGATCAGAATATCAGTACAAGAAGTTGTTTATTGAAATTGGTGGACTTATTATTTTTTGGTTTTAAGTAGTGCCTACGGTCAGTACCGTAGTACCGGGAATACCGGTATTCCCGGTTCTCGGTATTACCGGGAAATGGTACCGGTTTCCCGGTTCTTGAATTATTCCCGGGAATACCGGTATTCCTGGTTCCGGTTCTGACGGTATTACTGGTATTCCCGGGACTACCGGTATGTATATTGTGTAAAATGTTGTACAATTAAAATTTTTTCTTCTCTTTTGCCAAAAATAATACAAAATTTATGAAAAACACTATTTCCATTTTTTTTTATCACTTTAGGAAAAAAATGTTACAAGATTTTTAAATAAGTTTACAAAAACAATTAAATATTTCTAAAATACTGATAAAATAGTGTAATTTAAATATTTTATGGTATAGCATTTTTTTGTTTTTTGAGAACCGGTTCCAGTATCAGAACCGGGAATACCGGTATTCCCGGGAATATATATAGAACCGGGAAACCGGTACCAGAACCGGGAATACCGGTATTCCCGGTAATACCGAGAACCGGGAAATGGGGGGCACTAGTTTTAAGTTAAAGGTAATTAAATGCTTTATCAATTTTATTTGCAGTATTTATAATGTGCGTTAAGATAAATTTGAATTTTAGCACCCAAGACACAAACCATTTTACATTACAGAGCGTTTAACAGCGTTTTAACAGTGCAATGTTATTTTTTTTAAAAAGGGAGTTTTGAAAGAGTATCGAATAAAGGGGAACGGGGGTGGTCCTATTTTTGGCGGGCAGGCCATGAGTCGGTAAGACTGTAGTCTTTGATTCTAAAATAGCTAAATATAAAAATTCTATTTTTTAGTACTTTAAATTCGTCACTTAACTCTGGTAATTTTTCGTGTAAAAAGTGGACAAATCCAGTGGTCACTACGGGAGCAATGGAACGTGTTCCGACCTGGCACATATATTGATGGTAGTATGGGTCATGTACTTTCTACATCTGGTTATATAATCTACCAGGTCAATTTAGAAGTTGGAGTTATATTGACTTTAAAAATTCCAAATTCTATGTTAAATTGTTGGATGAATCTGCTGGCCACTATGGACACATGGACTGGAATTCCGTAATGAAAGTCATGTGTTAGATTATGTTATAGACATACTCTCTAGTCATATAGGTATGAGTTTTCTAGTCAATTTTTAAATTGGAGGTATTTAATCCTAAAAACTGAAAATTTCAGGCCAAATTTGTCCAAAAAACTTGTGGTCACTATGGCAATTTGGACAATTGTTCCTGGATGAAAGTCATTTTATAGATAGTATTAATGATGTTCTTTCCCACCATGGCTACCAAATTTTCCTGATCAATTTAGAAATAAAAAAAAAAAAATGCTCTGAAGTTTTGAATTTCTATGTTAAGTTTTCGGATGAAACTAATGGTCACTATGGAAATATGGACAGGTGTTCCGAGATAAGAGTGGTACCATAAATAGCCCCAAGTATACTCTTTTCAATAATGTCCATGAAATTTTTATGATCAATTTAGAAATAAGAGGTATTTTAATAATTCTGCCAATGTTCACAAAATCAACCAAATGTATTAATAAAAAAAAAATTACCCTAAGTTTTAAAAAACCATTATGTTAAATTAACATAAATAAAAAATACGCTTAATTTTTATAAAGTCAAGTAACTTATTTTTTCAGAAAAAAAATAGTAAAAATTGCGGTGGTGGGAGGGGGTATTCTACAAATGGCGGGAAAAATATAAAGTTGACTTTTAACTGATATTCAATTAAAAATTACATTGAAAAATTGTCAAAATTATGTTGAATACTTATGCAACTGATGGTTATTTGATTTCAAAAAACAGGAAATCTTAGATCAAATTCACCGATGCAACTCGTGGTCACTATAGCAATTAGAGCAAATTTTTTTAAACTAGTAGTCACTTTGGCTACAAGGAGTAGAATCCAAAAATGAGAGTCATGTGATATATTATGCAATGTAAATACTATCTAGAGTGTTGTCAATTTTGAAATTGGGGGTATTTGATACCAAAAACAAGAAATTATCACTATGGCAATTGGCGCAACTGTTCCGGGATAAAAGTCATGTTATATATAGTATTAATGATGTTCTTTCCAACCAAAGATACCAAATTATCCTGATCAATTTAGAAATAAAAAAAAAAAAATAATTTAAAGATTTCAATTTCTATGTTGAATTTTCGAAGAAACTGGTTACTATTTGAATAAGGACAGGTGTTCCGGGATGAGAGTGGTACTCTTAATAGCCCTTAGTCTGCTCTTTCTAAATATAACCATTACATTTTTCTAATCAATTGAGAAATAAGATGTATTTAAATAATTTTACAAAAGTAAAAAAATTTCAAATCTATGTTCAAAATTTGGATGAACTGGTGGTCACTATGCCCACAAGGAGCAGAATTCCGAAATGACAGTCAGGTAATAGATTAAACAATGGATATACCCTCTAATCGTTGTATTGGGAGTTTTGTTGTCAATTTTGAAAATGAAGGTATTTAATCCTAAAATCAGGAAATTTTTAATCAAATTCTCCTATGAAACTTGTGATCACTATGGCAATTGGCGTAACTGTTCCGGGATGAACGTTATATTGTAGATAATATTGATGATGCTCTTTCCAACTATAGCCATCAAATTGTCCTGATTAATTTAGAAATAAAATAATTAATCTTAAGTTTTCAATTTATATATTAAATTTTTTAAAGAAACTCGTTACTATGGAAATATCGACAGGTGTTCCGGGACGTGAGTGGTACCATATATAGCCCTTAGTGTGCTCTTTCCAAATATTTTTCTGATCAATTTAGAAATTAGAGGTATTTAAAAAAATAAACTTAAGTTTCAACAATTTTATTAAAGAAAAATTAACATTTCAGTTAACAGCACTTAATGCTAAACTGTTAAAAAAATAAAAATAATGTTAGAAAATTGGCGGGATTTTTTTTTATGTAATGTTATCTTTTTCTGTTTTAAATACTTAACATTTGTTGGTAAATTTTCCGATGAAACTTTTGGTTACTGTGTTAGTTTAGGAAAATGTTCCGGGATGAACGTCATGTTATAGACAGTATTTATTGATGATGTTCTTTCCAATCAAAGATACGAAATTTTCCTGATCAATTTAGAAACAAAAAATGTTCAATGTTAAATTTTCCAATGAAACTGGTTGCAATGGAAATATGAACAGGTGTTCTGGGATGAGAGTGGTACCATAAATAGCCCCTAGTGTGCTCTTTCCAAATATAACCATGGCATTTTTTTAATCAATTTAGAAATTAGAGGTATTTAAATAATTTTACTATAGTAAAAATTTAAAATCTATGTTAAAAATTTGGATGAAACTGGTGGTCACTATGGCAATTGGGGCAACTGTTCCGGGATGAATGTCAAGTTATAGATAGTATTGATGATGTTCTTTTCAACTATAGCCATCAAACTTTCCTGATCAATTTAGAAATAAAAAAAAAATAATCTTAAGTTTTTCAATTTCTATGTTAAATTTTTTTAAAGAAACTGGTTACTATGGAAATATGGACAGGTGTTCCGAGATGAGAGTGGTACCATAAATAGCCCTTAGTGTGATCTTTCCAAATATAACCACGAAATTCTTCTGATCAATTTAAAAATTAGAGGTATTTAAAAAAATAAACATAAGTTTCACAAAAAAATTTAACATACCAGTGTACAGTATGTAATGTTGAACAAATAAAAATAATGTTATACAATTTGCAGAATTGTTTAAATGTAATGTTTGTTTATTTTTTTGGTTTTAAATACTTTGACGAATCTGGTGGTCACTACGGATGCATAGATCGGAATTCCTAAATGAAAGTCACATGATAAATTATGCAATTACCATACTTTCTAATAGTACTAGTACGAAGTATTTAGTCAATTTTAAAATTGCAGGTATTTGATCCTAAAAACAGAACATTTTAAATCAATTTTTTGATGAAACTTGTGGTGAGAGTGGTACTATAAATAGCTCTTAGTGTGCTATTTCCAAATATAACCATGACAATTTTCTGATCAATTTAGAAATTAGAGGTATTTAAAAAATTAAACATAAGTTTTAACAAAAAGTTTAACATTCTAGTTAACAGAACTTAATGCTGAAATGTTAAATAAATTAAAATGATAATGTTAGACAATTGGCGGGAGATTACATTTTTTTGGCGGAAAAATAACATTCTGTTAAGAATACATCTTTACACTGAAAAGTATGAAATTTAGAAATATAAAAAAAATACATTAGGTCGGATCGATTTTAGTTTTTTTTTTTTATTTTCAAAACGGGAAGATGGCAAATGTTGAGAATGGATGTGAAAATAATTTACAAAAAAAATCGTCTTAGTTGGGGGTAAACTCAGCAACCGCTTTTGATATGGAAATCGGACGTTTAAAATCAAATGTTCATACATTCCAATTTTTTTTGTTAGCTTATTAACGACAAAAATTTTTGTTTTAACAGGACAATTACATAGCTCATTTACTTGTGTAATTTCAAACTCAAACAATTTTGTAAGTAATTTCAACTGAAAAACGTTTTTTTTTTTTTGTTTTTCCCTTTAAAAAACAGACTACTTGTATTTCATTTAAAACAAGAGAGAAGAGAACATGCCATTATTACATTTTCAATGTACCGGCCTTTTTCAATGGAAAACCAGTTTCAATTGTAAACTTTAAACTCGATTTCTGCAAAATCAAATATTTTGATTTATGACGTTATACAAGTAAATGAGCGATATTTCGGTTCCAAAATTTAAATTTTTGTTTAAAACTTTGAAGGAAAACTTTTTTATTTCTTAATTGGTCAGGATATTTTAGGAAGAACGTCATCATTACTATCATTAACATGACTTTTATAGGAAAAATTGCATAAAAATTTAAAGTTTTAAGGATCAACACTGTGACTAGAGCATAGATGGGACTAGATAATTAAAGGGACCAATTAATGGATGGTTAAATTACCATTTAATTAATGTCAATGGTAATGCAATTTTTTTCACTACCATCAATCAATGGTAATAGTTTTAATTGAAGCAATTTAATTGAAATTAAAAATAATAATTACCATTGGTATGGCATAAAAAAAATAATTGTCATTAGTAAAAGTCACCATAATAACGTTAAAATCGTTAAAATTTGCAAATATATGTTCTTTGTTATTTGTTATTTAAAATTTTCATGTTGAATAAGCCAAACACACGTTAATTGTCTTTGTAATACACAAAATTTAAAATTTGTTATTTGCGTTTTGATTTTTGTGTTTACATTTTCGTATTTTTTAAAAAACATACTTTTGATGTTTATATTTTTATAAATTTTCAAAAAAACAAAAATGTTCAAACCAATGGTTTTGAAACCAATTATAATTGATGTTTTTTTTAACATTTGATGCATTTTATTACCATTGATAATGATTTGTTCCAATTGAAAAAATGTAATTACCATTAAATGGTAATGATTTTTTTTTCATTATCATTGATATCAACCAATGGTAATGAAATTTCAATGGTAATGAAGAATTCCCATCTATGGACTAGAGTCCACTTTTTAATCTAGCACATGACCTTAATTTCGGAATTCTATTCCATATGGTCATTAGGGTGGCACAACATTAGTTTTGGCGAATTTCGTTAAGTGCCGGGAAAACTCTTTTTTCCTTGGCTTTATGGTATGACCAAATGCAGTAAAATTAAGCAATTTTTGATTTACATCGCTTTCGATCTTCCCGTTTTGAAAATAAAAAAAAAACTAAAATCGATCCGACCTAATGTAATTTTTTTATATTTCTAAACTTCATACTTTTCAGTGTAAAGATGTATTCTTAACAGAATGTTATTTTTCCGCCAAAAAAATGTAATCTCCCGCCAATTGTCTAACATTATCATTTTAATTTATTTAACATTTCAGCATTAAGTTCTGTTAACTAGAATGTTAAACTTTTTGTTAAAACTTATGTTTAATTTTTTAAATACCTCTAATTTCTAAATTGATCAGAAAATTGTCATGGTTATATTTGGAAATAGCACACTAAGAGCTATTTATAGTACCACTCTCATCCCGGAACACCTGTCCATATTTCCATAGTGACCAGTTTCTTTCAAATATTTAGCATAAAAATTAAAAACTGAATATTAATATTTTTTTTTTTCACTTCTAAATTGATCAGGAAAATTTGATGGCTATAGTTGGAAAGAACATCATCAATACTATCTATAATATGACGCTCATTCCGGAACAGTTACACCAATTGCCGTAGTGACCACAAGTTTTATAGGAAAATTTAATTTAAAATTTCCTGATTTTAGGATAAAATTACTTTAATTTCAAAATTGACTACAAAACTTTCAACACAACGACCATCGTTTAACCTATCACATGGCTTTCATTTCGGAATTCTGCTCCTGGTGGGCATAGTGACCACCAGTTTCATCCAAATTTTTAACATAGATTAGAAAATTTTTAACTTTTGTAAAATTATTTAAATACCTCTTATTTCTAAATTGATTAACAAAATTTCCTGCCTATATTTGGAAAGAGCACACTATGGGCTATTAAGGTTACCACTTTCACCCCGGAACACCTGTCCACATTTCCATAGTAACCAGTTTCATTCGAAAATTTAACATAGAAATTGAAAACTTTCTAATATTTATTTATTTCCAAATTTATCAGTATAATTTAGTAAATTTGCTTGGAAAGAACATCACCAATACTATCTACAACATGACTTTCATCCCGGAACATTTGCGCAAATTTCCATAGTGACCACATGTTTCATCAGAAAATTTGATTTTAAATTTTCTGTTTTTAGGATCAAATACCTGCAATTTTAAAATTGACTAGAAACTTCGTACTGGTACTACTAGAAAGTATGGTAATTGCATTTTTTATCATGTGACTTTCATTTAGGAATTCCGATTCATGTATCTGTAGTAGGGATATAACCATTTGCATATTTTTGAAAATATCAAAAAGGACCTATCATAGTGAGAAAGTACATAGAAAATCAATAAGAAATGCGTCCTCTTTTTTTCGCGAATGTTAAAAAAGGTTCGGCACCGATCGCGATGAAGTTTTTGCTAATATTTTTTTTCAAATATTCATTCAACCCATGTTTCAAATGTTGAAAATCATACTGCTAATTTTTTCTTGTTTTATTTTTGTTGTAAAACGACGAAAAACAAAATAACATTGAAAGGGACGGATTCCCACCATAAAACATACAAAAATTAAAATTTGAGGTGTTTTAGAAATTGCAATCGGTGCCGAAAGTTTTTGGACCAAAATGACCCCGTATAACGTTTTTAGTTATCAGTATAACATTGGCCATACCGTTATGATAGGTTCTTATTTTGGTTATACCCCTAATCTGTAGTGACCACCAGATTCGTCAAGTATTTAAAACCAAAAAAATAAACAAACATTACATTTAAACAATTCTCCAAAATGTATAACATTATTTTTATTTGCTTAACATTTCATACTGTACACTGGTATGTTAAATTTTTTTGTGAAACTTATGTTTATTTTTTTTAAATACCTCTAATTTTTAAATTGACCAGAAGAATTTCGTGGTTATATTTGGAAAGAGCACACTAAGGGCTATTAATGGTACCACTCTCATCTCGGAACACCTGTCCATATTTCCATAGTCACCAGTTTCTTTAAAAAAATTTAACATAGAAATTGAAAACTTAAGATTATTATTTTTTTATTTCTAAATTGATCAGGAAAGTTTGATGGCTATAGTTGAAAAGAACATCATTAATACTATCTATAACATGACATTCATCCCGGAACAGTTGCCCCAATTGCCATAGTGACCACCAGTTTCATTCAAATTTTTAACATAGATTTGAAATTATTACTATAGTAAAATTATTTAAATACCTCTAATTTCTAAATTGATTAAAAAAATGCCATGGCTATATTTGGAAAGAGCACACTTGGGGCTATTTATGGTACCACTCTCATCCCAGAACACCTGTTCATATTTCCATTGCAACCACTTTCATGGGAGAATTTAACATTGAACATTTTTTATTTCTAAATTGATCATGAAAATTTCGTATCTTTGATTGGAAAGAACATCATCAATACTATCTATAACACGACTTTCATCCCGGAACATTTTCCCAAAAGTGACCAAGTGACCAAAAATTTCATCGGAAAATTTACCAACAAATTTCAAGTATTTAAAACAGAAAAAGATAACATTACATAAAAAAAAAACTCCCGCCAATTTTCTAACATTATTTTAATTTTTAACAGTTTAGCATTAAGTGCTGTTAACTGAAATGTTAATTTTTTTCTTTAAAAAACATGTTGAAACTAAAATTTTTTTTAAAATACTTCTAATTTCTAAATTGATCAGAAAAATTTTATGGTTATATTTGGAAAGAGCACACTGAGGGCTATATATGGTACCACTCTCATCCCGGAACACCTGTCGATATTTCCATAGTAACGAGTTTCTTAAACAAAATTTAATATATAAATTGAAAACTTAAGATTAATTATTATACCAACAAATTTCAAGTATTTAAAACAGAAAAAGATAACATTACATAAAAAAAAACTCCCGCCAATTTTCTAACATTATTTTAATTTTTAACAGTTTAGCATTAAGTGCTGTTAACTGAAATGTTAATTTTTTTCTTTAAAAAACATGTTGAAACTAAAATTTTTTTTAAAATACTTCTAATTTCTAAATTGATCAGAAAAATTTTATGGTTATATTTGGAAAGAGCACACTGAGGGCTATATATGGTACCACTCTCATCCCGGAACACCTGTCGATATTTCCATAGTAACGAGTTTCTTAAATAAAATTTAATATATAAATTGAAAACTTAAGATTAATTATTTTTTTTATTTCTAAATTGATCAGAACAATTTGATGGATATAGTTGGAAAGAACATCATCAATATTATCTACAATATGACGTTCATCCCGGAACAGTTACGCCAATTGCCATAGTGATCACAAGTTTCATAGGAGAATTTGATTAAAAATTTTCTGATTTTAGGATCAAATAACTTCAATTTCAACATTGACAACAAAACTCCTAAAACGATTAGAGTGTACGTCCATTGTTTAATCTATCACCTGACTGTCATTTCGGAATTCTGCTCCTTGTGGGCATAGTGACCACTAGTTCATCCAAATTTTTAACATAGATTTGAAATTGTTTTACTTTTGTAAAATTATTTAAATACCTCTTATTTCTCAATTGATTAGAAAATTTTAATGGTTATATTTGGGAAGAGCACACTAAGGGCTATTAAGAGTAACACTCTCATCCCGGAACACCTGTCCTTATTCCCATAGTAACCAATTTCATTCGAAAATTCAACATAGAAATTGAAAACATTAAATTATTTTTTTTTTTTTTCTAAATTGATCAGGATAATTTGGTAACTTTGGTTGGAAAGAACATCATTAATTCTATATGTAACATGACTTTTATCCCGGAACAGTTGCGCCAATTGCCATAGTGACCACAAGTTTCATCGGAAAATTTGGTTAAGAATTTCTTGTTTTTGGGATTAAATACCCCCAATTTCAAAATTGACAACACTCTAGAGAGTATTTAAATTGCATAATATATCACATGACTCTCATTTTTGGATTCTACTCCTTGTGGCCAAAGTGACTACCAGTTTCAAAAAATTTGCTCTAATTGTCATAGTGACCACGAGTTGCATCAGTGAATTTGATCTAAGATTTCCTGTTTTTGAAATCAAATACCTCCAATTTCAAATTTGATTATAAAACTTACAGCATTATCGTCAGAGTATATGTCCATTGGATAATCTATCACATAACTTTCATTTCAGAACTCCGGTCCATAATATCCATCAGTTGCATCCAAGTATTCAACATAATTTTGACAAAATATCCATGTAACTTCAATTTTTTAATTAAATATTTATATATAACAAGTTAAAAATCAACTTTATAATTTTCCCGCCATTTGTAAAATTCCCCCTCCCACCGCCCCAATTTTTACTATTTTTATTTTTTGTAAAAAAATAAGTTAGTTGACTTTATCAAAATTACGCGTTTTTTGTTATTTATGTTAATTTAACATAATGGTTTTTTAAAACTTAGGGTAATTTTTTTTTATTAATAAATTTGGTTGATTTTGTGAACATTGGCAGAATTATTAAAATACCTCTTATTTCTAAATTGATCAGAAAAATTTCATGGATATTATTGGAAAGAGTATACTTAGGGCTATTTATGGTACCACTCTCATCCCGGAACACCTGTCCATATTTCCATAGTGACCATTAGTTTCATCCAAAAACTTAACATGGAAATTCAAAACTTCAGAGCATTTTTTTTTTATTTCTAAATTGATCAGGAAAATTTGGTAGCCATGGTTAGAAAGAGCATCATTAATACTATCTATAACATGACTTTCATCCAGGAACATTTGTCCAAATTGCCATAGTGACCACAAATTTCATTGGAAAAATTTGGCCTGAAATTTTCGGTTTTTAGGATTAAATACCTCCAATTTAAAAATTGACTAGAAAACTCTTACCTATATGACTAGAGAGTATGTCCATAACCTAGTCTAACACATGACTTTCATTTCGGAATTCCAGTCCATGTGTCCATAGTGGCCAGCAGATTCATCCAAAAATTTAACATAGAATTTGGAATTTTAAAGTCAGTATAACTCCAACTTCTAAATTGACCTGGTAGATTATATAACCAGATGTAGAAAGTACATGACCCATACTACCATCAATATATGTGCCAGGTCGGAACACGTTCCATTGCTCCCGTAGTGACCACTGGATTTGTCCACTTTTTACACGAAAAATTACTAGAGTTAAGTGACGAATTTAAAGTACTAAAAAATGGAATTTTTATATTTAGCTGTTTTAGAATCAAAGACTACAGTCTTACCGACTCATGGCCTGCCCGCCATAAATAGGACCGCCCCCGTTCCCCTTTATTCGATACTCTTTCAAAATTCCCTTTTTAAAAAAAATTAAATTGCACTGTTAAACACTCTGTAATGTAAAATGGTTTTTGTCTTGGGTGCTAAAATTCAAATTTATCTTAACGCACATCAACTTCTGCAGATAATGATGGATAATGCAAAACGCTAGTGCGGGTTGTACTAGAGGTATTTCATAATATTTCGTATGTTATAACTTTTGCCAGAAAGTGCCAGAGCTCTGTCAAATTGAGGTTAAAGTTAAGGTTAAAAACAAAAATATTCAAATTACACAGCTCAACATGAAAATGCGTATTGGATTCTGGTAAGTGATTTAGGTAGTGTTTGTTGCACTGATTCCAAATCTGCGACCCAAATATGTCTATCACGTCTGGATTTTGAGTTATTCGCGGTTAAAGTGCCGAAAAAGGTCATTTGGACCCTTTTTGAAAGCTTATAATATGAGATCCTAACATGCGATTGACTTGGTATCAAGCTCATTCGAAAGTATGTGATTTTCTCTATAAGACAAGATTAAATGTTCTTGGAATTTAATTTTCTAAAATGGTAAAAAAATCATTAACAAAAAACCTTCCATTTTTTAAATATTTAGTTTATTTACACAGTGTTTTTTTTAACAAATTTCCATACAAATACATACGTAAATATTAGATTTATAGCACTTGTGGCCAACGATTTTTTCACCATTATAAAAAATTAAATTCTAAGAAAATTTGATTTAGTCTTAAAGAGAAAATTACGCACTTTCGAATGAGCTTGATACCATGTCATTCGCATGTCAGGATCTTTTTTTATAGGCGCTCAAAAATGGCCAAAATGGGCCTTTTTTGACACTTTAACCGCGATTTTCTCAAAATTGTGACGTGATAGAAAAAATTGAGTGACCGTTTTGGAATCAGGAAACCAAAACCTATAAACTTTTTTCGGTTTTATTCAAAACGCAGCGACAAACCTCAGATTTGTAGAGCGGTGTTATTTGTTAAATTAGTTTAAAAGTTGTACAATTTGATTGTTTTACATAACATGCTTTTTATTTCTCCGGCGTTACTTAAAAAGATATATGTCAGGTTCAATCTCTAATGTACACAGAATCCATTTTTCACAATCTGGAGGATATTTTTCATATGTTTATGATTCAAAGTGACCCAAAAATGTCAATAAAACGAAATAACGAACTAAATCCAAAAACAAAAACGAATTATCCACCGGAAGTGTTGGAATTGCTAGAGATGGAGTAAATAATTTAATTTTGTTATCTATATTGAACTTTCTTCTTTTTTTCATAATTCAATTTTTATTGGTTAATTTGTTTTATTTTTGTTTGTATTAAATGAGTTTCCTGAAGGCAAACATGTTTTAATTGCCGGTTCTTTAAATGTAGGGTGTATTATTTGTGTGCAGATAAATAATCCCTCTTAAAAATATTTTTAAGAGATCTACATTGAATAATAAAATCGTTATTTATAAATCGTAAGTAGTTTGATTTTTTTCTGGACTATTTGTAATATATTCTTCAAAAAGCTGGTCGTGAATTCCGATTTTTGGGTTTAACCATATAGTTGTAATGCACATCACAAAAATTCGGTGGTATAAAGTATAATTTTCGAGGAAATCGAATTTTTTTTAACTTTTTTTTGTTGGTTAGTTAACCAAGTTTACCTTGCCGTTTAAGGTAGGGTATTGACAGTACATCTTTGAAACGACATCCAAAAATAGCTCTAAGTTTCTAGTTTCCAAAACTGTAAAAATTTTAGAAATAGCCCAATCCGTTCAAAAGTTATAATGAAAAAACTTCGATGCGCGCCTTTTCCATACAAAGGACACACTGTGCGCTGATATTGCAAAGATTTGGCTGCTTAATAATACATCCAAACAATAAAAAAAAAAACTGCTTTCCAATCACCAGACCTCAACTCTATTGATCATTTGTTGGAAATTCTCGGAAAAAATTGGTACACATCAAATAACATCAAAAACGATGCTGAAAGAGGTTATAGAGCAGGCTTGGTGGTATTCATAAAATCCGCAGAAACTACAAAATTGGTACAATCAATGCAGAAAAGACTAGCAGAGGATCTAAAGCACAAAGACTATCCCACTAGTTCTTAAAAATGAAAAACTTAGTTAGAAAACTAACCTCAAACGATACTGTACGCAAACTTTTGCTTCTGGTTTTAAATAAATGATTTTGTTTTTTGCATTGATGTTGTTAACCGCGGACTATTAAATATTGGCTTTTTGTTATTTTAATGGGCTGAAGTATACAAAATAATATGTCATTAACGTTGGTTAAAAAACTCCATCGTTTAACGTATTTTTTTGGTGGTTTTTGTAAGGTAAAGCCTGTGTACGCAGACTTATGCTGCCGAGTGTGCATAACTTTTGAAAAAAATCCGGCCCCGATAAGATCAGGAAACATTGTAATAATATAACTTTAACACACACTTTTCCAATCTTAAGAAATTCGTATTTAGGAGGCAGGAATACTTAAGAAAATTTTTATTTTTAAATTTTTTTCTCTCAATATTACAAAAAAAAATATTAAAATTGGTACAAAAAAATGTATCTTTAAAAATATGCATATTTGGTTCATAATTTTGACTTTTTTTGCAAATATTTTTGAATATAATCAATGGACTTTAAATTTTTACCTCAGGTTGTCTTTTTTTGAGTGTCCACTTCACATAGCTGGTTTGAACAGGAAATTTCTTGCCAAATTTTGTCAACTTCCTTAAAATTACCTGATGGTATACCTGATCGTATCGAGCCCGGATTTCTTGGATATTCGGATTTTTTATAAGAAATTTGAATAAAAAAAATATATTCCTTTAACATACACTTTTCCAATATTAAAAGAATTGTTGGTTTTGAAGGCTTGGTGCACAAAATATTAAAATACCTACATCTCGAGAAGGCTTTTTGAAACTACTTTTCTGATGACAGATTCGTGCTAGGGATAATACTCCAAAAGTTTCTATTCGGTTGTCAAATAATTTTTTAAACGACCCACAAAAATACTAAAAGTCAATCAATACAGTTGGAGACACCAGTACCTATTTTTTGGCCTCCAATACTTTTGACCACCAATTTTTTTGTAAACAAAGAAATATCCCATTACTTTGCACTTAAGTAGATGTTCTAAAATAAAGAAACAAACTATTTTTTTATTGTTCCCAAATAAATTGGTGGTCCAAAGTATTGGAGGTAAAAAAAAATGGTTTCTTTAGCTGTATTGATCGACTTTTAGTATTTTTGTGTGTCGTTAGAAAAACTATTTGACAACTGAATATAAACTATTCTCAGTTTGAAAAAAATTAACTTTGTTCGACTTTCGTAAAACATTTATTATTTACTAAAATTACTCCCAACCTAAATTATTTTATCTTGTCCGATCTAAATGATGGGATTAAGGACAGTTTTACGGGGAAAATAACAAAAAAAAAACAGTTGTCTACCAGCTTCTAAGGACTGCAATCTTAGTGCATTTAAAAACAATATTTTTGTTTTTCAAAAAACGTCAAAAAATAATTAAAGCATTCTTATTCCAATTTTACTACTTTGACATTAACAAATGAATGCAGTTGTAATTTTTGACTGCATTCTGTACCAATGTCAATCTCATTAATCGATAATAGTCTTAGCAATTTTAAATATTTAATTTTTAATTTTTGAAATAGAAAACATCCCTAATTTTTAGAAAAAATCCCCAAAAATTATCGAAATACCCAAATCCCTCCCCTGGAAATCTTGTCCCCAAACCAAACTCGAAATCCCCATTTTGCAATGATGGGTACCAATACCTTTTCGATACCAATACCCGTTAATACCAATTCAAATTGAAAACCAATACCAATTAAAAACCAATACCTTTATTTGTGCGATACCAATACCGATAAAAAACCAATACCGATTCCCACTACCAATACCAATTAAAAACCAATACTTTTATTCTTCAAAACCAATACCAATAAAAAACCAATACCAATTCATTTTTTTCTACTTTCGTATCGGTTTTGTTTCGGTTTTTTGTATTCTTACTTTCGTTTGTTTTAATTGTGACGTCAAACATTTTCTTTTCATCACATTATTAGGTTTTACCTGACTAACGAATTGCAAAAGATGTTACATCGATCAGTAATCGTTTGCATGCAATGTCACATAACAAAAAGGAGTTAGCTACCTGAATTTTAAAAGCCATAAAAACATAAAAGAAATATTTTTTGTCACGGTTTTTATGACCACTAATAAAAGTAGATCATAAAAAATTTAGACCTTTTCTGTGATGAAATTTTTTCTTTTGCAATCATTGTTAATATTTGATATATGTACATTGAATGTCACTGCACTCTTCTTTGCGTTGTAAAAAAAATACTAATGTCCTTTTTTGGAAATTCCAAAATTTTAATCAAGCAGACGTTACAAAATTTTATGTCACAACACCAGAATCCAGAAAAAAATTTTATTGTTTTATTAGAGGCACAGTTATATTATATAAGAATTTAAGAACGCATAATGTGCAGTTCACACTTGCTATTTTTGAGAGTTTAAGAGCTACGTGTTTAAAAAATTATTTTTTCTGTATCCATTACGTTTTTATTCTGTTACTGGTGTTTTGTTAAACAACTTGTTTAAGGTCGTAAGTGTGAACCCCATATAAGAAAAAAATTGACCCGTGTAATCGCAATTGGCAAAAGATCTAAAATCGAAAAAGGGGCCCCCTGCATGATAACCCATTTCGATCACCTTTTTCAAAAAAATATTTATGTATGAAAAGGATGAAGTTCAGGTATATTTTGTTAGAAATGTTAAGTCTCATCTTTCTGCAATTAAAAAATATCTTCCCTTGACCACCGGAATTTATATGTGCATTAAATGCAATGTGCATCAGCACAGAAATTGTTTCAAGCAAAAACGAAAAAATTGCATTTTTTTAGTTTAGGCATTTAATTTTTTTTATTAATTAATATTAATTTTTTTTAGATTTAATTTATTATCAAATTCCACTAATTGAAACATTTTGAAACAATTTATTTTGAAAATAACGAAATAAATTAATAAAATAGCAAATAAATCCAAATATTAAAATTGCATAGAAAGTTGAAATACAGGCTTTTCTGGAATAACGGAACATTAAATTTTTTTTACAAGAGTTTTGAGATCAGCCAATGCTAATTTTACTAAATAGGTACCTTTTTCCAAAAAAAAATGAATCTTTGTCCAAAATGGGTTAAGCATGTACTATTTAGTTTAAAGTTTGACTTAATTCTGAATGCAAATACTGCTAAAAAATATTTTTTTTTAAAGGGGTTTTTCAAAAAAAACATCCCTCACGCAAAAATTCGACTCACTCTCTAGACCAATGGTTCTCAAACGGTGGGTCGCGACCCCCTAGGGGCCACGGAAGCATATCTAGGGGGTCGCGAAAAGTTTAGTAAATATCATGCTAAAATTATTAAAATAAAATATACAAGCAAAGCATATTTTTTGGGAAATTGCTGAGTTATCCAAATACAAAAATACATGGCTACGTTTGGATCTGCCAATGTATGCCTATTTTTAACTTATCAGTGGGCTTCAAAAAAGTCAGGAAAAGATATAATTTAATTTACCCCCTTTTCCCGTTCCTTACACCGAATAATCCATGTCCGTGTGGATCTGATGTTACGTACTACTTATATGCATGCCAAAATCACAATTTTACCATAATTCATATAATTTTTTCGTCAAAAGTTTAAGAATTTTAAATCCGACAACTTGAGATATGCTCCATCTTCTATACTATTAACTTGGCCATTTTCAGCTTCATAGCTCGTTAGGGCAATGTTTAAAAAGCACAGTTTTTAAATCTGACTACTTCAGGATATGATTGCCATGACTACATGCTATCAGCATCCTTGCTCAATTGGAGACTTTTAAAACAGATAAAATGTTATAAAACTGTGTTGAAAAAAATCGGCCCATGTCAGGATCTAGCCTCCATGCAAACGTCCCCTTTAAATTTGGCAAAAACTACTCTTAAAACCGTATTATAATAAGTATGCTTTCGAAATTAAGCAGGTAAAAGCATTTAAAAATAATCATTGCAAATTTTACAGAAAACGGACCAGTTTCTTTGTATTCCCCAGAGATCCAATCAGTCCATATTTGGATTTGAGACCAATTTTTGGGAAAACTTGGTGTAGAGCATAATATGGTCGGTCTTTATCGACTTTAATTTTCTCACTTGTTGGGGGGTCGCGAGAAATTTGAAATATTGAAAAGGGGTCGCGATGCAAAAGTTAGTGAGAAGCTCTGCTCTAGACACTCAGAATTTTTCAACTCACAATCACGTGATTTAAATGAAAATCACTTTTTTGAGTCACGCAAATCACGGGACCAGCGACCATCTGCAATTCAAATACATAAACAAGAAACAAGTGTCTTTTTATTTGTTAAATCTATAACATCTGTAAATTTTATTTAAAATGAAGTGTCCACCCTTGAAAAAGTTTCCTTGTAGGTCTGAATGCAAAAAGTTTCAAGGCACTTATTTATTACCTTAATATAATCACTTGACTTAAATGAAAATCACTCTATTACCAAATGATTTAAATGAAAATCACTCACGCGTGAATCACGGGACCAGAGACCATCTCCAATTCAAATACTTAAACAAAAGGCAAGTCTCTTCATTTGATTCATCTATAACATCTGTAAATTTTGTTAAAAATGAAGTGTCCACCCTGAAATAGTTTCCTTGTAGGTCCGATTTCAAAAAGTTTCAAGTCACTTATTAATTACCCTAATATAGTACTTAATTTAAATGAAAATCACTCTGAATCACGTGGTTTTTTGAGTCACGCAAATTACGGGACCACAGACCATCTCTAATTCAAATACATAAAAAAAAGACAAGTTTCTCTTCATTTGTTTCATCTATAACAACTGTAAATTTTATAAAAAATGAAGTGTCCACCCTGAAATAGTTTCCTTGTAGGTCCGATTTCAAAAACTTTCAAGGCACTTATTTATTACCTTAATATAGGCTTATATTCTGAATTTCAAAAAAATCGGTCAAAAATTGGCCAAAAACCTACCATCTCGCCCCCAGTGTGCACTGTGGGACGGACAGAAGGACGACTTACGTTAAATTAATTAATATTAACGACAAAACCTTTTGCATACAAATCCCAAAACCGATATAAGATAAATACCAATACTTATTAAAAACCGATACCAATTCGAGGCTAAAACCAATACCAATACCCAATACCTAAATAATTCAAAACCAATACCGAAACCTATACCAATTCAACAAAAAATGAAAACCAATACCAATACCAATACTAATATAATTTTAAAAACCAATACCAATACCAATACTTTTATCGAATTGGTACCCATCCTTGCCATTTTGGGGACAAATCCCCTTATCTGGCAACACTGAATATAACGCGAATGGATCTTAGAATATTAAAGAGATTCGCAATGACTTTGAACGTGTTTAACTTGCGCCGCTAGCGAAAAAGAAAAAGTTTTGTGGTATCGCTATGGACCAAAAGGTCTATGCGAGGTGTAAATCGCTCACCGCCACCCTAACCTAACCTACATTCGTAAACATTTATGGTTTTAAAATAATACCAATTCATTCAGATAACGTAAATTTACTCGAAAATGAAAATAAATTTCAAATATTCCATACAGTTTATAAACAAAAACAATTTGTATGGAAAAAGAATTAAAAGTCGATTTTAATTTATTTTATTTTTCTGCGATTTTTTTTAATTTCCACTACCATCACGAGAAATAGCACTCTACAATAGGGCGTCCCAAAAAAAACCTTAATTCGATTTTCTTGGGTGCTGAAGCATAATCTGAAAGCTAATAGGGTAAAGTATTTTTGAGATTTTTTTCAGATTTTTGGGAAAAGTTTTTAAGGTCGCGCAAATCAGTTTTTTGCTAAAAATCGGCTTTGACGACCGTTTTTTAACTTTCTTTATAAATTTGCAAATAAACACGAGATTCTTTTGACATTTTTTAAAGAAAAATGTCAAAACTTTATTTTTGTGTGCATAAATTATATGTTTTGGCTATGCTTTTGCTCATTTGGGTACCCTACATTAAATTTTTTTGTAAATTTTCCACAAATTTTGAAAATAACATCTTGTAACTTTTAAAATTTCTACGAAAGTCAAAAAAAGTAACAAAGCAGTTTGAAAGATAAAATAATTCTAAGTAATTTGAAAAAAAATAATTTTTGAATTTGCTCTTACCGTTCCGGAGTAATACTATTTTAAAGCCTTCTATCCATTATATAAAACCAGGGTTGGCAACCGAAACGAATAACGGTATTGGTAACGGTATTGGCATTACATATTTTTTATATCGGTAAGGGTAAAGGTAACGGTATTTTCGATTATTTAGGTAACGGTTAACCGTTACCGAAACAACGATACCGGTACATACCGGTATTATGAATAAAATTTACCCAAAATGTTAAAAAGTCACACATTTTTTAAAAAGACGTAAAAAATCAAAAATTTTTTTAATAAAATTAAAAAAAAAAAATTATAAATTTAGAGCATTTGCAAGATATAATTATGAAGAAGTATTTAATACTATTAATTAACTTGGAATTTAATTAAAATATTCACGCAATATTGTAATTAAATAAATAAATTAATGATTTGTTTACGTGTTAATGTAATGCAGAAATATCTGCATTTTGAGCCATTTAAGAAATCTGCCGAATTTTTTTTAAATTTTTTTTCAAGAAAATTTTCCTACAAACAGGACAATTTCTGTAAAATTATTAAAATAGTCAGCTGATTTTTTCACATTTGAAAAATTTTTAGATTTAATCGTTTAAATTAGACGCAAATTAAAAAAAAAATTCCAACAAAAATTTTTGGTAAAATTACAAAATGATCTGCTAAAATTTGAACAAAAATATTTTTTTTAAATCAGCGAACAGAGTCAGTAAAAATACAGTCTGTTATTTTTTAAAATTTAATGACGGAGAATTAAGTTGTATTCATTTTAGCAGAAAAATCTGGTACTAATTTTATAATTCAGTTGTTTTACTGATTTTTCGACAGAGATTTTCTTCAGACTGTACGACTTGGACTCATTATGTATTTAACATAGGGATTAAAAATTTGATTATCTTTATGTTATTTTTTTTAGTTTTATTTTGATGCCAAAAAATAATTAAATTTCTCTCTTGAAAAACTTATAAAAAATAAACGTCATCAAAAAATAGTGTTTCATCAAGTTTAAGATAAACACTTAACAAGGAATTGAAAACAGCTGTCATATTGAGTGAACAAAAATGCTTATTCATTCAATGAAAGTGAGAAAAGAGGTTAGCAATGTACACTAGAGGTGTCCTTAAAAACGAAAACCACAATTTTATACCTGGTAGGGTCCAATATTGTTCTATAGTATCTAAAAATGAGTGAGCCAAAATTTGGGGGCAATCGGCTAAAAATAACTCGTGCCGAAAATGGATTGAAGTTTTGGGACATTCTTATATGAATAAAAAATGTTTTTTTTCTAGTTTTTGGAACAATATTGGTATTTGATATTTTTTGATAAATTTTTTGTGAAATAATATGAAAATGGTATTAAATTACCTTTCCAAAACGACTAAAAAACTTAAAATCGGATGAAAAATAAGCCTTTTACGCATACATGCCCCAGACCATTGTATGGTTTTTAGAGCCAGAATTTCAAAATTTTAAAAATTTTTAGGCAAAAAAATAATAAAAATTTAATTTTACTTTATGATCAAATTGAAAACATGTTTAAGATTAAAAATAGCAGTTATGGTAGTCAAGCTTTTTTTTTTTTATTTGGCGCGGGTAGTGATAAAATTTCCGCGGATTCCAAATAAAATGCGTTTTTCTACAATAATTAAGCATGTTTTTGAAAATTTGTGCTCTATTGTGCGGATCGAAGTGTAAAACGTAAATTCTGTAACTTTTGGGAAATCGGATATTTGCAGATATTTTGTATTATAGAAATGTATAACGTCTCAAATTTGTCATTTCACCTCGACGAAAACGGGTTAAAGATGCCCGACTTCTCAAAAAATTTACAGAATTTATGTATTTCACTTCGTATAATTCAATACAGAAAATTGTTTCCCATATTTGCTAAATTATTTTAGAAAAACACATTTTCTTTGGAATCCGCGGAAATTATATCACTACCCACGCCAAATGAAAAAAAGTTAGACTACCATATCTGTTAGGTTTTATCTATAACATGTATTTAATATAATTATAAAGTAAAATTTAATTTTTTTTATTTTTTTGTCTAAAAATTTTGAAAATTTTCAAATTTTGGCTTTAAAAACCATGCAATGGTCTGGGGCATGTATGCGTAGAATGCTTATTTTTCATCCGATTTGAATTTCTTTAAGCTTTTTGGAAAGGTAATTTATTACCATTTTCATATTATTTAACAAAAAAATTAACAAAAAATTACATATACCAATATTTTTCAAAAAACTAGAAAAAAATGGTTTTTTCATCAGATAAGAGTGTCCCAAAACTTCAATCCATTTTCGGCAAGAGTTATTTTTATCCGATTTTCTCCAAATTTTGGCTCACTCATTTTTAGATACTAAACTACAATTTAGGACCCTACCACGTATTAAAAAGTGATTTTGAAAAATTACCTTTGTCGTTAGGACACCTTTAATGTACACAAAAGTAAAATCTTTATATTTTCGAAATTTGTGATCCAGAAAGTGAAGATTTTACTCCAACCGAAATATAAATATCAAGTAAGTATTGACTACAAACGTTTATCAATCATTTTAATTGATTTTTGGTTAACTTTACTTTTAGACCAGCTGAATCTTGAAGCAGAAGGCAGAGAGATGGAATTTTTAGATCACGACGGTGCCTACCCACAGGAATAATTTCTTAATATAGAAGCAGTAGCAGTTTATTTTATGTAGAGTTGTGCTGAGTTTGGGTGACAAATCAACAGTCCTCTGGATTTTAACTTTATTCATGTATTTGGTCTGTATTCGTATTCAATACACAAAAATATTAAAAAACATAACCTTACATTTGTTTTATTTATTTTTGGAGAAATTTAAGTCCTGCCTTGTTGAAATAAACACCTGTTTAGGTGTAAAATTATTTCCATATTTTGGTTTTATTATAACACCCAAAAATAAATTAAAAATCACTCTCTTTTTATCTCTTTAAAAGTAAACTTTTTATGGAATAAATTAAATTATTTTTGGCATTGTTATATATACACACCAGCTAGGAATTAAAATTAACCCAAAACTTTTTACTGTGCAGCGTGGATGACAACGCCAGAAATACTTGACCGATTCAGGTTTGTCTCTTTTATATTCCCACTGAAAAATTATTACATTACGTAGCACTCACTTCTCTTTTTAGGTAAACTGCAAATGTGATCAGTGGTTGGACTTATTTCCACATAATTTAGTAAATTGCGAATGTGATCATTTGTTGGACAAATTTGTTCATTGTTTTTACTCAAATTACAATCAGATTTACTATGAAAAAAAAAATGTTTTTTTATTTTACGTACATTAAAAATCAGAGACCAAATATAACAGTTATGTATATGTGTCGTTTTGTTTTAAAAAAATCATGAAACGAATGTTGTCCAAACTAAGTATTTTATATGTATATGAAAGGACTTCTAGAGATGTCCCGTGTTAAAATTTGCAATAACTTTTATTTTTTTGATTTTTTCAATAACAGTAAAAAAACAGTTATTAAAAACTTTTTGTTCAAACAATTTAAAATAACTTTTATTTTATTTTGAGGAGTCGCAGAACAAAGCGTACTTTTTCGCATTTTTTGACAAATTGCTTTTTTGTTCTTTTTATATTATTTGGTTCGAAATCTATCAGAAAAAATGTCCAAAGCGTGATTTTTTTTTGTTTTTCATCAAGAAAATGGATTCTTTAAAAATTGGTGCGCAACAAAACGTACTTTTTTCATAATTTTTTATCAAAACGTACTTTTCATTGTATTTCATATGCAAGTTTTTTCATAATTTTTTAATATGCCATACTCTTATATTCCATATACATTTTTTGAGGCCTTCTTGCAGGCCAGTGAAGGATTTCGTTCAACTGTTGACGAGTGTGGACGTGTTTTATTTTAACTCCGTGCTATAAATTGAATTACTAAAATTGTTCGTAATAGGTTTGTTCGTAATAGGTATTTTTGTGATATTTTCATTACCACATCAAGGAAAATGAAAATATGGACACAAATGATACCGATTTAGTTCGAGGCTCTGCCTCACCGACTGGTGCTGGTCCTAGCACTGGTCTTAGGGTTGCGACCTTGAAGTCCGGCCTTGATTCTGGTAGGGGTGCTCAGCCTAATATTGGTGGTAAAAAGAAAAAGAAACTTAAGCCATCAAAGGTCAGGCACAACCAGAGAAGGCTTTGTTTGAAAATAATTAACAGACTAAGCCAACTCGATGGAACGAAGCTCTCCGAACGTGAGAAGGCGTCGCTATCATGGGCGAAAGGAGTCATTGAAGAACAGGACAAACTTTCGGCAATGCGCGCATCTGACAAACAGAGCGCTGTTTCGGCCTCGTCATCGAAGTCTGGTAAAAGGTTGCGCTCGCCCGACGAGAAACCTTTACCTAAAAGATCTAAGGTGACCGGCAACGTCTGGACTCAGTCTTTTAGTGAAGTGGTGAAAGGTAACTTCGTTAGGGCTGTGATAAACAGGCAAAATGGGGATTGTAGTATTCCAAGGGACAAGTGGAGTTTAGTTGAAACTAAACTAAATGAAATCTACTATAGGCTTCTTGAGAGTATGCCTGATTTTCTCCCTACTACTGTCAACGCAGGTTGGTATCAGGGGCGAGTAAAACTCGTTGCTTTTGGAAACGAAAGATCCGCAGCCGTGTTTAAGGTTGCCATTAGCCAAGTGGGAGAGTTATGGCCTGGAGCCAGACTGGACGTTGTGGAAAAACATGATATCCCCTCGCAACCCAGAGCTCATGCATGGATCCCAATGGCTACAAGTGACACTGCGGTGATTCTAAAGATGATAAAAGTCTGCAATCCTGACCTTCCAACTCAGAATTGGCAAATTGCCAGATTGGGTGAGATGGAGGGCGCTCGTCGTCAAGCAGTGGTCTTGGTTAATGAGGAATCGCTTCCGCTTTTAGCCAGGACTGACGGCATTATTAGATTTGGCTTTTTTCATATAAGAGTCAATGTCTACAAGGGCGACCAGAGGCCTATTTTGGAAGCAGACAAGCCAGTGGCAGAGTCGGCTGGGGAGGAGAATCTGGAAAAGGTTGATATTCAGCTGACCGATTCTAGGCTGATGGGAGATGCATCTGGCATTTTCGAAACCGAATCTGGCAACGAATGCGACCTCTGTGATGGCACGGAGGATAAAGCTGATGCCACTATGGGTGACATTCAGGACGAGGCCCATGCAGTGAGGAATTCGGAGAGTTCTGTTGCCTCCAATTCAGAACAGATGGGACACATATCTGGCTTATTCGAAACCGAATCTGGGGACGAATGCGACCTCTATGATAACACGGAGGATGAAGCCAATAACACGGTGGTGGAAAGGATGGTGGAAAAAAAGCAAGATGTTGCGGTTCCTACAAATAAACCTTTATCACTGTAAGGCAGCCTCAGCTGCACTATTGCTGCGCCTGACGACAGGAGCAGTTGACTTGGTTTTTATCCAAGAGCCCTGGGTGCGGGGTGGCAGGGTTTGCGGATTGAAGACCCCTGGGTTTAAGTTGATGGTTGCCAAAGGTGAGGGCTCACCAAGAGCCTGCATCTTGGCGAAAAATGGCTTAAATATATTCTTTTTATCAACTTTTAGTGATATGGATGTTACAGCGGCTAGCTTAGAGCTTCATGGGAAATCTATTTGGCTCGCCTCTGCGTATTTTCCTAATCCGGGGCCAATACCCCCGGAGAAGGTTGGCGGTCTGATTCGGGAGTCTGAATCTAGGGGACACCAGTTACTAGTGTGCTGTGATGCTAATGCACATCATTCGATATGGGGTAGTACAGACACAAATGATAGAGGCGAATCACTTTTGGAGTTTTTGTTAAGCACTAACCTGTATATTTGTAACAAGGGTAGTGAACCAACTTTCGTTACAAGTACGCGGCAAGAGGTTCTTGACGTAACACTTGTATCAGATACATTGTCTGATAGAATTGATGACTGGAGAGTTTTGGAAGAGCATTCTTTCTCAGATCATCGGTACATTGAGTTTTTACTCAGGGAGCGTGCCCCGGTTGAGACAGTCTCTAGAAATCTGAGAAGAACAAACTGGGTGAAATATAGGGAGACTTTTTCTTTGCTTTTGGATGAAGTACCCCTATCTGAACCGCATAGTTTAGCGGAAATTGACTGTCTGGTTGACCATATAACAAATGTTTGTAATAGGTGCCTGGATGCGTCTTGCCCTTCTGCAAAGCCTAGAGGGAAAAAAAAAGCCACCTTGGTGGTCAAATGAGTTGCAGACGAGCAGAGATTCCTGCAGAAAGCTCTTTAATAAGGCTAAATTTTCAAGAGCGGACGAGGACTGGTCTGCATACAGGCTGCAACTTAAGAGTTATAAAAAGATGATCAGAAATGCCAAATGTGATTCTTGGAAAAACTTCTGTGGAAACATAGAAGACGTTTCTGAGGCATCCAGGCTGCGCAAGGTTCTGGCTTCTTCTCCTTGCACCCTAGGATACCTGAAAGATCCTAATGGGGTGTGGTCTTCCTCCAGTGGAGAGTCGCTGGATCTCCTTTTAAACACGCATTTTCCGGGCAATTCCATGACGCCGTTTCAAGCTTTGGAACGTTCTGACGCCCAAGCATCTGAAATTGCTTCGGAAATAATAAATATGCCAACATTAATCTGGGCGATAAAAAGCTTCAGGCCCTATAAATCTCCGGGACCTGATGGTATAATCCCGGCTGAGTTGCAGCAAGTGTTGGACTATATAGCCCCTTTGCTGTATAATCTATACACAGCATGCATCAACTGGTCGTATATTCCTTTAAAATGGAGGGATACCAGAGTCGTATTTATCCCGAAGGCTGGGAAAAGTTCCCACACAGCTCCGAAGGATTTCAGACCAATTAGTCTGTCTTCTTTTTTGTTAAAGACAATGGAACGAATGATAGACTCATATTTGCGTAGAGTGATTGACCCGAGGTTGCTTTCGACAAAGCAACATGCATACAGCAAGGGACGATCAACGGAAACAGCTCTTCATGAGCTCGTTGGTACCATCGAGAGATCGCTTTCGGTAAAGGAGTACACTATGGTGGCCTTTCTTGATATTGAGGGGGCTTTTAATAATGTCATTCCAGAATCGATAATATTGGCATTGTCTGGTCTGGGAGTAAAGCGTGAAATCGTTTTAATGGTGGAAAACCTACTTGCCAATAGACGTATAACGTCTGAATTGGGAGCGTCCGTCATATCTCGATTTGTCAATAGGGGCACACCACAAGGAGGTGTTCTTTCGCCGCTTCTTTGGAACCTGGCACTGAATTCAATGCTACTATCTCTAGAAGCACGTGGTTGTCATGTTATCGCATATGCTGACGATGTCGCGATAGCGGTAAAGGGGAAGCATCTGCCAACATTGCGGGACATTCTTCAGGGTTCTCTGAAAGATCTGTCTAAATGGGCAAGAGACTGTGGCCTAGGAGTTAATCCTAGTAAAACAGAGCTTGTTTTGTTTACAAGGAAAAATAAGATTCCTGCTTTTGATCCTATTTCTCTGGACGGTACTGAAATCACCTTCTCAGATGGAGCCAAGTATCTTGGAGTATTTCTAGATAGGAAGCTGAATTTCAGGCGTAATATTGAGGAACGGGTGAGAAAAGCAACGATTGCTTTGTATTCCTGTAAAAGGGCCATTGGAAAACGATGGGGTTTTAGCCCTCAAGTCGTTCATTGGATCTATACAGCAGTGGTGCGTCCAATTTTGCTGTATGGAATCATTGTCTGGTGGCCTGCTTTGGAAACAAAAGCGAACTTTGTCTTTATCACGAAGGTACAGAGAATGGCGTCAATGTGCATCACTGGTGCTCTTCGTACTACACCTACGGCTGCATTAGAAATCCTCCTTCACCTGATACCCTTGGACATATTGGGTAGGCAGTATGCGGCTGCGTCGGCAATTCGACTTAATAGCACGCTGCAATGGAGGAGCAGTGATTGTGGCCATAGCGCAATCTTGAAAAAGATAACAATACCACAAAATGTGGACTGTGCTCCCTCTTTGAGCCTCTTTGAGCGCCACTTTACCACTATGATACCATCCAGGGAGTCTTGGATGGGGGATACTCCGGGTAGTGGAGCTACCATAAATTTTTACACAGATGGATCGAGGCTGCACGAACAAGTGGGCTTTGGAGTCTATTCGGAAGAGCTTGGGTTGAGCCTGGCTCGTAGATTGCCAGATCATTGCAGTGTTTACCAGGCAGAGATGCTGGCAATAAAAGAAGTGGCTGACTGGTTGAGCTGCAATGTCTTGTCTACAACCGCAGTCAACATCTATACTGACAGTCAAGCCGCGGTCAAGTCCCTGGATTCAATGTTTCTGAAAACAAGATCTGCCCTTAACTGCCGCACGTCTTTAAACGAGATGGCCAAGCAGTTTAACATACGACTCATATGGGTCCCAGGGCACAGAGACATTCCAGGGAATTGCAAAGCCGATGAGCTTGCAAGACTAGGAACTACCTTACAGGTTCCAACAGAATTGGAATGTGTTGGTACGCCTCTAGAAACTTGCAAGCAAAACCTACGGCTTTGTTCTGCGACGGAGACTAATCAAAGATGGGCAAATGGATGGACGTGTGAGACAACACGACTGATTTGGCCTTCTCTTAATCAGGGGCGCACAAGTGAGCTGATATCGCTTCCAAGAGGAGAGATTTCAACGGTGGTTTCTATAATTACCGGACACTGTCTTATAGGGAAGCACGCAGAGCGGTTAAATGTGCCGTCGAATGACTTTTGCCGAAGTTGCATGGATGAAGAGGAGTTGGAAACTATCGAACACTTTATTTGCCATTGCCCGGCACTTTCTGGTCAGCGACTTGCTTCACTGGGATCTAGGGAGCTGTACGATCTTTCAGATTTGTCGGATGTCAAAATTCAACATCTAAGGAGTTTCATAAGAAGCTCAAACTGGTTTAACGACAGGGACTAGTAGGGAAACCTATTACGATCCCGTGGTATCACAATGGACCTCAGAGTCTACGTGTGTTGACGTAAAACGTCAGCAGCCACTTACAACCTAACCTAAGGATTTCCCCCTTATTCTTGTTATTGGTCTATTTACACCCCACAACCACAGTATGTGGGTACATTAACTTTAGTCCAAACCAAAAGACAGACGACAGTTTGGCAAGAATTTGTATTATAGGGTTAAAAGTTATAATGTTGTAAACAATGATACAATTTTATTACCTAAGCGTATCTGTCCAATTATTTTCAGTAAAATATGCTCACAAATATGCATACTCCACCAAATCGATGGCAGATTTCTTAAATATGTATAAAACGGCTTGTTAACAATAAAAAATTTATTTTATTGTAATTTTGTAGTTTTTTATAAATAAGAAAATTTTTAAAACACTCAATCAAAATAGCATCGTCTAAAAATACGCACATCAAAACGTCGTTTTTCAATTATTTTGAAACAAAACCTTCTTTTTTCATTATTTTTTAACAAAACGTACTTTTTCCAAAGTAAAAGTGGTTTTATATTAAATATACTTAACATATAATGTAGTAACTTATGGCAGTTTGATGCATCTTTTGATAAGCAAAAAACTTATTACCATATTCAGAATCATGCAGTTTTTTAAAGGGGCGAAATAAATAAACCTCAATTTCCCAAAAAAATTTAATATCCCGGTGAAAAGTGTGCACAAATGTACATTAGAGTGACTCAAAAAAAAGTTGATGATGTACCCCCCTCAAAATAAACTTTGACATGTTTTATGAAGATTTCCAAAATATTTGGTCTCTAGCGATAATATCCCGTGAGCTAAACCGCGTCAAAAAAGGGTCCAAAAATGGTATTTTTCATTAATAAAAAATTCAGTAAATTTTTTTTGTCCAATGAATGACCAAATATAATAGATATTTAGGGATTCTTTGATTCTGCATTAAAACATTTTAAAAATCTAACCACAGACTCGAGATAAAGAGATGTTTATGTCAGTTTTTTGATGCTTTTCAATTTGATTTTACTGAAAACTTAAATAACTTTGGTATTTTTTGTCCGATTTTCACTTCTAATACATCGTTGGAAAGGTATGGACCACCGCTTGGGATTTTAGTCAAAAATTAACCCTTAACTGCACTGTCTTACTTTTTTATAACATTTACTTCGACATCATTAAAAAACCATTTTATAACCACAACAAGCATATCTTTGTGCAGGAAACACGTTTAATTAATATATTTGGCCACAATTAATTTAACCCATGCATGATCAAAATATTTTGGCAAACATTTTTAAAAAAGTTTTTGAGGAAATTACTGAAAGCTATTTGTAATACTTTAAAAAAATAAAATAAATAAGGTTTTTGTTTATCTAGACGTGCTTATTAATATCAAATAATTATTTCGCGTAACACTTTCCCGGTCAAATTTTTTTTTTTCGGAATTTTGTATGTGCAAATTAATTTTAAAAATAAAATATAAACAAATTTTGTCTTAATCGCTTATATTCGTGCAAAAAACGCATCTAATGAATAGATCTTAATATTTGGGGTTGGCAAATAGTTGTAAAAATTTTATTCGATAGTTCTGAAAAAATTCACTAAAATGCTTTTTGTTCCGCGAAAATTAGATTCGCCCAGATTACCGACGAAATGCAACGTTATGCAACATTTAATATTTTTAAGATCTCAAAATAATCCGCAGTTTGGGTTTTCAAAATATTTTACTATTGCTGCTAAGGATATATTGGGAAGAAATTAATTAAGCTAGGAGCACAGAAGATAAATGCTGCAATACTTTCCAAAAAATATTGTTAAAAAATATCCTCAGAAAAATGTTGGGCATAAAAGGTTTAAATAATGTCACTATTTGATATCAAATGGGTTAAATAAAAAATATTAAGATATATTTATTAGATGCGTTTTTGCACGAATATATGCGATTAAGACAAAATTTGTTTATATTTTATTTTTAAAATTAATTTAAACATACAAATTCCCAAAAAAAAAATTCGACCAGGAAAATTTTACACATAATAATTATTTGATATTAATAAGCACGTCTAGATAAACGAAAACCTTATTTTTTTATTTTTTTTCAAGCATTACAACTACCCAAGTAGAAATTCATGACAATTATAAAAATAAAGCGTCTTTAAAGCACTCTTAAGTAGAAATTCACGACGGTAATAAGAAAAAGCGTTTTCAAAACACCACCAAGTATAAATTCATGATGGTTATAAAATAAAATCAAGACTTGTCAAAAATAACTCAATTTTAAAGCATAACTTCATAACGCTTTTCGAACGATTCGTAAAATACTTTTTAACCAAACCTATGATTTTTTTTAAATAATTTTTATTTTACACAACCTGTAAAACATGGGCCGATAACACAAAGGAAGGTAAATTGGGTTTAGTGCTAACTGGAGGTTATAGATGTCAAATTTGTGTGGGACTAACCGGAGGTTACGTTAACTTTGATTTAACTGGTTTCAAAAACCATTTTTTGCAGTACTTTGCAATTTATGATTTTTCATAAAAAAAATCATGCATTTTCTTATTTTAAATAAGCTTAAGTATTACAATCATTACATAAACGAGTTAAAGCAACCCGAGTAGAAAAAATTGATATAGGGGAATATATAATCATATATAGGGCAATATATAATTATATATAGGGCTATATCTAATTATATATAATTATATCCAAAAAATGTATACAATTTTATAAATCGGATGTTTTTTTAGTTTTTAACAAAAAGTTGAAAAATTAAAATTTCAACTTTTCAAAATTTTCAAAAAATTTAGAAAATATTCGTAATAAAAAAGTTGTGCTTGGAAAAAACTTGGAATAATATAAAATATGGAGTCATATGAAATTTTATATAAAACACTTTGCAAATATTCGCGATAAAAATATGTTCTTGAAAAAAACTTTGAAAAATTAAAAAATAATGGAGGCATATAAAATTTTATATAAAACACTTAAGACATTTGGAATGATACATGGGACCAGATGTTACAACATATAGTTATGTATGGCGATATCTTAAAAAAATCACACATAAAAATTTATTATATAAATTTATCTCGCAATACATAGTGTCACACATGATCTTATATGAAATAATATGACTATATAAAAGTATATAAGATCACATTAAATTATTTTTACTCGGGTTATTATTAAAATCGGTTCTGTAGTTTTTGCTGTACAACTGCAGCCTATTTTGTCCTTTTAAAGATTCTCGCAATTGATTGGCAACCCTGGCAATTATAGTTGACTAAATTTTGTGTTATACAATTTTAAAAATATTACAATAGTTTATTTATTCAAATAAAAAAATAAATGTTGCGTATTTACTTTTTATAGCTGTTTAAAAATTGGTAATATAAAGAATCTTTTTTAGTTCGAAATACATTCATACATTTTTTTTGCTTTTACTATTTATTTCAAAAGTTACTTATAATTATAAATTTATTTCTATTTATTTCAGATGTTTATTGCCGTGTATTTAAGGACATCTCTTCAAACATCAAAAAGTATCATCAAACTCTCTAGATAACAGCCCTGTTTTCGCGTAAGTGTATATACGTTAACTCAACAAATCCATGTTATAACATATTTTTGCGTTTCGTGTAAAATATAATCGATTTGGTGTTCATCACTTAGCTTATATACGCTTAATTTAAGCGTGGATAATTATCCACGGTAGTTCCCATATACTAAAAACAAAAACTGTAATAATGCAAAAAAAGCTTGTAAATTTACTAGAAAATTTTCTGATTTTGAACCCACAACTTTTTTGGTAAAGTTAGTAAAAATGTTTTTCTAAAAATAAGTTAACTGAATTAAGCAAAATAAACTGTAGCTTTTGCCTAGAGTTTCCAATTCGGTTAATCGATTAACCGATTCCTCGATTAATCGCCTCTATTTCGGTTAATGTCGAAACAAATAATTTAAAACACAAATAATTATTCGACCCGATTAATCGGTTAAAATGCTTCCATTAACCGGTTAATATTATTATCTCTATATTCTACTATAATTTGTTTGAAACACTTCTTCTTTTTTACAAACACTTCCGAAAAAAGTCAAAACTCCAGAAAAAAAATATTCAGAAACCAGCAATTAACAGTTTAGAAAAGCAAAATTAAAATTTAGAAGACATCATTTAAAACTCAGAAATCCTAATTAAAGTTTTAAAACGCCAGAAAATCCCAATTGAAATTTAGAAAAGCTAATTTAAATTCAGAAATCCCAATTGAAATTCAGAAATCCAAATCGAAATTCAGGAACGCCCAATTAAAATTTACGAAAGCGCAATCCAAATTCAGAAAAGCTTATTGAAATTTAGAAATCCTAATTGCTATTCAGAAACTCCCAATTTCACAAAATTTAAATTTACAGAAGCCTACTGAAATTAAGAAATCTGAATTGAAATTTAGAAAAGAAAAATTGAAATTTAAAAATTCTAAATGAAATTCAGAAAAGATAATTCTGTTTCTGAAGAGCCCGACTAAAAAAGTTTAGATATAGTAACATATTATTTAATATATTTATATACGGCCATACACAGTACTTTACATAATTATATGTGAATGTATCTTGTATTAAGTTTTACACCCAAAATTTAATATGGTGCCATATAAAAGGACATCGAATCATGTGTTGCTCCACATACAATATATAAAGCTTTATTAAATTAGATGTTGCATATAATATTTTATATGACTCCATGAATGACCTCATACAATATTAGATAAATAAATATATGATATACAACTCCATGTCTGACCTCATACAAGATGAGATACACATATATATATGGTTCCGAATCGGGGGAAAAAGTTTTCTAAGTCCCGAGAATTTTTTTTTTAAATTTCCAGACACAAATAATTTTTGCGTTTTGGAGTTAAGAATTTCATTAAAAATGATTTAAACAAAAAAAAAATTTAGCCAAATGTTTAAAAATTTTACAAGTCCTGAAAAAGTTTTGTAATATTTTCTAAGTCCTGGATAAAAAATATTTTGGTACATTTTTTGCGTTTTGAAGTAAAAATTTATTAACAAAGTTTTAGGAAAATTTATTTTAAATTTTGCTTTTTTTTTAAATTTCTAACAATAAGTCCCGGACACATTTTTTTTTTGCAATTTTTTTTTGTATTTCCCGAAAAAACTTGGGATAAATTTGAAAATTATGAGATAAAAAAAATATTTTATGCAAAATTCTGCATATTTTATCTTATGATATAAAATTATATACAATTATATCAAATTAGATAAACCCAATATTCGGATCAAAAACGATCATATTTAATCTAATATAACAAATTTTAAGCTATTTTGATCCACCAATTTCATCATCTCCCGAGTAAAAAAGATCTGACATAATCATATATGCTATTATATAATTATTTATATTTATATATGGTTATGCATGAACTTTGATATGGACATATAAGTTTATATATATGGGGCTATTCTAAAATTTTATTATTATAATAAGTGCTATTATTAGCAACCCAGAATTTTATTATAGATACCAAAAATTTCAACTCTAAAAAAAGCTTTATCAACTTTTTGTTGTTCTAAAACAATTTAATTTGAAATTTGAATTCAGACAACAAAATTTTATAAGCACAATAGCTGTATGGGTAGGTGGGTGGTTTTGATATTTTGTTATTTTTGGAGGCATGGGTTCAAATCCCACCCATTTCTAACAAATATTTTTTTTTTGCCAATTTTTATTTTTTTTTATTACAAATATTATAATGCAGTTTTTTTTAATTTTTAAATTTCGCAATTTTTAAAAGATGCAAAAAAAATTGATTTTTGCATCTTTTTTTTCTGAAATTATTATTATTGTATGGTTTTAATTGGCTATTTCTGTCGCAAAAAAAAAACATTATAATTGTCTTTAGAGGAAAAAAAATAATATTTTTTTTTAACTACACTTTTTTGCATGCAAAAAAAATTCCAATAATTTTTGTAATAATATGTTTCTTATTTTTGACTACAATAATGCGTATTTTGACAAATTGCGAAAAAAATACGGAATTTTGACGAAAACAAAATGTTGGTTTCTTGTTATAAATGAAAAAAATATTGTTATAGATGACAAAACTTGTTATAGACTGAAAAGTACATAACAATATTTTGTCATCTATAACAATATTTTTTTAATTTATAACAAGAAACCAACATTTTGTTTTCGTCAAAATTCCGTATTTTTTTTCGCAATTTGTCAAAATACGCATTATTGTAGTCAAAAATAAGAAACATATTATTACAAAAATTATTGCAATTTTTTTTGCATGCAAAAAAGTGTAGTTAAAAAAAATATTATTTTTTTTCCTCTAAAGACAATTATAATGTTTTTTTTTTGCGACAGAAATAGCCAATTAAAACCATACAATAATAATAATTTCAGAAAAAAAAGATGCAAAAATCAATTTTTTTTGCATCTTTTAAAAATTGCGAAATATAAAAATTAAAAAAAAACTGCTTTATAATATTTGTAATAAAAAAAAAATAAAAATTGGCAAAAAAAAAAAATATTTGTTAGAAATGGGTGGGATTTGAACCCATGCCTCCAAAAATAACAAAATATCAAAACCACCCACCTACCCATACAGCTATTGTGCTTATAAAATTTTGTTGTCTAAATTCAAATTTCAAATTAAATTGTTTTAGAACAACAAAAAGTTGATAAAGCTTTTTTTAGAGTTGAAATTTTTGGTATCTATAATAAAATTCTGGGTTGCTAATAATAGCACTTATTATAATAATAAAATTTTAGAATAGCCCCAATAGCATTGTATTTTTACTAATTTTTTAATACTAGTCGAATAGCCTGTCCCTGCCAGGCGGAACACCAATTCACTGTTCCCAATAATTCTAATTGTTTACCAAACTTTATAAAAAATTATGTTTGTGCTTCAAAAATTTAATATTGCTAGATTAAGTAACATCAATATATTGCCCAAACTGGAAAAACTTTAATGAGTATAAAAGGTTTTATTGATAAATTTTAGAACTAAATTTAGCGCACCCATATCGTCTCTCCATCTTGAAACCGGATATCAAAAATCCATCGTGTAGGTCTGTCCCATGGTCACTCCTATATACAGGGTGTTTCAAGATCGAGTTTCTTTTTCAAATGCAAAGTAAACTCACTTTTTTAAAGTAAATTTATTATCTGTTTATTAATATATGTAGTAGAGGTTCTACCATTTATGAATACAAAATAATGTCCTCGTGTGTACACTTACACACGTCGATTCTTAAAGCAAAATTTTCGATGACATTTTGGCATAACTCTAATGAGTATAAAAGGTTTTATTGATAAATTTTAGAACTAAATTTAGCGCACCCATATCGTCTCTCCATCTTGAAACCGGATATCAAAAATCCATCGTGTAGGTCTGTCCCATGGTCAGGGCATTTGAGACTATTGATCGAGAAATACTGATTAAAAAGTTATATATGTATGGTATCAGAGAAAATGAATTAAATTGGTTTAAATCTTATCTTGCAAATAGAAAGCAAATCACAAAGGTTAACGGCATAAAGTCAAACGAATTAAATAATGAATTTGGAGTACCTCAAGGTTCTATTCTAGGCGCACTACTATTTATTATATACATAAACGATATGCCAAATACACTACAGAAATGTGAAACAATTCTCTATGCAGATGACACATTAATTTATGCGGAAGGAGAAACAGATGAACAATGTAGGGATAACCTAATGCACGACATAAATAACATAAATAGTTGGCTTAAAATGAATAAATTAAAACTAAACGAAAATAAAACTAAAATACTTGAAATAAATATGAACAGTGACACGATGATTACAATTAACAATGAAACTATAGAAAAAGTAAATAAAATCAAATACCTCGGTTTTATAATCGATAAAGACTTAAAACTTAATGAACACATTGAATATATATGTAAAAAAATTGGCAAAAAAATTGGTTTTTTTAAACGGGTTAGAAATAGTATATCCCAAATAACTGCAATACATATGTATAACACAATGATAAAACCGCATTTTGAATTCGGCTCCACAATTTTATACACTTGCTGCTCAACAACACAAATAGAAAGGCTACAAAAACTACAAAATAAAGCTATGAGGTCAATACTAAAATACAATATATATGCTCCGATTCAACTAATGCTAAACACACTTAAATGGTTAAGTATTCAACAAAGACTGGAACTAAATACTCTGCATTTCATTCAAAAAATGAAAATCGGACACGCACCAGAATATCTTACGGAACAACTAGACTATGTAAGAGAAGTACAACCATACCACCTTAGAAACGCCGAAAATTTCAGACTACCTAGGGTTACAACAACAGCAATGCAACGATCTCTTTTCTACAAAGGACTTAAATTATACAATTTTCTACCAGATACTACAAAAACAGAAGGGAATATTAATATATATAGGAGAAATATAGTACAATTTGTTAAAAATAATATAAGCAATAATATTTTGTAAAATTTGTAAATAATTATATTTGAATAATTTTAAAGTATTATAAATACTACTTAATAAACCAAACTAAACTAAACTATATACAGGGTGTTTCAAGAACGAGTTTCTTTTTCAAATGCAAAGTAAACTCACTTTTTTAAAGTAAATTTATTATCTGTTTATTAATATATGTAGTAGAGGTTCTACCATTTATGAATACAAAATAATATCTTTCAAATGTCCTCGTGTGTACACTTACACACGTCGATTCTTAAAGCAAAATTTTCGATGACATTTTGGCATAACTCTGGCTTTATCTCGGCAATTCCACGCCGAATGTTGTCTTTCGGGGCTTCAATTGTTTCTATTTTATATGTTTAAACACTCTCTTTAAGATGGCTCCAAAGAAAATAGTTCAAGGGCGTTAAATCTGGCGATACTGGCGGGCAAATTGCTTCAGATCTTCATGAAATTATTCTTCCGGGAATTTCGCTCGCAATAAATTCATTGGTTCGTTGGCTGTGTGGCATGGCGCACCATATTGTTGAAACCTCATACCGTCAATATCAATATCATCAACAATAGGCCAACAAAAAGTTGTCAACATGTCACCATACCGCAATCCGTTGACGGTGGCAAATTGCTTCCGATCTTCGTGAAATCATTATTTCCGGGAATTCCGCTCGCAACAAATTTATTGTTTCGTTAAATGTATGGCATGGCGCACCATCTTGTTGAAACCACATATCGTCAATTCGACATCATCATCAATAGGCGAAGAAAATGTTGTCAACATGTCACAATATCGTAATCCGTTGACGATGTCATCAAAAATTTCGCTAAAAGAATCGACGTGCCTAAGTGTACACATGGGCGACATTTGTCAGATATTATTTAATATTCATAAATGGTAGAATCTCTACTCTATATATTAATAAACAGATAATAAATTTCCTTTACAAATGTGTGTTTACTTTGCATTTGAAAAAGAAACTCGAACTTGAAACACCCTGTACATGGCAATTTTTATCTTTATTAGTCATGAAAGGTTTTAAAATTAGTTGAAATGGTAAAAAAACACAATTTTTTCACTTAAATTTTTCCTTATGATTTTCCGTACACATTTTAAATATTAAATCTGACTACATAAGGATATGATCCATTGTCAATACTTTATGCTTTACAATTTGCAGCTTCCTTCATCATTAGGGGTTTTAGAAATAGTTTAAATGTTTAAAAACTAAATTTCGCCGTCTTCCGCCACTTCCTCTGTCTTAAACGCCGAAAATCGGGCTACGTTATAGATTATATATAAACTGAACAAAATTCACAACGGCTTTTTTATGTATCTCCGCCCTTTCACTGGATATCCTGGTCAGTGTTGATCTTTGCCGTAGTCCGTACCATATGCATCCCAATTATCATCTTTCTAGGTCTAAGGTGTCTTCAAAATTAGTTAAAATATAAAAACAAAATTTTTCCCCGCCCATTTCTTCTCTTAATTCTATGTCCGCAGTCAAAAATTTTTAAATCTGACTACTTTAGGATAAGCTCCATTGTTAGTACTATACTCGTATTCACGCCGCTTTTTCCTCTTAATTCTCCGTCCACAGTCCAAAAATTTTAAGTCTGACTACTTTAGAATATGCTCCAGGCTGCGTAGGTCATTAGGGCTTTAAAGTTAGTTTAATTAAAAAAATAAAACACAATATCGCCTTGCCCCTTTTTTCTCTCAATTCTCCGTCTACATTACAAAAATGTTAAATCGGACTACTTTAGAATATGCTTCATAGTTATGACTACATATTAGGGAATTTTCAGCATTCTTATTCATTGGGACGGAGCTTAAAAATGCTCTTAAATCTTAAAAAAAAAATAATTTTGCCAAGTCCCCTTTTTCACGTAATTCGCTGCCCAAAGGCAAAAAATCCGGATTCGTAAGAATCTGTCCCTGGTGTTTTACTAAATACATGCCAATTTTAAGCTTTTAAGTCCATCAATGGGATTCAAAAGGCGCTGGATACACAAAAAATAAGAGAAACACAAAAAATAAATTATATATACAGAAAATAGATGGAAATAAATTTAACACGCCACTTTGCCCTTCTTATTCTCCACCCATAAACTGGATATCAAAAATCCAGGTCAGTATTGATCTTCCCCATAAAACCTACTATATACATGAAAATTTTCATCTTCCTATGTCATTGGGGGTCTTCAAATTAAATATAAAATATAAAAATAAATAAAAATAAAAATAAAATATAAAAAACGACGATTTTTCCACGCCCCTTTTATCTTTTAATTCGCCGTCCACAGTCGAGAAATTTTAAATCCGATTACTTCAGGATATACTACATCGTTAGGACTACATGCTATGCATTTTTCGATTCCTTGGGGGGCGGTGGGGAGGGGCCATATGGTCCCTAATTGGGGTCAAAGTTGGGCGTAAAGAGGTAAAAATCCTCAAAAAGCCCCAAAACTCCCCTAGAAACGCCCCTGGAGGGGTGCAATGTGAGACCGACCTCCAATAATTTTCTGCCCCCAACATTTTTCTTGAACATACCTTACCCCTATTTCCACTTCCTAAGGGGGCTCCCATATAAAACATATTTAAAAAATTTGATCCTACCATTCTAATTTACCCTAAAGTGCCCCTAGTGGGGCCAAATGTATGACCGACCTCCATTATTTTATTAATTCCAACATTTTTTGCAAACATACCTACAATGTATCTTTAACCCTTAAGGTGGTCCCCATACATTTCTTTTAATTTTTATAAATTTGTTTTATTAAACCAGCTCCTACCGCCCCTACCGTGCCTCCTAGAGAGGCAAAAATTACGACCAACCCCCATTATTTTTTAGTTACCAACATTTTGTCCGAACATCATAACACCCTATCTCCACTCCCTAAGGGGCTCCCATACATTATAAAAACATGTATTTTTAAAAACTAATAAAATAATAAAAAAAATGTATGGGGACCCCCTTAAGAGATGAAAATAAAGGGTAGGTATATTCTAAGAAAATGTTGGAGTTGAAAAAATATTGGGGGTCGGTCATACATTTTACATCTCTAGGGGCACCCTATGGACAGTTAGAGCGGTAGGAGCAAATTTTATAAAAATGTCATTTTGTATGGGAGCCCCCTTAGGAAGTGGAAATAGGGGTAAGGTATGTTCAAGAAAAATGTTGGGGGCAGAAAATTATTGGAGGTCGGTCTCACATTGCACCCCTCCAGGGGCGTTTCTAGGGGAGTTTTGGGGCTTTTTGAGGATTTTTACCTCTTTACGCCCAACTTTGACCCCAATGAGGGGCCATATGGCCCCTCCCCACCGCCCCCATTTTTTGGCTCGTGCTTTTTTTTTCGAACCTAAAAAAATTAGAGGGTATCGCGGATCGAAATCGAAAACTGGTTAGCTATCCCACGCCTAATAGTGCAAATTGAAGAACCGTTTTTTGTGTTCCAAAGTAAAAAAAAAAAATTTTTTCATAGATATCCCACTCGCATCCCACTAAGCGACCCCACAGCTCTTAAAGGAAATCACCTAAGCTTTCTTTTGAATCAAAAAAAAAAAAAAAAAAGGGCCCAATTTGAGGAAAAAGACAAAAAAGTTTTGGATTTTTAAGAAAAAAAATCAAAAATTTTTTTTTTATTTTTTTTATATTTTTTTTTTCGAAAGACTGAAGAAATAGCTATCTAAACTCTTTGGGACACATTTTGCTAAAAACAATAGGTAAGAAGTTACATGGATGAGAATCAACACCTCTTTGGCCAAAATGTCAAATTTCGACCCCCTCTAACTCAGAGAGTTCTTGACCGATCTCGTTGAAAAATTGTGTCTGAACTACTATCCAATGGGACTAATCTTGGTGCAAATTTCATCCCGATCGGAAGACATCGGTTTCAAAAGTTGTGTCAGTTGACACGAAAACCCCCATATGTATATATAAAACTATATATAACTAGCTGGCCCGGTCCGCGTTGCTGGCCCAAACATAAGATCAGTGTTATATTTAGTCTTGCTTCAAATATATAACCTTGCAAAAAATGTAACGAATTTCATGGCTTAGAAATATTTGTGGGCGTGGTTTTAAAGACACGATTAGGTAGATAATCATCTTCAAGTTATATTTTAGAACTAACAAAAAATAATATGTCTTTGACTTTGCGAACTGTACAAATTTAAAACTTCTTTAATATCACTACGAACTACACAAAAATAAATTACGCATATGCTTCGTTCTTATTGTGAGCTATTGTCTTGAGTTTAAACAACCCGTTATAGTTTTTTCGAATTTTCCATTTTTCCGGGACACTTTTCTCATTTATATTTTCTTAAAAACCTAATGAAAACTATAATTAACATAAAATAATCGGCCCAGTCATTAGTAGTCGACATATTTAGAAAAAGTGTTCGTTAAAATTTGTGTCTCCGATTTTAGATGTATTAAAAAAAGTGGGAGTGGACAATTTTTCTTTTCGTAAAAACTTTAGTTGTACTATCACGAACGTCAACAAATACTACTAATAGCCAAATCGGCCCTGCCGTTCTTCTATTTTAGATATATCGAAATAAAAGTGGGCGTGAAAAGTTTTTATTTTAATTTAAACCTAAATTGGACTATGACGAACACTAAAAAAAAGTTCAGTCAAATCGATCCAACCGTTATCCGATTTTAGATACATCGAAAAAAAGGACGCATAAATGTGAGCGTGATTAATTTGTTTTCCGAAAGCACCTAAGACGAACATTTAAAAAAAATATCCACATCGGTCAGTTCTCAAGCGATGCGATTACCAACGAACTACATTTCATCTTTATTTATATTTTAATATAATATTCAAAAGAATATTATAATAAAATTCAAAGAATATTTATTCTATATTTTATTTTTCTATAGATCAAATTTAATATATATCGAAAAAAGAGTCTTACCGTAAAAACCTTATTTGAATTTTGCCAACTCGGTCCATCCATTCAAAAGTGGGCGTAGAAATGGAAAATTGTTCTTTCCGGAAAACCTCACTATAACGAACATTGAAAACAAAATAAGACAAATTGATCCAGCCATTCCATGATTTAAAATACATATATCGGGAAAAGTGAGAAAGTTGGCGTGGACAATTATTCTTTCCTTAAAAATCGTTTTATATGTTCTTTCGATACATAGAAAAAAGTGGGCGAGGGAAATTTTACTATCAGTATAAACCTTAGTTTAATTATGGAACATTTTCAACAAAAATTAGCCAAAGGGGGCGTAGTCAATTTCTTTTTTCGTAAAAACCAAAGTTGGAAAATTATAAAAAATTCATTTAAAAAAAATTTTGTCAAATCGGTGCATCCATTCTCAGATTTTAGATTAATTAAAAAAGTGGGCGTAAAAGTGGGCGTGGTCGATTTTTCTTTCAGTTAAAACTTAAATTGGATTACTATGAACATTTAAATAAAAAATTACACAAATCGGTGCAGCCGTTTTCCGGTTTTAGATAATTTGAAAAAAGTGGGCGTAAAAGTGGGCGTGGTCAATTTTTTTTACGTAAAAACCTAAGTTGGACTATGACGAACATTTCAAAAAAAACATTGTCCAAATCGGTCCAGCCATTCTCAACTGATGCTGTTACCAACGAACGACAATTGATTTTTATTTATATAGATTATATATGATCTTTTTTACTCGGGTTTGAAATTTTTTTTTTATATTATTTTTTTTAGATGGAACCATATATACCCGACTAAAAAAGTTTAGATAAAGAAACATATTATTTAATATATTTATATATGGCCATACACAGTACTTTACATAATTATGTGTAAATGTATCTTGTATTAAGTTTTACACCCAAAATTTAATATGGTGCCATATAAAAGGATATCGAATCATGTGTTGCTCCACATACAATATATAAAGCTTTATTAAATTAGATATTGCATATAATATTTTATATGACTCCATGAATGACCTCATACAAGATTAGATGAATAAATATATGATATACAACTCCATGTCTGACCTCATACAAGATGAGATATACATATGGTGTCGAATCGGGGGAAAAAAGTTTTCTAAGTCCCAAAAAAATTTTTTAAAATTTCCAGACACAAATAATTTTTGCGTTTTGAAGTTAAGAATTTCATTAAAAACGATTTAAACAAAAAAAAAAAAAAAATATAGCCAAATTTTTGAAAAATTTTACAAGTCCTGAAAAAGTTTTGTAGAATTTTCTAAGTCCTGGATAAAAAACATTTTTGGTACATTTTTTGCGTTTTGAAGTAAAAATTTATTAACAAAGTTTTAAGAACATTTTTTTTTTTAAATTTCGATTTTTTTTTTTAAATTTCTAAGTTCCGGACACAATTCTTTTTTTTGCAATTTTTATTTTGCATTTCCCGAAAAAAATTTGGGATAAATTTGAAAATTATGAGATAAAAAAAATATTTTATGCAAAATTCTACATATTTTATCTTATGATATAAAATTATATACAATTATATCAAATTAGATAAACCCAATATTCGGATCAAAAACGATCATATTTAATCTAATATAACAAATTTTGAGCTATTTTGATCCACCAATTTCATCATCTTATTTTATCCAAATCCGTGTTGGGACATATTAAATTATATATGGCTCAATTTCAAATTATATATGGACCTGTATATTTATTTTTAGTCGGGTAGTTTTAAATGATTTCTTGTAAGTCATGTATAATTTTAAATGGTTTCTTGTAAGTCATATATAATTATATATATAATGATATTGGATTTTTTTATATATGCTCGTATACGTTATTTGATATTAAGTCACATATAAATATGTATGCAATCAGATTAAGTTATATGTGTCACATATGATTATGTCTCCCACATGTATTTATATATGTATGTATGTATCTTTATTTACAAATATAAAATTTAAAAATAAAGAAATGAGTTAATTAATTACCCGAGTAAAAAAGAGTTACATATAGCAGTGACAAATTAGATCCCAAATATGGTGGACAGAATTGTTTCAAATATTATCTTCGGTTATCCTACAAGATCTGAACAGATAGCCTTATATATAATATGATACGTAAAATGGGTCTATCTGGTTTTATCAGTTTGATCCGGACTGATACAATATAAAATAAATTGAGACTATAAGACATAAATATATATGGTTAGATATTGCACTACATAAAGAACATATTTTTGTATATAACATTACATAAAGTGCATATTATTATATATAATGTTATCCAACTTATATGACAATATAAGGAGCAATATATGATCAGTTATAATGGGTTTAAATTATATTTAATCGTATAAGTTTTCTCCAACTGATATAATTATATAGACCCAATTCACGTATCACATTATATATAAGGTTATCCCACTAGATCATAAAATATACCCGTAGATAATTATTAAAGTAATTGTATCCGCCATATTTGGGATATAATTAGTCATGAACTTTTTTTCTTTTTTTACTAGGGTAACAATCTGTTATTTAACATCTGTCTATTAACATCTGTTATAAATATATAAATATATATGTAATTTAAATATTAAAAAGTATAAACAAATTTAAAAAATATTTATTAAATGTAGCAAAAGCTGTAGCTGTTAAAAAATAGAATTTATAAAAATTCATTCATTATCAATTTTCTATAGTTTAATGCAATTTTTACATAACTATGGAGTATGTTCCATCCGTTGAATATTTTGCCATTCAAAATATTTTTGAGTTCATTTTCATCTAGATAGGTTTTTCCAAAATGTCTGTTTCTGATTTCCCTAAAAATTGGACATCTTGCCATAAAATGTGGTAAAGTTTCGTCTTCACCTGTATTACATATTGTACAAGTTTTTGTTTGTGTTGTGTTGAAATTATTTGCATTTAGTGGTAACAAATCACACCTTGCTCTAAATACGTTTGAAATTTGCCATTGGTTTTTTAAATTTTCTATGTAGTTTATGCCCACTTTATGATCTAAGAATTTGTAAAAACGTGATTCACTGTTAATTGCCTGTTGTTTTAGTTGTTCCGAGGCTCTTGATTTTAGTTCTTGGAGCAAAATAGTTCCACTGTAAATCCATTCTTGCGCAGAAATATTTTCAGACGCAAATTGGACTCCAAAATCTCTACTTAGATTATTCATCTCCTTTGCCCAAAATATATTATCTCGTAATACAATTAATGACAGTTTATTTGGCAATCTGTTTTGGTTGTACTGAAATAACGTTTTGTAAATATAGTTCATATGCAAATTTAATGTATAAAAATGGCTGCACTCTGCATTTGTTTCCAAAAACAAAGTGTAGTTGGGCGCAAAATCTGGAAGTTTTAAGATTCTCTTTATAAAATAACGCTGTAGTTTATCTACCTCTTCAAACAAACAGTATCCCCAGATCTGAGCCGCATATGATTGTATGGATCGACAAACTGCTTGAAAAAGCTTCCATTTAGATTCCAAACTTATATTTGGTTTGTTTAGAAAACTGTTCCACGTTGAATTAATACTATTCTTGGAAGATACATTTCTTTTTTGAATATGTTTCCTAAAACTCATTTGTGGTGTCAAAGTTACACCCAGATAATTGTACTCATTAACAATTCTGACTTCTTGATTTTTATACCAAATCTTATCTCTTGATGCCAGTCTACCACCTTTTCTAAATACCATCATTTCTGACTTCAGCATATTGACTTCCATATTCCATTGCTCGCAGTAATTTTCCAAGTTTATTACCATACTTTGTAGAGTTTGTATATCATCAGCTAATAACACAATATCGTCTGCGTAAAGAAGCAAACGTACGTTAATATCATCTATTAATAGCCCACCACCCAGGTGATCGTGAAGATCGTTTAAGTATAGAGTAAAAAGCAGGGGTGACAAAAGGCACCCTTGTTTAACACCTGTATAAGTTTCAAAGTAGTCAGAAACCTCATTTCCATTCCAAACTGCTGATTTTGTGTGTCTGTAGACGTTTTCTATAAGATTTACTACTTTCGTTGACATACCTAATGCATGTAACTTATAAATGAGCGGTTTTCTTGGCACTCTGTCAAATGCAGCTCTAAAGTCAACGAAAAAAGCATAAGTTTTCTTCTTCTCATTCATTTTTGATTTTACTATAACCGATAGATTATATATATTATCGACAGTTGAATAGTGTGGCCTAAACCCCGCCTGGAACTCATTCAAAATATTGTATTGTTCTACCCACTTAGTAAGTCTAGAGTTAACGATATCCATTAACAGCTTTGCAGCACAGTTCATAAAGGAGATTCCTCTATAATTTTCAGCACTATTCATGTCTCCTTTTTTATAAATTGGGAATATAATACTACGTGTAAACTCATCTTCCACTTTTCCGGTTTCAAATATTACATTAAATGCTTTAGAAAGTTCAATAAGAAATTCATCTGAAGCATATTTAAACATTTCATAAGGCACTCTATCATCTTCTGGGGCTTTATCTGGTTTTGTCTTCTTAAGAGTGGATTTGATTTCCTGTATGGTAATAATTTTGTCTAATTCGTGATTTCGATGAAGCATTGGTGCATATTGGATATTTAACGACAATTGTGGTTGGTTTAATAGCAATTGAAAGTATCTTCTAAAATCTTCTGCCGGTATTGATGTACCAATTTTAAAGCAATCGCCTCTAATTTATTTTGCTAACTTCCACCATTGTTTTGAATCATTAATTTGATTGATTTTGTTGTTGATTTTTTCGTGGTACTCTTTTTCACTTTTTCTGCATTCGTTTACATATAAATATTTTGCTTGCAAGTATTTTTCTTTATCTTGCGGATCATTAGTTTTTCTGAATTCATTTAGTAGCTGAAATGATTTATCCCTTGCTTTCAAACAGTCATAGTTAAACCACTTTGATTTGAATATTGGAGCATTTTTATTGTGTTTAGGATTTGGCACTGAAATATTAAACAAATTGATAAGGCTCTTTAGATTCATGAATTCCCCTTGTGTTCTTTGTAGATTTTTATTAAGATTTTCTTGATATTTTTCTTTATATGAATCTTTCCATTTAAGTTTTGGTAGCAGATTTAGGTTCTTTTGATTTTCACTCACTGTTTTTACCATCAAGTTTAATTTAAGCGGCATGTGGTCTGACCATATTTGTGAGTCAATTTCAAAATGTTCAATATATTTAATAGCATCAAGCGCTACTGTACAAATATCATTGACAGATTTGCCTGGATTGCTAAGAAAAGTAAATTCACCACTTTCATCACCAAGAGTACGACCATTTAATACTACCAAACCAAAATCATTAAAAAACTCCCACAAATTTCTGCCCTTTGTATCAATGGTATCATCTTTGGATTTTCTTTCATTAAAACCTGCTTTAAAATTAGATTTATGAATTTCTTCTAACTCCTGCTGTAGTCTACCAATACGTACGTTCATATCACCTACTACTATCGCATTTTCAAAATGATTATTTGAAAATAAACTTTTCAGCACATTAAATTCGTTAGACCAGTCTGCACCTCGGATATAAACAGGCACAATATTAAAATTGATTGCGTTTATTTGTATTTTAAGAATTACGATGCCATCTATTACATTAAAAGAGTGTTTTATACGACTATTTTTCAAATTTTTATTAAAGCCATACACACAACCTCCACTTGCTCTACCATAGATGCTAAAACGACTTGCCGGCTTCCAGTACAACTCAAAATTTTTGAAATACTTTTTCCAACTGTCTATATTATGCTCTTCTACGTGGGTTTCGAACAAGGCAAATACATCAAAGTCACACACATAATTAAAGAATTCTGGAACCAGACATTTATTACCTAGGCCGTGAATATTATACGCTACTACATTTAAATAAATATTTTTATAATTTAGTTTTTTGACATAGAATTTTTTAACAAAATATCATAATTAATATTAATTTTTTCAAAATCATCTTTATATAATTCTTTGATAGTATCATATCCTTCCTGTTTACCGCACACTAGAGTTTTTTCCTTATTCCATTTTAAAAATTTATCGTTAATCTTTATTCGATCATCAATAACGTTAACTTTGTGTAAATCGCTTATTTCTTTAATCTCCTTTTTCATTTGAAGCATAACTCTTTTTTCTTGTTGTTTGTCCGCATTCAAATCTTTTTCCACGTAAATTGAGGTTCCAGCTAAATTTTTTGCATTTTTAAGGATATGGTGTACACTAGGGGTGGGACGGTAGAACCGCTTATTTTGTGAGGTTCGTAAAAAAAATGCATGGGCCAAAAAATGGGGCAGATCGGATAGGATCTAGGGGTCGCTCATCTGGGTTAAAGTTGGGCGTAGAGGGGAAAAAATCCACAAAAAGGCCCAAAACTCCCCTGGTTTTGCTCCTAAAGGGGTCAAATGTGAGACCGGCCCCCATTATTTTTCCCCCTGAAAACTTTTGCCAAACATACCTAAGCCCTATCTCCAATCCCTAAGGGGGGTCCCATACAAAGGTTCAATTTTTAAAAAATCTTGCTCCACCGCTCTAGCTGTCCTAGAAGTCACCCTAGAGGAATCAAATGTATGGCCGACCCCCAATATTTTTTCAACCCCATTTTCTTAGAACATACCTACCCCCTATCTTCAATCCTTAGGGTGGTCCCCATACATTTTTTTTATTTTTTCTTAAATTGTCATATTAAATCAGCGCCTACCGGTCCAATGGTGCCTCCTAGAGGGGTCATTATCAAGACTAACCCCCATTAATTTTTAGCCCCCAACACTTCTTCTGAACATACCAATTCCATATCTCCAATTCCTAAGGGGTCTCCCACACAAAATTACATTTTTGTAAAACTTGCTCTCACCGCTCTAACTATCGCAGGGGTGACCCTAGAGAAGTTAAATGTGTGACCGACCCCCAATATTTTTTCAGCCCCAACATTTTCCCCAAACAAACCTACCCTCTATTTTAAAGCCTTAAGGGTGTCCCCACACATTTTTTTTATTTTTTAATTTTTTTTTTATAAAATCTGCGCCTACCGCTCCCATTCTGCCTTTTAGGAACGGTAAATGCAGACTGACCCCCATTAATTTTTGCCCCCTACATTTTTTCTGAACATACCTACGCCGTATTTCCACTTTGTAGGGGTGCTCCCCTGGGGAAAACTAAATTAGTAATGTATGTAGAGAAGTCAAATGTATGACCTGCCCATATATTTTTTTTAGCCAAAACATTTGCAGCGCTCGCTGGTAGTCCTGACGATTTTCCCAAGTATTTGGATCGGAAGCAATGAAATTTGTTGTTATTCCGAAGCGTGCAAAAAATTTTGGAGTCTCAGGTGTGACGTAGTGGCTTAAATCAGTTTTCATGAGTTCTTGATTCACTTGTTTCGATGCCATGTTAATTCTTTTCGCACCTTCGAATCCAACAACATGTACTGGAGCATTACAATCCTTGTTGCCATTGTCGCCGCTTTCCTCTGAGGCATCTTCTTCCCCGATATCATCGTCTTCTTCTTCCTCGCTGTCTTCGTTAGACGATTCGTCCATCTCATCGTCAGATAACTCTTCCTCCAATTCCTCTTTTTCTTCTTCAAATATACGAATTGCATTCGACATTTTTCGTTTTATTTCACAAGAGATATTCGGATCAAATAGCGCGAGAGCAACAGCTTCGCCACTGAGATACCACAGATATCCACAGAATCTCTTGACCAATCGTTGCGACAGAATCTTATCAATTGAAGCATAATTGGCAATCGCTTTCAAAAAATTCAAATCATTATTTGGAGCTTCTATTGCTTTGGTAGCGCTAAACCAACACTCAAAAAATTATGTCATTAACTGTTTGTAGTTTATTTAAAAAGTTTTCCGTTTAGTCGTTTTTAAAAGAAAAAAACATTTGTTTGATGTTCAGTTTTTATTAATGACTACATCAGTCCTTTGTTTCAAAAATAACACACTAAAAAATAAAGACTTTCACTAACATTTAATTTATAAAGTCATTTATTTTTGCTCTGTAAGTAAAAACTACTGATTATTTTTTAAATTTTTAATGATTTGTGTAAGTAATTTTTTTTAAATTGTTGGTATTTTTTAATGATATATCATTAGTTTTTACCTACACAAGTCAGTTATTTGTTTGTAGAAAAAAAATTCAAAAAATTATTTATAGAAATATAAAAACATATTTGTATCAAGTGGCTTTGGCACGATGGGTAGAGTGTCTGGCCAGAATGTAGTTGATTGCGGGATCGATTCCCCAAAATTTTATTAAAAAATTTTAAAAAAATATTTCAATAGAAAATTGTATAAAATAACCTACGAAATCATTAATTTTTAATGTTTTGGTAGGTTATTTTTTTGGAATTTGTTGGTAAAAATAACAGAACTATCATTAATTTTTAATGTTTTCGTAGGTTATTTTTTTCGAATTTGTTGGTAAAAAATAATGAAAAAACCGTAATTTTTTAATGTTTAGTGTTATTTATTTTAGAAAATTTTGCCAACAGTAAAAAATAAATGTTGATGTTTTTAAAACAAATGAATAATTACTGGGATGGTTTTCAATTGTTTATTCACTGGTTTTAAGTGTGTTTTTCTTTTGTTTTTGCCTACAAAATATTTTGAGTGAAGCTTTTACGTAAATTGTTATGATGAAAACGGTCACATCAAAGAGTGCATTTAATTCTTTTTTGGCCAAACCGATATATTTTCGGAACAAAAACATTTTTAGGCAATATATGCCTTTTGCCATCCATCGAGCATGACTGATGGGTCCTGGTGGGCTAAAATGCTTATTAGGAATATTTTCGCCAAGTTATAATAAAACAATTTCAAGAAACTCCTTGTAGTCGTCTCTGGGTTGCTTTTCTTTTATTTCAGCCCAACAAAACAACTTGATGTCAGTTTGGACTTGAGCTGGTATGTTGCCTGCCATTTCCTCATCTTATATGCCAAGACTGTACGGTTTGTATTTTATATTTTCCCACTGCTCTTTAAAACGCGCAAACATTAGCACTCCTAGTCCAGACGTTTTGCCGAATTTGGTTTCAAACACTTACTTTTCCCCAGGGGAGCACCCCTACAAAGTGGAAATACGGCGTAGGTATGTTCAGAAAAAATGTAGGGGGCAAAAATTAATGGGGGTCAGTCTGCATTTCCCGTCCCTAAAAGGCACAGTGGGAGCGGTAGGCGCAAATTTTATAAAAAAAAAATAATTGTGTGGGGACACCCTTAAGGCTTAAAAATAGAGGGTAGGTTTGTTTGGGGAAAATGTTGGGGCTGAAAAAATATTGGGGGTCGGTCATACATTTAACTTCTCTAGGGTCACCCCTGCGATAGTTAGAGCGGTGGGAGCAAGATTTACAAAAATGTCGTTTTGTGTGGGAGATCCCTTAGGAATTGGAGATATGGAATTGGTATGTTCAGAAGAAGTGTTGGGGGCTAAAAATTAATGGGGGTTGGTCTTGATAATGACCCCTCTAGGAGGCACCATTGGACCGGTAGGAGCTGATTTAATATGACAATTTAAGAAAAAATAAAAAAAAATGTATGGAGACCACCCTAAGGATTGAAGATAGGGGGTAGGTATGTTCTAAGAAAGTGTTGGGGTTGAAAAAATATTGGGGGTCGGGCATACATTTGATTCCTCTAGGGTGACTTTTAGGACAGCTAGAGCGGTAGAAGAAAGATTTGTTAAAAATTGAACCTTTGTATGGGACCCCCCTTAGGTATTGGAGATAGGGCTTAGGTATGTTTGGCAAAAGTGTTCAGGGGGAAAAAATAATGGGGGCCGGTCTCACATTTGACCCCTCTAGGAGCAAAACCAGGGGAGTTTTGGGGCTTTTTGTGGATTTTTTCCCCTTTACGCCCAACTTTGACCCCGATGAGCGACCCCTAGATCCTATCCGACCTCCCCCATTTTTTGGCTCATACACTTTTTTTACCAACCTCACAAAATGAGCAGTTCTAGCGCTTCCAAATATTGCTGCTTAAAATCTCACACAACACTATCCCACCCTTAGTGTACACTTTCAACTGACAATGAGTCCAATTCCACTACACGGTCATCTTTTCTTCCCTTTCATAAAGTTTCCTAGTAGATCTTATAATTGCTGTTTTAGGTAATTTAAGTTTTCCGAAACAAATTTTTCGAACTACTGCATTGGTTGAACTTTTTGCATTTAACCCTTTAAAAATTAAATTTTTGCTTTTTATTTGCGACTCTAATTGAGTGATTCGTTTTCTGTCAATCTCCTTATCAGCTTTTAAACCGTTCACTTCTTGCCTTAGAATTGAGTTTTCTTCTTTTAAAATATCTACTTCGTTTGAAATAGAAGATATTTTATCCAATACTTCTTTATTACTCTCCTTAATAATCATTCTAAGATCATCAACACTCAGGTCTCCTACTCTTCTTGTTTCAGTTTGTCGTTCATTTTGCCATTCTGGTGATGTATCAGCTAGAAACCTTTTATTTACGTTCCCGCGGGCCAAAGTTTGTTCTTCTGGGTTTGACATTCTTTAAAAGTTTAAAAAGGACTGTATATTTAACTTGATTCACCCTGTGAAGTTTTGGAAAACTTGGCAGCACTTCAAAATTATCAAAACAAGTGAAACAGGTGATTTTTATTTTCCAATAAATTTTTGTGTTTTATGTATACGATCACTTGTCTCTTTCGATTGAGTGTTTTTAATATTAAAATTTATGTAACTCCATTTAAAAAAATTGGAAAAACTCAATGCGAGATATAATTATATACTTTGTTTGATATGAAAACATATTATTTCATATGGCTATATATACATACATCAAATAATGTAAAATTATATGTATTCATTTTTACTCGGGATGTAAGTGTTTTTTATTTTTTTTTACAAATTTTCCCTTTGACTCCGAAAATACTTTTATTTGCTTCAATATAAAATGCTACAATGAAAGTATTTAAATTAAATATGTTTTCCTATTAAAATTTGACACATGGTTTTCAAATGTCAGAAAATAAAATTGTTCAACATAAAATTCAATATGAAACAATAGCCCTGTTTTCGCATAGCCGTATACATGTTAACATTAACCGATTAACCGAAAACGCATCCACGTTTAACAAAATTTACTTGGCATCACTTCTGTGAAAAAGGTTTGTGTATTTGTTATTAACAAAGAAAAAGGTTTGTGTCTTTGACATTTCAATAAAAATGTGAACTTGGCATCACTTTTTATCGACGCTTCATTTTAACGCCGATAATTATACAAGTTAAAAATAAGCGTGGATAATTTAAAATTTTTATGGGTAAGCGTATATACGGTTATGCGAAAACAGGGCTAATATTGTTTTTATAATAAAAATTCAAATTTGAATTAATTTGAATTTGTAACGAACTTTAATGACATCATATTAAATTTAAAGTTGGTAAAACTTAAAACAAAAAGGAGACAATTTTAAAACAAATATGTTATTTTAAAATCAATCATAATCAATATTAAAATTTAATATTTTTTCAAAAATATGTAGCATATTTAAAACAAAATTGAACATTTTTAATTTAAATATGTGGGTTTGTAGTGTTTGAGATGCTATAGATGGGTTTTCATGAACACTTATGATTGCCGTGTCATCAGCAAATGTCGAGGTGTGAGTATTAACATTTGTTGGTAAATCAGAAACAGTGGCCCCAAAATGCTCCCTTGTGGAACACCGGCTTTTATTTCTTGAGGTGCACTTGTGTAGTGGTTTTCCTTTACTTAGAACTTTCGACCTTTAATATACCCTGCAAACAATAGGGCGATATATCGCCATAAAGATATTGCGGCGATACGAAAATTTATCATTTCAATAAAAAATCAAAGTAGTATTTTTATTATATCGCCGTTTTCTCATACGAACGATATTTTGGCGATAAACAAAAAAAATAATATTGAAAATTTGTATTTCTTTGTCAATTTAAAATAAAATAAATTATCAAGCACAACAAGAAATCTTTAAAAGAATATAAATTTGGCCGAAAAACCTAAATGTGCGTTCAAAGATAAAATAAAAAATTCGGCGAATGTTGCGGATATATTTTTTGGATGAATGCAAATGTTTTTAGTCCTGTTAACATGACCAAAATATGAATGAAAAAAATAATGTCTATTTTCAGCTTCAGGGAATCGATATAGCTGTATCGCCGGTTTATCATTTTGGTGATATTCCGGCGATACATAAAAAGCTATTATTTTTCGTTTAAACGATTATCTGGCGATATTGTCCTTTTATCGCCAAGACGAATGGTTTTCGTATCGCCGGGATGTATTGTCATCGGGTAACAGTTTCTCCCGAAAGGTGTATCGCCGGCGATACGAATTCGATAATTGCCGCAATACATTTATCGTATCGGCAATACAACCGGCGAATCGATGTCGTATCGTTTTGTTTGCAGGGTAGCTTTCTAGAAGCTTGTGTGTGTTGGGTGATAGCATGTGATTTATTTTATAAATTAAACCCTCATGCCATACTTTGTCAAAAGCTTGAGATACATCAATGAAAAGTGCAGAGCAATATTTTTTCTCCTCAAAGGCCCTTCTAACAACGGTAACTAACCTATGAACTTGCTCAATAGTGCTATGGTTTTTCCTGATGCCAAACTGATGATCTGGTATACGGTTATCTAGATCAACCGATAGGGTTAATTTGTTCATCAGCAATCTTTCGAACAATTTTGAGATGTTCGATAAAAGACTAATGGGTCTGTACGACTCCACTTTCGTGATATCTTAGCCTGGCTTGGGTATCATTGTTACAAGTGAGTCTTTCCATTCTGGGGGATAATATTCAAGGCGTAAAATAGCATTAAAAATAAAAAGAATTATTCTCAAAGGTATACTGGGATGTTCTAAAATCTGATCTCATCGATTCCGGGTGCTTTTTTGGGTTTAAATTACTAATGGCGTTTTTGACCTCTCGCATTTCAAACCTGAGCAGGGTATTAGCTCTTTGTTGTATTGTAGTAGAAGACAACTCAACTATATTACCTGTATTGGGTGTGAATACATTTTTTTAACAATCTGAAATAACTTTTATTTTTTATTCATAAGAATAAATAACTGTTATAACAGTTATTTAAAAAAAAATCAGTCAAAGCTTATACATATCTTTAAATCAATGATTGAAGTATTAGCAATCAATATAATTCTTTCGCATGCGTTTATTTTAGTTGTATTTTAATAACTCAATTTTTTTTAAGGCTCGGAGAGTTTTTGATAACTGTTATACAAAATAAAAGTTTTAGTAAAATTTTTTGAACACATAATCGAGAAATATGTGATCTAATTGAAAACTTTCTGAAGTCATGACAGACACAAATATCTCATAAAATGATTTCACATTTTCGACAACGCTTAATTTTTTTCCTGTTTATATTTATTAATTGTATGTAGATTCAGAAAAAAATATAAAAAAAAAATCTGAACTTTATTTGGCCCATTTTTTAACTAAATAAAGTTAATCCTAATCTTAATCCGGTCTGCAAAAAAACAAACCTAATTATAGCAATTTTTTGTTGAATGTGTTTTTCCAGGTTCTTTATTATACACATAACTAACAAGTTACCAATCATCATACATCAATTCCTCGATTTATATTGGGCTTATTAGATATCTCGTATATTTATGAGCTATTATGACACATTATAAACCCCCATTGCGGTGTAAAGGTGGAACGTGTAGTGTTTCAAGTCCATTTGCACGTTGGCTGCTTTTTTGGAAATTTATCGGTTATACAGTCTTGCTGTTCATCATATTTCCTGGAGTATCAACAGAACCTTTTGGTGGATCATCTGTGGGAATACATATACCAGGTGGCAGTCTTCGCGTTATAAGCGAATCCCGCTGTCCCCGAGCATGTTTATGTAATGGATTAACTATTGATTGTTCCCACCGTGGTCTCACACAGGTGCCACGTAAAATATCAGTCGATGTGGAAAGATTGTAAGTACATCTAAAATATTAAAAAAAAAATAAGTGAAATTACTAAATTTGAAATTCGGCTGTGGAATCTTTTATACCCTCCAAAATGTAAAAAAAACTCTAAACACAGTACTTTGGAAATATGGGCTTAAAAACATTTTTTTTGGTAATATATGTTGTGTTTTTCAATTATTTTTACTTATTAAGTACATTTTCTAATATTATTCCCAAAGTGTGTGTTGGGGGGGATGTGGGTAAAAATTGAAATAAAATATTTATCACAAACAAATGAAAATAAAAACAACGGGTATTAGTTTTGTAATCAAAAATATTTGAGCGCTTTATTAAAAACGTACCTTCGGGTGTTCGGGTTCTTGATCTTATATTTATTTTCTATTTCTTTTGACATTTCATATGTTTAGTACAAATTCATAGTTGAGTATAAAAAGGTATAAAACTTAAAACTACGCTTAACATTAGGGTGACCAGCGTAGACATCCCGCCCCCCTTGCAGGAATGCAAAACAAGGAGGCACAGGAGCTAAGTGGACAGAGATCAATTCATAACAATTCAAAAGTTATTTACATTTCAAAGGTTAAATAGGAGTAATAAATAAAAAAAAAACAATAAAAAAAAATAAAAATAAAATGGGAAAACAATAAAATAAAATAAAAGAGAATAATAAATAAATAAAAAAAAAAATAAACGCAGATCTCACATGCGTCCTGAATGGACGTTGATGACGATTGTTGCTGGTGTAGTTGAGGAAGAAGGCATAACATTTGTAATGGCCTGGTTTTGACTGCATTTGCATTGACAGGATGTAGTGTTGTTTGTTCTGGTTTGTATTGAGTTGCGTTGACCACGTTTCTTGTTTCGTTTGTTGATGCTGGAGTTGTTGTTGTTGCTAGTGTCGTTGTTGTTACTGTTGCTGTTGTGACTGCTAGAGTTGTTGCTGCGATTATTGTTGTTGCTGCGGTTATTGTTGTTGCTGCGGTTATTGCCTCTTGCCCTCTTGTTGGGAAAATGGAGCATGGTATTGTGTTCTGCCAAACACTCGAGACAACGATCACGGCAGCGGCACTCCCTTAAAAAGTGATGACCCAGACAATTAACACACAGACGAAGACGCTTTACCTCAGCTAAACGACGATACGGGTTCAGTTTACGGAAAACGACACACTTTTTTATGGGGTGATCTTTTTTACACAACCCACATTTTGTAGAGGTCACTTTAACAGCCGACAAGTTGTCAGGAATCTCTCCTTCAGCGCGTTCCGCAGTAAGCCGACGTGGTGGTGCAGACATCTGCGAAAATAAACAAAAACGAGAAAAAAAAAAACAAACAAACGAATTAGTTTTGCTCGGTGTTAGGAAGTAGAACGAGTTTAACAATAGGTCTCTTAAGAACTCCGTTGGAGGTTTTTACGTCAACAACTCGTACTTTAGAATCGGGACCAACATAAACCTTGTCGACTCGTCCAAGCTTCCATTCATGAGGCGGTAAATTATCTTGTCGGACAACAACTAAATCGCCAACAGCATAATCACGTTCAGGAAATTTCCACTTATTCCTTTTGTGAAGCTCAACCAAATACTCATGTTTCCAACGAATAGCGAAAAAGTGGTGCAATACCTTTAGCTTCTGCCATCTTTTGACATAGCTCAAAGACTCCTTCGATAGGTCAGGTTCAGGAGGGGAAAGAATTGCACTGCCAACTAAAAAGTGGCCAGGTGTAAGAGGATTTAAGTCTGACGGGTTATTTGTCATTGGACTTAGGGGTCGAGAATTCAGACAAGCCTCTATTCTTGCCAACATAGTAGAAAATTCCTCATACGTGAATTTCTGTGAGTGGGAGACCTTTTTTAAATGAGTTTTAAAACTCTTAACACCAGCTTCCCAAAGACCGCCCATGTGTGGAGCACCTGGGGGTATAAAATGCCATTCAACTTGTTGAAAAGCATTTTCCGAAACAAGTTGTCTCTTGACGTCAAGAAGAAACTGCTGCTGATTTCTTTTCAAAACGTTCGCTGCTCCTCCGAAGGAGGTTCCATTATCAGAGTAAAGATCTGAAGGACAACCGCGACGTGAGATAAAGCGGGTAAATGCAGCGAGAAAGCAATCGGTGGATAAGTCACTTGTAGCCTCAATATGTATGGCTTTAGTAGCAAAGCAGACAAATACCAAGACATACCCCTTGGTCATTCGACAACCACGGCCCGCATATGATTTAATATCAAAGGGACCCGCATAATCTAATCCAGTATGAGTAAATGGGCGAGACAACGTCGTTCTTTCAGGGGCAAGAGCAGCCATTATCTGTCGACTCTGCTTCTTCTTGTACAACACGCACTTATGACAATTGCGTATGACGTGTCTAACTCGTTCAGTTAATCTTGTGACCCAAAACTCATGCCGCATTAGCCGCGTCATCAACGAGTTTTCACCATGAACAGAATATTTATGGATATATTCGAGGTACAAAAGAGTAAAGTAACCGGAATAGGGTAATACTTTCGGAAACCTTTGCTCATAAGTAAAGGACGGTGATTGAGAAAGTCTACCATTCATACGCATGAAGCCGTTTGAATCAATAAAGGGGTTCAACGCTAACAAAGAACTAGTTCCAGTAAGCTGGGATCCCGCGCTCAAAATTGAGTATTCGGGAAAATGCGACCGTTGACAAACAACAATAAGGCGTCCTTTAACAAAGTTAAGCTCATCTCTGGTTAATTCGACAGATAAATCAGGGCGATTAGACTTATATCTTGGGTGAATGCGACGGAAAAAACGAAAGACATGAGCTAATATTCTCAACGCACGGGGCAAGTCTGAGAAACGTTTCAACACAATTTCAGTAACAGGAGAGACAATTTCTGCTTGTGCTTGCAGGTGATGAGTAGCAAGTCTCACCGGCTTCTTAGGCCACTCAGACTGTGGACCACTTAGCCACCGAGGGCCATTCCACCAAATATCACTTTCAACGAGGTCAACGGCTGATATTCCACGAGTAGCCAAATCAGCAGGATTATCTCGAGAATCAACGTGATTCCAATTATCAGTGCCAACTTTGCCCAAAATTAACGAAACTCGATTTGCAACAAAAGTAGGCCAATCGCATGGGGGTCTTTGAAGCCAAGACAGAACTATTGTTGAATCTGTCCAGTAGTAAGCTTCCGACATAGTCAATTTTAACTCCTTTCGCAGAGAGCTAACCATTTTTGCCAATAATACAGCACCGCACAGCTCTAGCCGGGGTAACGATTCAACTTTAATCGGCGCTACCTTTGATTTTGCCGCGAGCAGATTAGTGAATATTTCACCTGATGGGGTTTGGACTCTACTATAAAGCGTGGCTGCATATGCTTTCTCTGAAGCATCACAAAATGCATGAAGCTGGACTTCATATTGAGGGTTAAATTTAACCCAACGGGGGATATAAATCTTTTCGATGTGAGGGTAATCATCGACAAATGCAAGCCACCTTTTTAACGTCATGGGTTTCAAACATTCGTCCCAGTCGGTTTTGTCTTTCCAAATTTGTTGCATAATGATTTTCGCAACAATAATTTAAGGTGCTAACCACCCAGCGGGGTCAAATAGCTTTGCTATTTGAGACAAGACAGCACGTTTGGTGACGGAAGAGGAATCGGGTGTCGGGGCAGGCTTGAAAAAGAAAGAATCATTGCCAGCATTCCAACGTAAACCCAGAGTTTTAGTAGTAGAGGCATCTGATAATTTTAAAAATTCAGAGTCTAAGAGATGTTCAGGGGGTAAATTTTCAAGAAGACTTTGACAATTTGCGGTCCACTTTCGAAGTGCAAAACCGGCAGAACTCAAAACTTCAATAAGTTGATTACGATTTCGAATAGCTTCTTCGATTGTATGTGAGCCAGCAAGGACATCGTCAACATACATTTGATCACGCAAAATTTCAGAAGCTGCTGGAAAACGAGGTTTACAATCTTCCGCTAACTTATGTAGCGTTCGTATGGCCAAGTAAGGGGCACAGTTCACGCCAAAGGTGACTGTGTTAAGTTCAAAATCTTCGACATCATCCTGGGGGCTTTTACGAAATAGAATCCGTTGAAATGAGGCCTGATCAGGGTTAATCAAAATCTGTCGATACATTTTCTCTATGTCAGCATTGAAGACGTATTGAAAAAATCGCCATCGTAGAACTAAAATGGTCAAATCCGATTGTAGCACAGGTCCAGTATGCAAAATGTTATTCAAACTTACTCCATTAGAAGACGGGTTAGAGGCATTAAACACAACACGAAGTTTTGTGGTAGCACTGTCAGGCTTAAAAACAGCATGATGTGGCAAATAGTAAGTTGAATTAGGGGTATTTGACTTATCTGGACTCACTTTAACCATATGATTTAAAGAAGAGTATTCCTCAATTACCTGGTCATATTGGGTTTTAATATCGGGTGTTTTCAGAAAACGAGACTCATTTCGGTAAAATTGAGAAAGTGCTATATTTCGGGACTGACCTAGTTGAAGATTTTGAGGAAATTCACGTCTAAACGGGAGAGAAACAACATATCTACCATCGTTATTACGATACGTAGTATTCTTAAAAATATCTTCACAATATTTGTCCTCGTCAGATATCTCATAAGATTTCGGTATTTCCTCAAGCTCCCAGAAGCGAGCAATTTGTGCGTTTAAATCAATATGATTGTAGAAGGACACGACTGAACTTAATGGTTCTGGGTGGGGGCTCGTGAGTTTCCCGGTTATTATCCAACCGAAAACTGATCTCTGAGCAATCAGATCGCCGTTAGGATGTTTCTGAACGTCAGTGAGCATAATTTTAGAATAAATATCGGCACCCAATAATAAGTCCATATGCGTGCACTTCACATCAGACATTAAAATGTCTGGTAAATTTGAATCGAGAAACTTTGATAAAGAATAAGTGGGTAAACGACCGGTAAGCTTTTCGACAACATAAGCTTCCAATTTCAATTCAAAGTTTGGATCTTCAGAAGAACAAAGAGAAATTACACATACTTTAGTGGACTTAGCTGCTACCGCACCATTCAAACCCACAATTTCAGTCGAAGGAGCAGAAAAAGTAGGCAACGAAAGTTTTCTTTGTAGTTTACGAGAAATAAACGAAGCCTGTGACGCAGGGTCGATCAAAGCTCTAGCCGAAAACCTAATTTCATCACTGCACACATCTACGACTGTAGTTCCTAACAAAACTGTAGAGTAGGGGGTGGACTGTAATCGGGTAGCAAATGTTTGTAGAGAACTAGCAGCAGAAGTAGAAGCAGTGGCTGCAGGAGTAGAGGCAGGAGTAGTAGCAGGGGCAGCGGCAGCGGCAGCAGCAGCAGAGGTGGAGGGCTTCTCATTAACAACTTGTTGTTGATCACCGGCCTTTGTATGACCTGCAGGGGGGTTAGTATTTCCCTTATCTGTAGAGGCGGAACTTACACTCCGATTATTGTGGAAAGATGATTGCGAGCGGTGTAGTAATGAGTGATGTTTCCGTTTACAAACGTAACAAACATTCGTGCTCTGACACTTCCGCAATTCATGTGAGGTAGCCAAACAATTTTCACAATACTTATTACGCTTAACGACATCATAACGATCACTTACTGACATTCTGAGAAAAACTGAGCACAGTCTAAGGGGGTGACTTTCAGGACAGAGAACACATTTCTTCTTAGAAATGTTCGGGGTCACCGTAGTACCAAAACTTTTACATTTCTTCCCCACGTTAGACTGTGCTTTTGAACCAGAGTTTCGATTACTATTCGAAACTTTTGGGACATGAGTTTCCCTAATATCCGAAATCGATTCAAGGGTCTGGTATCGAGAGTTTAAGAACTTGTCCATAGACTCCCATTTAGGAAAATCAGAATTAGAGTCCTGGGCTTGTTCCCATAGTCCGTGAGTGACTTCAGGTAAACGAGTAAGCGCTATGTAAACAAATATTATATCCCAATCGCACGTCTTAATTCCCAATAACGACAAGTTAATTATACAATCATTAATAGTCTGCTGTAAGCTTTTAATAGTGGGACCAGACTCTTTTTCAATCGGCGAAATATTAAATAGGGCCTTGAGTTGAGCAAATGCAAGAATACGTTTATTCTCATATCGATCAGAGAGATTTTTCCAGGCAAGTTCAAACCCTTCATTAGTGAGCGGACAAGTCCGAATAATATCGCGTGCCTCACCTTGGGTTTTCTGCAGCAAATAGTACATTTTTTGAACATTACTTATAGTCATGTTCGATTTGTACAATGCCGTGAACATGTCTCTAAAGGTGGGCCAAGATGCATAATCACCAGAGAACATGTCAGTATCGCAAGGGGGAAGATGAATTGGAATCGAAGAACTAGATTGCGAAACTTTTCTATTCAATTGTTCGACTAGATTATCAATCGAAGAAATAGTTTTGAAATATGTTGTGTACCCCGCTAAGAATTTTGCCTTAACTTCGGATACTAGCGTAGCCACGAAAAACTTCCCATAACCGGGTCATTTCCTGTCGATGGGTGTTCAATGAGTGGACCGAATGATCCTCAGCTTTAATGCTGCCAACAAATGCCTGGAATTCGACAAGCCGGTCACCGCATTTAATTAAAGATTTAATTGAAGCCATTTTTCCACGAATTAATCGAATAAATTTCTCAAAGAATTAAATAAACAACGATAAAATCGACAAATAGGGAATTTGATTCAAATGATTTAAAAAAAAAACAATGAAATTTCAGTAAAAACTGATTCAAAATGATTTTATTTTCCAAAAAGTGATTCCAAATAAGCTGTTTCATACAAGAATTAGTGTTTCTTGTATCAACTAATATTAAATTTAATAAAAAATATATAAATTTATAGGGTGTGAAAGAATAAATAAATTATAGCAGGCTAAAATCTCGAAATTCTTCTTAAATTTTACCTATAAGAACAAATTACAACAAAAAAAAAATTGTTTTATATAAATATAAGCATAAAAAATACCAAAAGTGGGGATTTATAGGGGATTTTTCGTGTTCGCGTTGCCAACTACAAATTCTGTTATCAAATGTGTGACAACTTCACGCTTGTAAAAAATGTTCGATTTGCAAACAGCAAACAAACAGCAACAACACAGTATATTGTAAATATGTATGTATGTACGTGTGTATACTGTGTTAATGGTAATTTTATTTTCCTTTAGTTTATTCTTTCACTTTATCACTTTATATGTCACAAAAAATCATTCAATGTACGTACCTTTTTTATGCAGGGGGATTTATTTACCAGGTTAAATAAAAGGAAACAAACAATAGATAATTAAAAACGGGGGATATAATTATCTTCGGGTTAGTGCCAAGATGGTGGTACCAATAAAGCGATCTAAAAAGAGATGCTTGTTTAAATATTTTATTTCGGGGTTTATCCGGTTCGAAAATGCTAAAAAATACAAATAATGAAAGTTTCAAATAAATAACGACAGAGGCGCTATTACTCGCTGTATGGTGTGATGGGGATATTTATTGTGCGCCCTTATACGGCGTTCACACTTGCTGTTTTGAAGTGTTCAAAAGTAAGATGTTTAAAAAAGTCTTTGTTCTGTGTCCATTACGTTTTTATTCTGCAACTGGTGTTTTGTTGAACAACTTGTTTAAGGTCGCTAGTGTGAACTCCATATTAAAGTATGCTTTACAAATATTACAAAAGAGTGTCAAAGATTTGCTAATCCTCAAAAATAATGTGCTCGATTCTCGAATACGATTTCACCATTCACCAAATTTTTAAAAATTTGATAATCTTTTGAATTTTAAGATTATTAAATTTGTTCTTGTAATTGTTAAAAAATTAGTTTCTCATTTTACCGAACTTACCCGCACTTTTTTTTCGGGTAAATTGGTAACAGTCAGATGTTGAAGAAACAGCTTATTTTTTTTTTTTGTGAAGCTAAATTGGAAATTTAAATAAAATAAAAAAATAATCCAAGGAAATGTGTTATTTTAATACAAAAACAGATAATTTGTTATTAAAATAAACTTTTACAATTTGTTGTCTTGTTTAAAGTAATATTTTTTACGAAAATATTTTTTTTATGGGTTTGTATACATTTTCTATTATTTTGGGCTTGAAATGTACCTTTGTGCATTTTTGTGGTATCGTGAGAGGTTTTTGATTTTCTCTCATTTTACCGAACTTTACCCGGAAAGTTCTGGAACACACCTATTGTATGGTAAATCCTCACTCCACTCAGCCAATGAAACAAAAAACAAACACTGCGATAAATCTAATTAAAAAAGTAAATCAATTAAGCGATTCCAAATTTAAAGACAAGAACTTAAAAATAATTAAAAATATTTTAATGACAAATAATTATCCGATAAATATCATAAATAATTTAATAAACAAGGCAACAAATGAAGAAACTCGGGAACAAACAATAAACAACACATCTGGCATCACCAAAAGATTTTACAGTCTCTCATATATACCCAAACTCACAGAGAGTAAACCAGAGGTAACCAAAACTCTCAATAAATGAAATGCGTCTGTATTGGATAAGATAATATTGCCCAGCAAACAAAAAACTAAGCATTAGAAATGTAATGAATTTTACTTTTAAAACAGTGATGCCCAAAAAATTTTTGGTTGTGAGTAAGAGAGAAAAAACAAATTGAGAGAAATTATTTTTAGGCCGCGGACGAACCCGGGAGGCCCATGGGGGGCAAAAAACGGGGGCCATAGTAACATGTAAGTATGGGTATGGGAAATTGTCTCACGATCTCAAAAATACTATTTCTTTTTTTATCCGACAAATATTGCCGAAACTAGAGCCGTTTTTCGAAAAATAGAGGGCGTCAAAAAAAAGTAAAAAAATTATTTTAACAAAAATGGTACTCAAATAAAAGGAAATTTTCTAAGGATTCCAAATCCGGTGAAAGTGGACCGAACTAGGCCCATTTTATAAAAGTTTATTTTTCCTTTTTCCTTTTTTTCCTTTTTTCCTCTTTTAATTTATTTATTTCTTTGTGAAAAAGGTCAAAATGCCTTTTAATTGAAAATGTTTTCTTTGTTTTAAATGTTTGGTAACATAAAATGCATTGCATGTTACCAAAAGCATTTTTAATGGCAAAACAAAAATTTCTGTCTTCCATTATACTATTTTGTTTGCTGGTTTATTTTGAAATTACACAATAAAGCTGAAAAAAAAGCAGTAAGCATCCGCACATGTATACTCGTTAACACTCAATTAACGACTGAAATCAAACAGAAATAGAAGAGAACAAGCGTCGGTGTGAGTTTTTTTTATTGTTGTTGTGGCACAATTGTGTATAGAAAATGAATATTTGGATTACTCTGGAGTAAACAAATGCAGGAGATAATAGATGACGAAACAATAGCATTGGCTCACAAACCTAACAAAACGATTAACACACTGTTTACACAAACAATGTAGTTTATGAAATTAATGTCCAGTTTCTCGATAACGAATTTCTATTTTCGTTCGTCCAAATGACACACGAAAATCAATTTGAGGTTCTGTATTGCGAATGTCATTTTAGTCGAACGAAAACGTAAAAGTTGTAATTTTTTCTTCATTGTTTCAGTTTCTACAACACGAATTGAAATGTCAGAAACGTCAAAAACACACGAATGAAAAATACCATTCGTTTAGAGTTTTTTGTGTAAAATTTTACAAAATATTATAAAAATGTGAATTATTAAAATATGTATGTGACATTAATCTATTAAATTTTAAAGTTAAAATGTTTTATAATGTTGAATTTTGTCGCTATGAAAATAAAAAAAAATCTGAATTGAATAAAATTGTATTTTTTTTATAAAAATGAAATTTGATCAGCTGTTTTCTTTAGCTGATTGTTGATGTTGCCACATCGTCTATTTAATATAATTTGTGTATGGAAAAAAATAAACAAAAACCTAAAAAAAACTTTGTGGCAATACTGTAATTTGACAAATGGTCAAGAAAAACGTAACTAACGAAAAGAAATAACGTAATCAAACGAAAATGTTATGGAAACTGTTTTCATTACGAATTCGTACGGGTAGCTTTCGTTCGTGTATTATTTCGTCCGTTTAACAGAAACACCACATAAATGTAATGGTAATAATGACGAGGTGTGCGGCAAAGTGTACGTAGGAACAACAAAAAGAAATTTAGCTACTAGGATAAACGAACATAAAGCAGACATTGAAAAACTAAAATACACAACAGCTTTATATGGTATTTACATATACCCCGAAATCCATATAAATTTGGATTTCAAATCCAATTAAAATCTATACCGTTTACATATGCTTTTTTGACATTTAGCGGGATTTTGTTTGTACTAACTCTGTATTTTCTTTTGATTTGTGTACAGGGTTGTTAGTGGGAAAATTACCCAATTTTATAATATTTTCTAAAAACAATGATTTTTCTTTGCCGGAGCCAATATTTTCAATCCCATTAGTATATGTTGGGACCACAATATCAAAAAATGTGTTTTTATGTAGAGCTGCTTCTTCAAGTGCAAGAAAATTAACATTTTTGCCAAGTTTGGGGCCGCCACCATTGAGTGTTTTTCTTTGTTAGGAAGACCAAATTGGTCAACTAAATTGTGCGTTTACCATTTGCAATGGTAAATTTTAAATGAAACATTGTTAAATATTGTTTTTATTAATCTTTTAATAGTTTTAAAAAAATAAATTTTGCAAAAAGCATAAGGGATGATTATTTTGGGAAAAACCATAGTAGTAGTAGTAGTAGTAGTAGTATTTCTTTATTTTCATAAATTGATATTTACGTTTATAATAATACATATAAAATAGTAAAAAATAAAGTAATATAAGAAAAAAATGTATAGCCGACATTGACGAAGGTCGTTAGCCGGCACTTGTGTACATAACAATTGTATATAATAATAAAAAAAATAAAAAATTAAAAATTATATTCTTGAATTAAAAAATTTCTATACGTTATACAATGTTTAACAAACTCTACTAACGGTTTCCAACCAATCAAGTTACCATCTAGCATATTTGCAACCTCTTCCTCACTAAGCAAAACTTTACCGAAATAAAAAATTCTGTATTCTCTAAATGCGGGGCATCGACCCAAAAAATGTATTACGTTTTCATCCTCAACAATACTGCATATTCCACACAGCTTTGATGCATTGTTTTGCCATCTATTTGCGTTCAAGTTTAGTAAAGCGCACCGCATCTTAAAAATCCATCTGATAACTTCCTGACTATTTCTTTCTGTCATGTAGTATTGACCAGCCATTGGATCTAGCCTTTTATAAATTCTGGCAGTTTGATTTTTTTGTATTAAAGCACCAACATAATATTTAATTTTCAGGCATTTTAAGAGTTTCGTTCTGTTCTCATGCCACTTTCTTTTGGAAAGGTTTTGATTTGACCATTTTTTTGTACAACTATGGTTTTTGAAAACCATAGTTGTACAATTAAGTAGTAGAAATTTTTTGGGATTTTGAATTGCGATTTTACGATTTTCCCAAAATCCAAGTTTTTTTTTGTATGGGATTTGACATTTGAAATCCAAAAAAGTAATGGGATTTACTTGGATTTTCATTGAAATCCCATTTTTTCTGGATTTCGAGGTATATGTAAATGGCATATTAGCCCTTCACTGCATTGATAACAAACACACACCAAATTTAGACAGTGTTAGCATACTAGATGTGGAGCGGAGGGTAAACAGAAGATTTACACTGGAAAGCTTGCGAATACAGGAGAGACAAAATTTAGCCGTAAACAAAAAAAGAGGTTAAAGACCGAACGAACGCGAATTATACGATAGCAATATTATAATTTAGTCCAGCGGTTACCAACCTTTTTGGCTCGCGTACCCCTAATTTAAAATTTTATCAGCCGCGTACCCCCTAACGAGTTTTTTGTTTTCGTAAAAAAACTTCACATGTAAATATTAGTTAATTTTGATTTTTGATCTGCGGGTATTATAATTTTTCCGAAAAATTTAGGCGAGATCATCACAATGGAGGTATTTTTTTTTTTTTGGGAAAACACTATTTGGAGTGGTTCAATGCATCCGAAAACGCGATTTTAAGCTGATTTTTCGGCAGAGCAAAAACGGTTGAAAATATTGCAAATCTGATTTCACCATTCGACTCTACACCAAAAATTAAGACAACGGACGTTTTTTGAACTCTTAAAAAAATTTCCAAAAGCCAATCACAGGGGTCGGAAATATGAAGATTTTAATTTTTTTTTTAAATGTTTTTTTTTTTTAATACGAAGTCAGATCAACAATTCCGTGAAACACCCTCGTATATACAATGAAAGGGCATTTTGAGCTTAACAAAATGCCAAAAAACACGTTTTTTTGAGAACTTTGACACAAATTTTCTCAAAAACCTGACATCATAGAAAAATTTGAGAACCATATTCGGAATCGGCATCGAAAGGTTAATCGAAAAGAAGTGGTCAGATCTCAAAATATTATCCAAAAATATTGCAAAAAATGCTCTCTAAATTGCAAAAAAACAAGTTTTTGTGAACTTTGACCTCATCTTTCTTAAAAACCTGACGTTACAAAAAACCTTGAAAGCCAGACGCGGAATCAGCATTAAAAGATTAATCTAAAATGAATTTCCAAATTTCTAAAATTTTGCGTACCCCTGCGGACAGTTTCGCGTACCCCCTAGTGGTACGCGTACCATAGGTTGGTAACCGCTGATTTAGTCCATTTTCAACTGTGATACTAGCAATAAGAAAAGTTTAACCTGTGATATTTTTTATTTTTTAGTAAAGCTGGATTTTTTTGCTAACGTGTATAAATTATCCCATACAAATTTGACGTTTTTTAACTATATACGGCAAATTTATGTCAAATTTGTATGGGATAATTTATACACGTTAGCAAAAAAATCCACCTTAATTATACATTTATATTTTTGTTTTATTTTTGTGTTTAATTGTACTGTGTGTATTGTTACAATTCAAATTTAAATTGAAAATTAAAATGTGAAACAAATCTTAAGATTTTATGTAAGTTAAATTGTTCTTTACATGTTATTATATATTGTTTGATGTGTACTATGTACTAAATATTATTGCTTTTATAATTTGTTGTTGCCAGATTCAATAAAAATAATCCCTGAAGAGGTAGGAAAACAGCCTACGAAACGTCGGAGAAAAATATGAAATAAGTCTTTTATTTGCATATAGGATAGAATTTGACCTTGAAAGCCTGATTGGAAATTCCAAAAACATTAATATTATATAGAAAAAGGTCATGTTATATACCAAATGAAAGGTCTTTGGAAAACCTATCTACGTGTGCTAGGAACGTTTCCAAACATGCACAACTTTTTGTCATATTGAGTAAAATACCAAAATTGTAGGACATTTTTGTTAATAAGTCGAAAAATATTAACTTTGGCCCGTTATTAGCACCACGAGATAGGTATTTTTAATACCTTTAATCTGATACCACACATGCCTATATTATTTTTTTAAGTAGGCGTAAATCGTAAAAAAATGAAAATGGTCAATTTTCCCCATACAAATCGACCCCCCCCCTAAAAATGAGTTTGGGCCGCGTAAAAAAATACGTGTCGAATTAATTTTCGTTCTATACAACATATCCAAATTTCATGAAGATCGGAGGGTGACACCAGGGAGACTTCCCTTGTAAGTTGAGATAATTCAGTGTATGAATATTTGATGTTTGCACGCTAACAGTATTACCTAATTTGCTAAAGAATTCTGATGATGGTGGAAATGGAACCCCACCGAAACGATCGTCAATTCATTCCTGAAAATTGAAAAATTTTTTGAAAGCAAGAAACTCTATGAGTATTTAATGGGAGAATATCCTAATAAAGAAAGTAGAGTTATCATAAGTACTTGTTATGTTAATTCATAATGGGGAACATGAAAAGGCCTCGAATCAGAATAAACCAGGGTTGGCAACCGAAACGAATAACGGTATCGGTAACGGTATTGGTATTACATTATTTTTAAATCGGTAACGGTAAAGGTAACGGTATTTTCGATTATTTCGGTAACGATGAACCGTTACCGAAACGTAAATACCGGTACGTACCGGTATTATGAATAAAATAAAAACCGTCAAGACAGCAGATAAATAAAAATAAACAACCTTAACATCAAAATTGTGTGTCCTGTTGTTAAAAAAAATTTGTAGGAAAACTTGGCAAGGATGTTTCAGGGGATGTTTTTTTAAGGAGGAGGGCGGGCGGTAGCGGAGGTGCACCTTTTCTCTCGCCAAAGATGTTAAGAAATTCATTCTATTTATATTTACACTTAAATAATACAATTTTATCAATATTTAATTTTATTTTCTATAGCCAAACCCCCAAAAGGGGGTTCAAATCTTGATCAATGAAAAAATTTTCATTTTCTAAGCAAATAGACAAAAATTTAAATAAAATAGGCTAACCTTTGAACGAGGGGGTCGTGGGTTCGATTCCCACCAGAGCCTTTGGTTTTTTCGCTACAACGAGACGGCGGTCATTGTTCTCGGTTAGGTTGAAATTATTAAAAATTAGTTGTAAATAAATAGAAAGCCCGGCTAAAAATGTTGTATATTATCATATATGATATCATATATGAGACCATATACAGTATCATATATAGTATCAAATATGGTCTCATATATGACCATATTCCAAAATTGGCGCTTATATAAGACACGATCATATATGATCCAATATATGTGATCATATATTAGATCATATATTGAATCATATATTGGATAATATATTGAATCATATATGGGATCATATATGATGTTGTTTTCAATTTGTTTTACATTCTTTTTCATATTTTTTATTTATTTTTTTTTCATTTTAAACTATATGTAATAGATTATTATGTATATATTCACCAGAATTGCAAACGGTGTACATAAGTATAATTTAAAATTAAAAATATTTTTTTTATTAATTTTGGTGTTTTCATATATTTTAATGAAACCCTTTAGTTTGATGATTTTTCATTTTTTAGTTACTATCGTTTGCATTTTTGGTGACCATATAAAAATAAATAATTTAACTTATAGATATGAGAATACATTTTGATAGTAAACAAAATAAATTGAACATAAAAGATCTTATATATCAAGTTTTTCAATTGATATAAATTACGAAAAATGCGAACAAAGGGCTTATTAAAGTAACGTTGATTTCCATTGTGTTTTAGTGTTAATTCCGATTATCTTCAGACTTAGCGTTTTTGTTATGGTATAAGCCTCTTTTTTACAATATTTATAATCAAAATCTAAAAAAGGATATAAAATAATATTAATATTTAAGATATTTCTAGAATTTTTATTGTATTAAAGTATTACCAACAATAGCATTTGGTGCTAATAGGTTAATGATATCACGGATGTCATTTAACGAAGCAACCATTTACCTTTAAAGATTGGCTAGATACTGCTAGTTACATACATACATGTTGGAGTGTATTTTGTTAAGACCATGTGATGCTTAAGCCCATTGGATGCTTAAGACTATGGAATGCTTTTTAAGGAAAGATATATTGTCTTTCAGAAATCCATCTGAAAAAATATTAAAAATTATTACACATTTCTTTTTTATTCCAGCAAAAAAGGACTTGCTACTACTAAATGCACGCATCAAAATTCATAGCAAGCAAATAATTACTTAAGACTTTGATTAAAAGCAATATATTCAGTAGTACATATCTGTGGACGTTTGACAAAAGCACTTATTTTTTTGGAAAAGTTTTTTTGGACCTTTTTTTAAGAGACTGAAATGGCAAGAACTGGCCGATTTTCTCTATATTTTTTAAGAGATCTGATAAGCAGATATTTCGAATTGTGGAGACCTTTAAAAAAAATCATGTTAAAAGTGTTTGTTGTAGCCAAAAAAGTCTATCTTAATATTTTTTTGACAAAAGAACTTAAGTCGATTTAAATGCTTTTGTCAAAACTCCACAGATATGTATTTTATCTTGCTGGGTTATGTTTGTAAGAATATTTGAAGGATATGGATAAAAACTATTTCTACTTACATCATGTTTGTAAGGATATTTAAAGGACAGGGATAGTAACTATTTCTACTTACATCATGGTGACAATGTGCCAGATTGTCACTTTCGCTTATAGACAGCTTTCTTGTAATTATATAAAAACGTTGTCCTTCCCAAATCGTTACTCAACCTTAAAACTGATCGGTCTTTTCATTTCGATTTGCTATGGCGATAGTAAGCGATTTCAAAATAGTTTGTAGTGTTGGAACAGTAGTGATAACGTTATGGTCGTGCATATGCCCTCTGCTCTAAGTTAAGCGAGCTTAACGTCCCTCCGCATGGTTGAATTTTCTAGTAACTCGGCCTTCAAACTTCTTATACGTTCTTTCCATTTCCAATTTTCTACAGTAAGGGATTTCAAAATAATTTATAGTGTTGGAATCGTAGTGATAACATTTCTGGTGGTGCATATGTCCTCTTCTCCAAGTTGAGTGAGCTTAACCTTATTCGGGCTCAAAACTGCTTATACGATCTATCATTTCCAATTTGTTATGGCGACATTAAGGGACTTCAAAATAGTTTGCAGTATTGCAATCGCAGTGAAAACATAATGGTGGTGCATATGCCCTCTCCACGAAGTTGCACGAGATTAACGAAGCTGCGTAGTTTAATTTTCTTCAACATCAAAGCACTCTATATATATTATCCTTTTGAATATGATCTTGTTTTGGAATAAAATGTACACGCTTATACTTGTTATGACGATGAACTGGAAAAAATAATACATATGATTTTAAAATTCTAAATTCATTTAAAATTCTAATTAAAACTTACCTTTTCCATTTTCTTTATGTAAAAGTAACTTTTTTAATCAGAATATTTTGCAACTAGGAAACAATATTTTTAAAATTATTGATACGAATCGGTATTAAGGTATTAATATGGTAATAAAATATAATTTCAATCCTACAAAACTTTTGTTCTGTAATTCCGGTTGATATTTTCATACACATGCACTAAAACTTAACATTTTATGATAACATATATGTTTCCATATATGATATCGTATATGGCACATATTTTATATACGGCCACATATATGGGATCGTTTCTTGCATATATGGTCACATATATGTTTCCATATATGTCATATATGATCATATAAAGATCTATATATAAGCATATACGAACATACACATTTATTTTTAGCCGGGAGAATAAATAAAAATTCTTGATCATGGAATAAAAATATTATTATAGTATATAAATAAAATATGCTTTTTGGGGTTGTGTAAGTTTTTCAGATGGGAACTTTTTTCATCTGGTCCGATTTTCCCATTTCGAAACTTATGACCATAAGACGTATTCGTACCAAATTTCAGCAGGGTAGCCGGTCTATTTTGGACTGTATCGTGTCTTCTGCAGACGGACAGACGAACATCGCTTACAATTGATCACTGATCAATAATATATTATCTTTATGAGGTCAAAGACCGATATTCGAATTTAGTTAATTGCGAATGTTATCATTGGCTGGATTGGCCAATAACAAAAATTTATTTTTTTATTTTACGTACATTAAAAATATTTTACTGTTTTTAACTCACAAAAAATATAAAAAAAGTAATATAAATACAACCGAAACAAAACCGATATAATACCGGTAAAAATCCGAATAGAGGTAACGGTTTTTTTCGGTAACGGTATTTAAAAATTTTTATTTCGGTATTGGTAACGGTAACGGTAGTCAATATTAAAGGGTTTTTAATCGGTAACGGTATTGAAAGGGTAACGGTAGCCAACACTGGAATAAACTCTTTTTCATTTCAAATTTATGGACATTTAAATTAAAAAATAAAATTTTCAGGCCCGGTAGCGACCCCTAAACCTTAATGAGAAAATTTAAAAAATATTTACACGGTACTTTTTATACATTCCGAGTGGGCTATAATTTGTGTTTGGGGTCCGGGAATTCCCGGGAATTCCCGGGAAAACTCTGACGGGAATTTCCGGAAATTTTTTTATTTTTCCCGGGGAATCCAGGAATTTTATAAAATTAACAAAAAAAAAACGCTTATTTTAATTTAATTTTTAATATATTGTACCATTGTTTAATTGTTTAAAAAGTGTCCACTCAAAACAGCATCTTTTGAAAAAAAAGAGTTTGGGAAAGAAGACTAGCTGGACTAAAATTTTAATAAGTTACCCGAGTAAAAATTATTTAATATGATCGTATATACTTTTATATAGTCATATTATTTCATATATGATCATGTGTGACACTATGTCTTGCGAGATAAATTTATATAATAAATTTTGATGGGGGATTTTTTTAAGATATCACCATACATAACTATATGTTGTAACATCTAGCCCCATGCGTCATTTTAAATTTCTAAGTGTTTTATATAAAATTTTATATGCCTCCATTATTTTTTTATTTTTCTAAGTTTTTTTCAAGCACCACTTTTTTGTCACGAATATTTTCTAAGTGTTTTATATAAAATTTTATATGACTCCATCTTTTAAAATTTTTCTAAGTTTTTTTTTTCAAGGAACATTTTTTTATCGCAAATATTTTCTAAGTGTTTTATATAAAATTTTATATGACTCCATTTTTTTTAATTTTTCTAAGACCGAATTTACATAAGGCAATTTTAATTGCGGCAATTTTGATTTTCTAGTGTATCAGAGAGAGAGAGGGAAGAATCTTAGATCTCTCTCTGATACACGATAAAATCAGAATTGCCGCAATTAAAATTGCCTAATGTAAATACGGCCTAAGTTTTTCCAAGGACAATTTTTTTTGAAAATATTTTCTAAGTGTTTTATATAAAATTTAACATGACTCCATTTTTTTAAATTTTATTAAGTTTTTTTCAAGAACAACTGATTTTTATTATTTTAATTTTTCAACTTTTTATTAAAAACTAAAAAAAACATCCGATTTTAATATAATTGGATATAATTTTATATCATTGGATTAGACCAAAACTCGTATCAAAGTCGATATAAAGTTATATAAACTGATATTATTAGATAATATTCGATCAAGTCTTATGAAACCATTTTTCGTATAAGATTATATCAAAATAGACACGAACCCATATTAAATTATATATTGTGTCATATCATTTTTTTTACTCGGGTATACATAAAAAATCGTAAACTTTTTTTTAATAATTTTTATTGAAATTCTTTACTCCAAAAGGCGAAACAAATATTGTGTCCGAGATTTTGAAATTTTTAAACAAAGTTTTTCGGGAAAAAAATTTCATTAACAACTGTTAATGAAATTTTTGCTCCAAAAAGAATAAAAAATATTTGTTTCGGAACCTAGAACAGTTCAAAAAGTTTTTCGGTACTTGGAAATTTTTCCAATTTTAATTATTTTTTCCTAGAAGCATTTTTAATAAAAATTTTTACTTCAAAACGCAAAAAAATTGCGAAAAAATTATTGTGTCCGGGACTTTCAAAAAATATTTTTAAAATTTGTGAAAAATATGTTTTTTTAAAATCATTACATATTAGAGAAATTCTTTACTCCAAAACAAAGACACTATAAAAGGAGTTTCATACGGGACACTGTGGGCCAGCATCCCTGAATTTTGACCATTAATAGACCGCTTAACCTATATGTCAAAAAAGTATTACATATGGGTGTTCAAGTATCGCTGATCACGATTCTGGAAAAAAAATTTCAAAATTCAAAATGGCGGATCCAAAATGGCGGACATGATTTTTTAATTCTTCGCTTATTGTATTTACTATAATCATTGTCGATGTATTTGGGGTCGTTAATAACGAATATGAGCTCAGCCTTTTAAAATTCAAAATGGCGGATCCAATATGATGACAAATTTAAATTTTAGATTTTTTATATGTTATATATTTTTGCCAAAAACTTCGATTTTAATGGTTTGTCGAATGTTAAAACCAATGATGGGTACCAATACCTTTTCGATACCAATACCCGTTAATACCGATTCAAATTGAAAACTAATACCAATTAAAAACCAATACCTTTATTTGTGCGATACCAATACCGATAAAAAACCAATACCGATTCCCCACTACCAATACCAATTAAAAACCAATACTTATATTCTTCAAAACCAATACCAATAACGTTACTGAACGTTATATTTGCCTGTTTTCAAATCACACAAAAACGGATAAGCCGAATCTGTCACTACTGATAGAACTAACCGAACGGGAACTGTACTTCATATGTAGAGCGGGATTCGGCAAAAGGGTATAAAATGTCACTCCCGTTTTTCATAAATAAATAAAAAGTTATTTCCTCCTCTTTCGCAATCACACAAAAACGGCAAAACTGATGTCAATGAAATTTGCAGCACAGATAGTACTAATCGAGGATGCAGCATGGAACTATTGACTATCACGATTCGCTAAAAATGCGTTAAATGACAAGCCCTTTGTACTATACTTAACGTTATGTCTGTCTGTTTAGAAATCACGCAAAAACGGCTGAACCGATTTTGTTGAGATTTCTCTATAGATAGTGCCAACCGATGGTGGAACCAAAGGTTACTAGCTGGACCCGGACCCGTGCATTTATTTTGTCCGACACTATATTTAAATTAAGATGCAATATAAAACAGTTTTTTTCTTACACTCAGAAAATTGTGTAAGTTTCTACATGTTAGTTGTTTGTATTTTTTACAGTAGTTAGTTATTTTGAACTACAAAGTCAGTTGTTTTTGTATGAAAAATATCAAACAACTATTTCTGTTAGTTATTTTAAGTCGTTTTTTTGAATAACTAACAAAAAAGTACTGTAATATAGTAACAGTTATTTAAAGAAGTTAATTTTATTTTTTTTATCTCTGAAAAATTTTGAAAGTTTTTTTCCAAAAAAAATAAGAATAAATTTTCGTTTTTTTTATTTTTCACAACTTTTTTTTTTAAAACTTGGGAAAAATTTGGTCTTAAATTTTTTTTCTGCAAAATTTTTTGAAAAAAAAAAAATTATATATTTTATTTTTACTACATTTTTACTACATTTCAGTTGTTTTGACTACAAATGTAAGTAGTTTTTACTATATAAGTCAGTTGGTTTTTGTCAGTTAAAATAACTTACATTGTTAGTTGATTTAACTGAAAAAGTAGTTGATCCCAAAACAACTTGCAAAGCAGTTATTTTAACTGACATTTTCAGTTGAATTTACTAACATAATTTTTTGAGTGTAGGGCCAGCAACGCGGACCGGGTATAGCTAGTATAAAAATGGATGTGTGTATGTATGTGGGTATGTATGTATGTTCCGTATGGACTCGAAAACGGCTGGACCGATCTTGATAAAATTTTCAGGGAATATTCAGAATAGTCCAGGGAGTAACACCGTGTGGTCAGATTTATGAATTTTTGCGTGTGGGTGGAGGGGCGTGGCAAAATCGAATTTTTACATTGCACCACTAATGACATCTATATATAAAAAACCGATGAACCGATTTTGATGAAATTTAAACCAAAGATAGTACTAACTGAGTACTAACTATATGCCAAATTAGAGCGTCATCGGACAAATGGGCGTAAAATGCCTTGCATTTTTGCCGTGGGCGGAGGGGTGGGCAAAATCTAATTTTTACATTGCACAACTAATGACATCTATATATAAAAAACGGATGGACCGATTTTGATGAAATTTAAACCAACGATAGTACTAACCAAGTACTGACTATGTGTGAAATAAGAGCGTGATCGGACAAATGGACGTAAAATGCCATGCCCCTTTGTATTGAATTGAATGTTATTTCTGCATGCTCCGCAATAACGCAAAAACTGTTGATTCGATTTTAATTAAATTTTTAGCACTGATAGTGTTAACCGAGTGCGGAACTATATGCCATGTTATACTACGATTGGAAAAGGGGCGTAAGATGCCACGCCCCTTTGTACTATAATGGACGTTGTTGCCTGTTTCGGCAAAAACAGCTGAACCGATTCTCTTTACATATTCACTACATACACTGCTAACCAAGTGCATATGTAGACCATACATATAAGATCGTTATTGGAAAAAGGAATCAAACTTGCAACGTTCTTTGTACTATACTGCCCACGATTGAACAAAAAGGAGTAAATTGCCACGCCCCTTTGTTTTATACTGAACGTTACATCTGCCTGTTTTGAAATCATGCAAAAACGGATAAGCCGAATCTGTCACTACTGATAGAACTAACCGAGCGGGAACTGTAGGTCATATATAGAGCGCCATTCGGCAAAAGGGTATAAAATGTCACTCCCATTTTTCATAAATAAAAAGTTATTTCCTCCTCTTTCGCAATCACAGAAATTTGCAGCTCAGATAGTACTAATCGAGGATGCAGCATGGAACTTAAGACTATCACGATTCGATAAAAATGCGTTAAATGACACGCCCCTTTGTACTATACTTAACGTTATGTCTGTCTGTTTCGAAATCACGCAAAAACTGCTGAACAGATTTTGTTGATATTTCTCTATATATAGTGCCAACCGAGGGTGGAACCAAAGGTTACTAGCTGGACTCGGACCCGTGCTTTAATTTTGTCCGACACTATATTTAAATTAAGATGCAATATAAAACAGTTTTTTTCTTAGGGCCAGCAACGCGGACCGGGTATAGCTAGTTGTTAATATTTGATATATGTACATTGAATGTCACTGCACTCTTCTTTGCGTTGTAAAAAAAAATACTAATGTCCTTTTTTGGAAATTCCAAAATTTTAATCAAGCAGACGTTACAAAATTTTATGTCACAACACTAGAATCCAGAAAAAAAAATTTATTGTTTTATTAGCTGTTTTGCACCCGGCGTTGCCCGGGTTAAAAAAAATATTATATAATGAATGAGTTTTTTAATTGTCAGTTTATCTACTGCTTCATGACTTTTCACTGGTGAATATAGACCTATTCCTGAGGTTTGGTCGATTTTTTCGACTTTGCTTAGCGTTGGGAACATTGTGCGTACGTGTTCTTCCGTCATGGGAACAAACCTTCTTGGTTGGGTGGAGTGTGTGATGCGGGCCGTTCAAAAAAAGTTATTCGACCATCATAAAAACCTTTTTTAACCAAAAAAAATCAAAAACTTTTTTTTAACAAAAAAAAATCAACACGTTTTTTTGCACCTTGTTTGGAACTTCCCGATTTCAAATCAAAAAAGGAACCCAAAGACATTGCCCAGCAGGTGCAATACTTTTCTGAGTTAATATTGACCATAAAAGGCAACTGTTACGACCCCGACGCAAAGCGAAATAGAAAAAACGAATAATCGCCCCACCCCAATATTAATGTATTTCTTTAATGGCTTTGCGGAACTGGCAGACATAGCTCTCTCTAAAGTACAAAGGGGCGTGCCATTATATGCCTTTTTTATCAATCGCTGTTTAATATTGCCTATAGCACTATTTGTGTTGAAAATTTCATTGAAATCGGCTTAACTGTTTTCAGGTTCTAATATGGCAGTAGTGTTTAAATGAATTGGTTAAGCCGTTTTTGCATGATAGCAAATAAGCTAGAAATAACGTTCTGTATATTACAAATTGATGTGGCATTTAACTTTAATTTGTCTCATCGCATTTTATATGGCATATAGTTACGAAACAGGAAAAAATATTTTTTTAATTTAATACAAAAGGGTGCGGCATTTTAAGCCCCTTTGCCCGATCGCCACGGTAAGTACCAACTGGGATGAAAATTTGCTTAAAATTGGTTTCACCGTTAACGCGTGAGTACGGATCAGTCAAAAATAAATTTTAATGTATTACAAAGGGCCGTGTTCATTCACGCCTTTGTCTGGTGGTGTCTATAGTTTCCGCCTCAATAATTACTTACTGTGGTGAAAATTATAACAACAACGGGTTCGTTGTTTAAGCGTGATTATGGAAAGACAGAATAAACTTTTAGTACATTGCAAAAGGCGTGGTAGTTGACACATACAAAGTGCCCGCCTCTGTTAGTACTATCTATGGAAAAAATGTTGTTAAAATCGGTTCAGTCGTTTAAGCGTTATTAAGGAACAGGCAGAAACACTTTCAATATAGTACAAAGGCGCGTGTCAATTTACGCCCCAATGTCCAAACGCGCTCTATGTTAATCTATAGTTCCCGCCTCGGTAAGTACTTACTACCTGTGGTAAAAATTTCATTCTAATCGGTTTAGCAGTTTATGCTAGATTACGGAACAGACACAAATAGCATTCAATTGAATAAAAAGGGGCGTGTTATTTTATTTATTTTTTAAATCGGTATGGTTGTTTAAGCATGATTACGGAACATGCAGAAAAATCTTTCAGTAAAGTAAAAAGGGGCGTGGCATTTTACGCCCCCTTTCTTTGATCGCCCTCTTTTGTGGATAATACTGTTCGTTTCGGTTAATACTATCTGTGGTGAAAATTTCTTAAAAATCAAGTTAGCTGTTTTAGCGTAATTGCGGAAAAGGCAGAAATAGCTTTCAGTGTAACAAAAAGAGGCGTGGCATTTTACGCCCCTTTTTTCGATCGCCCTCTATTGTGGCTCATAGTTTTCGCCTCGGTTAGTAGTATCTGTGGTAAAAATTTCAGTGAAATCGGTTAAATCACTTCAGTGATTGCGGAACAGGCAGACATAGTCTTTGATTAGTACAAAGGGGCGTGGCATATTACGCCCATTTTTCCGATCGCGGATTTTTCTGACTAGTTCCCGCCTCGGTTTGTACTATCTGTGGGGAAAATTTCATGAAAATCGGTTCAGCCGTTTTTCCGTTATTGCAGGACAGACAGATATAGCTTTAGCATGGTACAAAGGGGCGTGGCACTTTACGCCCCTTTTTTCGATCGTGGTCGCTTATGGCCTATAGTTCCCGCCTCAGTTAGTACTATCCGTGGTGAAAATTTCATGAAAATCGGTTCAACCGTTTTTCCGTTATTGTCTGACAGGCAGATATAGCTTTAGCATGGTACAAAGGGGCGTGGCATTTTACGCCCCTTTGTCCGATCGCGGTCGTTTATGGCCTTTAGTTCTCGCCTCGGTTAGTACTATCTGCGGTGAAAATTCCATGAAAATCGGGTAAGCCGTTGTTCCGTTATTGCCGGACAGGCAGATATAGCTTTAGCATGGTACAAAGGGGCGTGGCATTTTACGCCCCTTTTTCCGATCGCGGTCGCTTAAGGCCTATAGTTACCGCTTAAGTTAGTACTATCTGTGGTGAAAATTTCATGAAAATCGGTTCAGCCGTTTTTCCGTTATTGTCTGACAGGCAGATATAGCTTTAGCATGGTACAAAGGGGCGTGGCATTTTACGCCCCTTTTTCCGATCGTGTTCGCTTATGGCCTATAGTTCCCGCCTCTGTTAGTACTATCTGTGGTGAAAATTTCATGAAAATCGGTTAAGCCGTTCTGTACTTATTGCGGAACAGACAGACAGACAGAAAGACAGACAGACAGACAAACCAACAATCAGATTTATAATATTAATAGGGATAATAATAGGGATTAGAGGCACAGTCATATTATATTAGAATTTAAGAACGCATAATGTGCAGTTCACACTTGCTATGTTTGTGAGTTTAAGGGCTACGTGTTTAAAAAATTATTTTTTCTGTATCCATTACGTTTTTATTCTGTTACTGGTGTTTTGTTAAACAACTTGTTTACGGTCGTAAGTGTGAACCAGACATGTGCACGGATGGTGTTAAAATGCGTTTAGAGACATTCTAAAAAATTTAGAATGTGGACAATATTCTATTCTTAGCGTTCAAAACGAATGAGTTTTTCATTCTATGCTCACAGTGCATGAGAAAGCTACACACACTAGTGTTACGACATTCGTAACACGAATGAACCAACGAGGGAGTACATAGAGAGCCAATGATTTGAAAATACTGTACTCTGAAGCGTGTACTTAGAATGATTTTTATAAAAAAAAAAAATATATTGTTTGGCTATTTGGGGGAATTCTTTTATAAAAAAAATATATGTATGTATGTATGTATGTATGTATGTATGTATGTATGTATGTATGTATGTATGTATGTATGTATGTATGTATGTATGTATGTATGTATGTATGTATGTATGTATGTATGTATGTATGTATGTATGTATGTATGTATGTATGTATGTATGTATGTATGTATGTATGTATGTATGTATGTATGTATGTATGTATGTATGTATGTATGTATGTATGTATGTATGTATGTATGTATGTATGTATGTATGTATGTATGTATGTATGTATGTATGTATGTATGTATGTATGTATGTATGTATGTATGTATGTATGTATGTATGTATGTATGTATGTATGTATGTATGTATGTATGTATGTATGTATGTATGTATGTATGTATGTATGTATGTATGTATGTATGTATGTATGCAAGTGCGAATTAAAATAAACATTTTGTTATGTAGAATAAATGAAGAGGTAAATAAAAAATAATTACGGGGAAAATTAATATATTAATAAGAGTGGATAAAAAAAAATTAATACATGAAAATAAATATTATGGTGGATTAAAAAAATATTTTTCTTTTTCGAAAAATAATGTAAAATGTGGTAAAAATTGTTTTGTTTTATGGCGGAAAATGTAAGGGCCTATAATGATGAAGTATATAGTGTGTTACCGAATACAATTTTTTTTGCCTACGCCGAATGTATCAAAAGTTTGTCTATTTTTTTTTGTATGTGCATTAGGGTGGAGCAAATTATACTTTTTTTGCTTAAAATATTAGTTTAATTTGGAGATTACTGAAATTTGTTTTTATTGTAAACATTTGTTTTTCTGTAAAAAAATTAAAAAAAAAATGTTATTTTTTATTTTATATTTTCAGCAAAAAACTAATTAAAAATATTTTTTTTGCAAAACAAGAAAAAAAATAAAAAAAAATTTCCAGACAAAAAAAATTTTTACAGACAAAAAAAGGAGCACACAGACAACAAATAATTTGGAAATACTGTACTCTGAAGCGTGTGAATAGAATAAATTTTTTAATAAAAAAGAGCATTAAAAAAATATCGAAAAATAAAGAATTCTTATATAAAGGAAAATATTGGGGCGAACTAAAAAAACATTATAAATGTAATGGTTAATAAAAAAAATCATTATGGGGAAAATTAAAAAAACACCGTTTTGTTATTAGCGAAAATAAAATATATTTGTACATACATCCCAGCAGAAATTTTGCTGAACGTTCAGCAGCTTTTGGAAGGGGAACTTGAGTAAAGGAGCGCATCCAATTGCGCTGAATTCATGCATGATTCTCTAAGGCGATGTCCCACTTTAGAGCGCTAGTTGGATACACAGAAACAGCGCTCTTTAGATGCACTGAAATCACGTGTCTTTAGAGCGCTGATTTAAGCAGAATAAAGATGCTGTAAATTCATGTATCTTTTTAGCGCTGATTTAAGCAGATTAAAGATGCAGTGAATTCATGTATCTTTGTAGAGCTGATTTAAGCAGAATAAAGATGCTGTAAATTCATGTATCTTTTTAGTTTTTGTAAAAATGAGATAAAAAACAAAAAATTTACCAATAAATGAAAAAATATTCAAAAGAAGTTATAACAAATGGATCTTAGTTTTTCTGTTTTTTCGTGATTAGAGTTTGTGTTTAATCCAAATCGGTTTATTCATCGAAATAACAAATAAGCATTGGCTGTTTTTTGGTTGGCCTATTTATCATCATTTAAAATGTGTTAAAGGCCTCTTTGACTTTCAAAACTTTTCAAATCACATGATATTTTCCGAATCACATGAAATCGAGTTTGGTGTTTGTTTACGGGTTCATTCAAAGTCAGACAAGCAAAAACAATAAAATTTAAAATTCGTTATTGATAAAATTCAATTTTAAATTTTTCAAAAAATTCAAGAAAGAATTTTAAATATAATTCTTAAAAATTTTATTTTAAATTCTTAGAAGAAATAAAATTCAAAAAATTTTATTTAAAATTCTTTACAGAATTTTATTAATAAAAAAAAATAATTTTATTTCCATAATAACAAATATATTTTGAACAAATAAATATTCAAACCAAAAGTAAAATAACCAAAAATAAAATTCAAACCAAAAATAAAATTCTTTTTTTTTGAGAATTTTATTTTTGGAAATAATAAAATTCAAATGCTTTTGAGAATTTTATTTAAACAAAAATTTTATTTCAAATACCTTATGAATTTTAAATAAAATTCGAATTTTTTCCTTGTCTGTTCAAAGTTGAAATCAAATAACTAAAATTTAAAAAAATATAACAAAAAAATTCATTCGTTTTACTTTACAAAACTTTATGTGAAACAAAATGAAAAAAAAAAAAATCGGAAGTGAACATCAAAAAAATATCGGAAATTTTCATTTTCACATTTTTTATGGGATTTTTTTGGGAACAGCGGTCAAAGATGCTATGATTGAAGCGCTCTTTGCAGCGCTGATTAATGCGCAATAATGATGCAGTCAAATCATGTGTCTTTGTCTAAAACTCATGTTTTTTTATTCAAAATGTGTTAAAAATATTAAAAAGGAAAGCAAGTGTGAAATTTTATCAAAAAATAATTACACATTATAAGTTTTACATAAAAAATCTTAAAAAAAAAATAAAATTTTTTCCCCTTCCTTTTACTGCATCCCTAAGAGCGCTCTTTGGATGCGCTACGGTATGCTATAAACAGATGCTGTGTCGCCAAAATCTCGATTTATTTCTGCTGGGATATGTACATAAGAGTAGATAAAAAAGGTTTACCATTGTACACTCGTTAATCTTACCCACACACAATCAATATACTTGCATATTGTACATAATTTTGCGTCGTCTGTAGGTACATTAAGACACGAAAATAAATATTAGAGTAGATTGAAAAAATCTTTTTATATTTTGAAAAAAAAAGAAAAATATGTAACGTCAACAAAATTATTTTGCTTTATGGTACAAATTGTAAGGGCATATAATAATTAAATATACAGTGTATGACCAAAAACACCTTTGGCCAACGCCAATTATTCGGTTACAAAAACAAAATTATTGTTATTGCAAGTTCACAAAACTTTTAATTACTTTCTTGATGCACAAATTTTTTGGTCTCAAATATTTTTACGAGAGGCAAAATATAGAAAAAAAAATATATTGAGAAAAATAAGACTCAATAAACAATGCAAAATACAAAATACATAAATAAAAAATAACTGTCATACTCATTTTTTTTAAAGACAGAAAACATGTGAACAATTTCAATAAGAGGGAGAGAAAAAATGCCAGCTAGAGTTTGCAACGAAAAATATTTGTTTTCTTATTGTAGTTATGATCTTTTTAGTTGATGGTAGTTTTTTATATTTCGTGAGGCAACGACATGCGCCAAAAATCACAACAGAGGCTTTGGCTTCGAACGAATGGTTTTGGCATTTGTTCTATTATTTGAAAACGCAGAAGAAAATAATTTTATTATAATAGAAAGAAAATTATTTGATGAAAATTATTTGATATTAGTAGATATATAATATTGTTTTAATACATAAATTAAACAACCCGAGTAAAAAAGTTCATATATATTCATATAAAATTACATAAAGCCATCATATATAATCATATATAGTTTAATGCGAAAAATGAGTCGATAAAACGATATAAAAACTTATCAAATTTGATCAAATCTGATCAAATTTGATATAATTTTAATATAATTTTATATAGTTATATGCGAAAATTGGACCCTTTTTTGTATAAAATTGATGCAATTATATATAATTAAATATATTTATATATAAGAAAAAAATGTTTTCCCCCAAAACGCAAAAAATTGACAAAAAAAAATTTGTTTCCAGGACTTAAAAATTTTTAAAAATATTTTTAGGACTTTGAAAATTTTCAAAAAAAAAACATCTCGACTTAGAAAAATTTTCAAAAGTTATATTGAATTATATGTAAAGGACTTAGATTTTTTTTAAATTTTACTCATATAAGATAACATATAATTTAAAAACAGTTGCATAAAGTTTTATATAAAATTTCTTCAAATATTTTGTTTTATCAAATTATATAAAAAAGAAGACAGAATTTTAAAGTTCATATGTAATTATATAAACGAACTTTAAATCATATGTTATTATATAAAAGTCCATATTTTCTGTTATATAATTTTATATAAGAAACAAATTAGAAGTGCAAATATATAAAATCACATATGATGCAACAAAAAATACATATAGTTTTACAAAATAATATATGTATATTAAAGGTGTCCTAACGACTAAGGTAATTTTTCAAAATCACTTTTTAATACGTGGTAGGGTCCTAAATTGTAGTTTTGTATCTAAAAATGAGTAAGCCAAAATTTGGAGACAATCGGATAAAAATAACTCGTGCCGAAAATGGATTGAAGTTTTGGGACACTCTTATCTGATGAAAAAACACGTTTTTTCTAGTTTTTTGAAAAATATTGGTATATGATATTTTTTGTTAATTTTTCTGTTAAGTAATATGAAAATGGTAATAAATTACCTTTCCAAAAAGCTTAAAGAAATTCAAATCGGATGAAAAATAAGCATTTTACGCATACATGCCCCAGACCATTGCATGGTTTTTAAAGCCAAAATTTGAAAATTTTCAAAAATTTTAGGCAAAAAAATAAAAAAAATTAAATTTTACTTTATAATTATATTAAATACATGTTATAGATAAAAACTAACAGATATGGTAGTCTAACTTTTTATTCATTTGGCGTGGGTAGTGATATAATTTCCGCGGATTCCAAAGAAAATGAGTTTTTCTAAAATAATTTAGCAAATATGGGAAACAATTTTCTGTATTGTATTATACGAAGTGAAATACATAAATTCTGTAAATTTTTTGAGAATTCGGGCATCTTTAACCCCTTTTCGTCGAGGTGAAATGACAAATTTGAGACGTTATACATTTCTATAATACAAAATATCTGCATATATCCGATTTCTCAAAAGTTACAGAATTTACGTTTTACACTTCGATCCGCACAATAGAGAACAAATTTTCAAAAATTTGCTTAATTATTGTAGAAAAACGCATTTTATTTGGAGTCCGCGGAAATTTTATCACTACCCGCGCCAAATAAAAAAAAAAGCTTGACTACCATATCTGCTATTTTTAATCTTAAACATGTTTTCAATTTGATCATAAAGTAAAATTAAATTTTTACTATTTTTTTGCCTAAAAATTTTGAAAATTTTGAAATTCTGGCTCTAAAAACCATACAATGGTCTGGGGCATGTATTCGTAAAATGCTTATTTTTCATCCGATTTTAATTTTATTAATCGTTTTGAAAAGGTAATTTAGTACCATTTTCATATTATTTCACAAAAAATTTAACAAAAAATATCAAATACCAATGTTTTTTCAAAAACTAGAAAAAACGAGTTTTTCGTTCTTATAAGAATGTCCCAAAACTTCAATCCATTTTCGGCACGAGTTATTTTTAGCCGATTGTCCCCAAATTTTGGCTCACTCATTTTTAGATACTAAAGAACAATATAGGGCCCTACCAGGTATAAAAAGGTGATTTTCGTTTTTAAGGACACCTCTAATGTATATATAAAACTATATATAATTATATAGGAACTTTTTTACTCGGGAAATGTTAAGATTTTTTTTTAATTTTTATGAAATATTTTTTTATTAATAGAAATTATTGCACCCGAGTAAAAAAGTTTTGATATAATAATATATAATTTGATACAATCATATTAAATTATATATGACTTTTTATATGTTCAGATCTAATTTTATTTAAGATTTGATGCGGCTCCATTTTCGTATCTGAGGTTATACATAAATATATCTGACTTTATATAATTATATAAATCTACATTTATTTATATAAAATAAGATCAACTGGATTTATTTGGATGTGACCAAAATTCGGATCCAATTGTATAATTTTTTATATTTGTGTATCTAAAATAATACAATTAGATAATTATTTGATACAACTTGATACAGCCAATTTTGAGATCAAATTAGATCTAAAAATTTTTTTTTTTACTCGGGCAATTCTTTTTTAATTATTTTTCAAATATGTGACTTTTTTCCTATTAAACGTGTATTCCCGAGTAAAAAACTTCCTATATAGTTGTATATAATTTTATAAACATTATATATGATTAAATAGAATTATATAGAATTTGATGCGAAAAATGAGTCGATAAAACTATATAAAATTTGATCAATGTTCCTTATATTTTCATAAATTTTTTATATAATTTTATGCGAAATTTGGACCCCTATTTTTATATAACAACAGCAAATTTATATAATCATATATAATTATATAAAAATATATAAAATTGTATAAAGCTGTATAAAACTATATAAAGTTACATAAAATTATATATAATTTTATATAATTAAAACAAAATTTTATGATTTATATAAAACTTGATATAATTTTATATAACTTTATAAAATTATATATTGTTTTATATAATTTCATATAGTTGTATATAATTATATCTGATTATATAAATTTGCTGTTGTTATATAAAAATAGGGGTCCAAATTTCGCATAAAATTATATAAAAAATTTATCAAAATATAAGGAACATTGATCAAATTTTATATAGTTTTATCGACTCATTTTTCGCATCAAATTCTATATAATTCTATTTAATCATATTACCCGAGTAAAAATTTTCTGGTCTAATCATATATAATTTGATATAATCTTATATGAGTTAATATGCTTCCGTATAAATTTATATAAAATTTTATCTATCACTTTGATTTGGTTGATCCACTTTATATGGTTAGATATTGCTCCATATATGATTAGATTCGTATTTTGGTTTTGCTCATCAAATTATATAAAAATAGATATTATAAGATCAATTTGATCTAATTAGATTTGACCAAATTCAGGATCAAGTTGTATCAATTTTTATATTTTTTGGTCTAAAGTAATACAATTTGATATTATTTGATACAACCATTTTACGGATCAAATTAGATCTATTTAGTAAAATTAGCATAATATTTTTACTAGGGTATGTTTATAAAATTATATACAACTATATAGGAACTTTTTTACTCGGGTTATTAAACTTAAACAATTTTTATACAAGCTTAAAAATGTATTTAAAAAGTAAAACAAAAAATTCTGACTGCCCGAGTAAAAATTTTAATATTGCGTCACATAAAATTATATAACGTTTGATCTGTCCTCGAATACAATTAGATATTATTTTATCCCAAAAATGGTGGATAGAATTGCATTAAATTAGATTTATTAATATCTTATTTTATTCATTTGTATATAGTATAATACAATTTTGTCCGAAATTTGTCTCTATCCAATGGCATCAAATTATATGTGATTGGATACAATAAGATCCAATTATATCTAATTGTATAACATTTTATCGGGTTATAGTGAATCTTTTTTTGGTTGAAATAACATACATATCACAGGCCAACGATACATACACCAAATAAAGTTTGTGTACGCTTCGAACCAGAAGATGTAGTTTATCAAACTGTAAAAATACTTGTAAAATTTTTAAACTGTAAAAAAAAAACTTAGAAAAATTTCAAACTGTAAAAATATAAAAAAATTGGACTTTATTTCACCCATTTTTTTAATAAATAAGGTTAATCCTAATCTTAATCCGGTTTATTTTTATTGATCCAGCCTTGCATAACCCATTTTGGACCAAGATTCAATTTTCTTTTTTGGAAAAAGGTACTTTTTTAGGATAATTAGCACCCGCTGATCTCAAAAATCTTGTCAAAAAAAATTTTTCAATGTGCCGTTTTCTTAGAAAAGCCTGCATTTCAACTTTTTATGCAATTTTAATATTTGGATTTATTTGCTATTTTATTAATTTATTTCATTATTTTCAAAACAAATCATTTCAAAATAATTCAAATTAGTGGAATTTGATCATTAATTAAATCTAAAAAAAATTTAAATTAGTCAAAAAAGTTAAAAGCCGAAAATTAAAAAATGCTAAATTATCGTTTTTGCTTGAAACAATTTCTGTGCTGATTTGCATTGCACTTCATGGACATAGAAATTGCGGTGGTCAAGCGGGGATATTTTTTTTAATTGCAGAAAGATGAGACTTAACATTCCTAATCATATTTAAGGTCTGAACAGAACAAGCTCGGCACGACTTTTTCCATACGATTTGACAGTTAAAAACCGTGACCGGCACGACAAAAAATTAAAACTTATTTTATTTTATCTCCGGGTTCTCTCAATCTCCCTCCCTCTCACACTCCAGGGTTGCCGCATTTTCTCAACATTTTTTTATTTTTTCATTCACAATGGTGTAACAAACGTACAGTAGTGCCAACTTAATCACATTGACTATGTGATAAGCGATTTTTTTCTGTAAAATTACTCTAATTTTATAAAAAGTTAGCAGCACTGAACAAACAAATGACATTTTTTGCCGTCGCCGTCCCCCATCATTGTTTTGGGCCTATATTCTCCGGCAACGGCAACCGTCCCCCGTGCCGTGCTTGTTCTGTTTCTACCTTTACCCGAAATTCCACCTCATTCATACAAAAATATTTTTTGGAAAAAGATGTTCTCTACTGTTCGAAAAATCGAACAGAGGATCGAAATGGGATAATTAATTATATAGCATAACGATTTTGTTTTTTTTTTATTCTTAAATTTTTCCATTTTTTTATCCAACCTTATAATAAGTTTTTGTTAGTTAAGCCATATGTTTGTGTTTTCCAATTTAAAAAACGCCATATTACATAAAATAAAAGAAATAATCTATCTTGATATGTATTCTCATATAGATGGTTATTTTAATTTATCCTAATATTATTCACATAGTGAAGTCAGTTTTCCTTAAATTTATTTTTTTTGGTTCAGCCTAATATATTTTGTCTTTTAAAATTAAGCATTTTTGTTCCGTTCCCCTTAATGTTTTAACTTTCATAATACGCTAACGCATGTAGAAAATCATTTTTTTTTTCAATCCACTATAATATCTTTCATATAAAACCTTTTTTTGTACATACATACTACTTATTTTTTTCTACAAAACACACATACATACATACATATTTTCTCTTACATACAAAACGCTTTTTTTTTTGCTACCCCCATATTTGTAATTTTTTTTCTACATTTTTTTTTTATAAAACATTCTAAATGATCAGTGTATATAAAAAAAATTCTAACACACGGTGTAATTTTTAGATCTCTACTATGTTTGATATTCTAAAAACGATGGTTTGTTTACATTCTAATCGTTCAAACACGACATGTTGCGCGTTCGTTTAAAAAAGCATAGCAAATTTTTTAATTTGCTGTTTAGCATCATAGTAAACATTCTCATTCCCAAACACTGTACTCTAAAAGTAGTGTACTCTGAAGCGAATGATTTGGTGTCAGCGAAGAAGGGAGTACATTTGAGCTCATGTCTGGTGTGAACCCATATAAGAAAAAAATTGACCCGTGTAATCGCAATTGCCAAAAGATATAAAATCGAAAAGGGGCCCCCTGCATGATAACCCATTTCGATCACCTTTTTCAAAAAAATATTTATGTATAAAAAGGATGAAGTTCAGGTATATTTTGTTACAAATGTTAAGTCTCATCTTTCTGCAATTAAAAACAAGTAAGAAAGTTATAGTCGGTCAAGACCATATAATACCCTACACCAGTGTTTTCCGAAAAATGGGTCCCAAGTCCAAACATGGACCGATTGGATCTATCTTTTGTTAAATCTTTAATTAGTGTAGAAAACACACACAGACAACATTTTAGTGGAATTGGCTTATTTTTGATTCCAATAGACCGATTTAACTTAATATCGGACCAAATTTTTATAAAGGGGACCAAGTCCAAAAATGATCTGATTATATTCAGATAAAAGTAAGTTACCAAAGTACACTCAAAAAAAAAAACTGTAATGCTTGTAAACCTACAAGAAAATTTGCTGATTTTGAACCCACAATTTTTTTGCTAAAGTTAGCAAAAATGTTTTGCCAATAATTAGTTAACTAAATATTTTTTTTTTTTAACTTAGTTTATACACATCTGAGGACCCCATTGGGTTCGGACCCAATAGATCCAGACCCCGATGGGCCTAGACCTAGTTGGGTTCCTTAAAAATCGTCATAGTTTTTGATCCAAAATTTGTGTCCGTTTCGCTCTACCTTGCTTAGTTTTTGAGATACGTGATTATAGGGGACCACTGGGGTCTTGAGAATTAAAAAAACTCGATTACTTCAAAAATATTACTCGGAGAGCTTTTGGACTTTTTGTTGTGTCGGCAATATTTACCGAGATATGAGCATTTTAAAATTTTCGGGAATGCTAACTTTTTTGGATCCAAAGTTAGGGCCCATTAGGGTCCACACATGTGAAGAGGACCGGCGATACTATGGAGATTCTAAGAACCAAAAATGGCCTCCATTTTGCTCTATCTGGCTTAGTTTCCGAGATAGCGCCATTTTTAAGTTTTCTGAAAATAAAAAAAAAATACCATTTATTTTGCTAATATTAGCAAAAAATCTTGTAAAAATGTAGTCAACTCAATTTCAAATATAGCAAAAGAAATTAGTTCAAAGTTTGTTTAAAATTGCTTATGTGCTAAATGAAGTTTACAAGAATTTTTTGCTAACATGCTAATCTCAACTAAAAATTTGCTAAAAGTTAGCTAACTAGCGTTAGCAAAAAAAAATTATTAAATCTACTAACGTATTTTTTTGAGTGTACACCTTTAGCACCTAAGAACAAAATTTTAATCAAATATTTCCAACTTTCATGAATTTTGAGAGATTTATGTGAATATCGGGAGGGTGGTTTGTATGGGGACTACCAGAGGAACTGGTCCGATTCCTTTAAAATTTGGAATGATAATTTGTGAATACAAAAAACGATTACCTACCAAATTTCGAAAGGATATCTGTTATAATACGCCAATAAGAGTCACTTGAGTCAAATTATAGGGGACGTTTGTATGGGCGCTAGGTCTAAACATAGACCGATTTTTCTAATTTCAATAGGCTTCGTCCTTGGGGCAAAAGAAGCTTAAGTTTCAAATTTCAGCCAAATCGGTTTATAATTGCGACCTGTATCATATTTACAACGTTTACATGGACGGACAGACAGACAGACGGACGGACATCGCTAAATCGACTCAAAAAGTTATTCTGAGTCGATCGGTATACTTAAAGGTGGGTCTAGGAACAATATTTCGAGTAGTTACAAACATCAGCACAAACTTATTATATCCTGTACCACAAAGTGGTGTAGGGTATAAATATCTCCCCTTGACCACCGGAATTTATATGTGCATTAAATGCAATGTGCATCAGCACAGAAATTCAAGCAAAAACGAAAAATTTGCATTTTTTTAGTTTAGGCTTTTAATTTTTTTATTAATTAATATTAATTTTATTTAGATTTAATTTATTATCAAATTCCACTAATTGAAACATTTTGAAGCTATTTATTTTGAAAATCTATACTTCTATATCTATACCCGAGTAAAAATTTTCTGGTCTAATCATATATAATTTGATACAATCTTATATGAGTTAATATGCTTCCGTATAAATTTATATAAAATATTATCTATCACTTTGATACGGTTGATCCACTTTATATGGCTAGATATTGCTCCATATATGATTAGATTCGTATTTTGGTTTTGCTCATCAAATTATATAAAAATAGATATTATAAGATCAATTTGATCTAATTAGATTTGACCAAATTCAGGATCAAATTGTATCAATTTTTATATTTTTTGATCTAAAGTAATACAATTAGATATTATTTGATACAACCATTTTACGGATCAAATTAGATCTATTTAGTAAAATTAGCATAATATTTTTACTAGGGTATCTATACTAATATTATAAAGAGGTATGTTTGTATGTTTGTTTTTTTGTTTGTTTGTTTGTTTGTAGAGGGTAATCTCCGGAACTACTTATCCGATTTCAAAAATGTTTTCAGCAATATTTAAAGTGTTCCTCCAGGATGGACATAGGCTAGGTTTCATCGACCACGCCCACTTCTACGCCCACTTTTTGCCAAAAAACGTAAAATTGAAAAATCTCCAAAACTACTGAACCGATTTCAAAAATTTTTTCACCAATACATACTTGGAATGGTCCTTCTTGGTGGACATATGCTAGGTTTCATCGACCACGCCCACATTTACGCCCACTTTTGGGGAAAAACTTAAAATTTAAATATCTATGAAACTACACATCCGATTTCAAAAAAGTTTTCAGCAATATTTAGAGTGTTCCTCCAGGGTCGACATAGGCTAGGTTTCATCGACCACGCCCACTTCTATGCCCACTTTTAGCCAAAAAACGTAAAATTTAAAAATCTCCACAACTACTGAACCGATTTAAAAATTGTTTTCACCAATACATGCTTGGAATGGTTCTTCATAGTGGACATATAGTGTGTTTCATCGACCACGCCCATTTCTACGCCCACTTTTGGCCCAAAAACTTAAAATTTAAATATCAATTTAACAACTCATCCGATTTCAAAAAAGTTTTCAGCTATATTTAGAGTGTTCCTCCAGGGTGGACATAGGCTAGGATTTATCGACCACGCCCACTTATACGCCCACTTTTTGGCAAAAAAAATAAAATTTAAAAATTTCCAAAAATGTTGATCCGATTTCCAAAAATGTTTTCACCAATACTAAGTCTTTCAGAGTAGAAATATTCTAGGTTTTATTGACCACGCCCATTTCTACGCCCACATTTGGCAAGAAAAACGTAAAATTTAAATATGATCAAACTACTCATCCGATTTAGAAAACGTTATCACCAATATACATATATTAAGAATGGTGCTTCAGGGTGGACATGGGTTAGCTCTCATCGACCACACCTACTTCTACGCCCACTTTTGGCCAAAAAACGTAAAATTTCAAACATCCATCAGGTTAGACATAGGAGTTAAAACACCTCAATTCAACCGAAAAAAGTAGTATTTTTGACCTTACCCCTTTCGAATTTGATGAAACTTGGAATATAGTTGGGCCCTTACAAAAAAAATCATAGTGCCAAAATTTTGGACTTCTGGTAGATTTTCTTCCCGAGATATGGGGTCTTGAAAATTGGCAAAATCGAAAATATTTGACAAAAGTGTTTTGAGATAAATAAATATAACTCAAAAAGTAATAACAATACAGGTCTCAGTCAGGTTGCAGATAATAGGTAATAAGACAGCATTTAAAATGGCATTCCCCAAGATTTTTTTTGAAAAAGGTCAAAGGTCATTGGTTTTAACCTTAATTTTTGGAGAGCTATATCTCAAAAAACGATATTTTTAAAATTTTGGAAAAAATATATGTTGTTAAGAATCACCTATACTACTTGAGTTTAAATTTTCAGGATGGAGACTTCATTGGAACTTTTTATATTAATAGAAACATTGTGACAGGAAAGAAAAAGCGGTGTAATTTCCCTTAGAAAAAAAAAATATTTTTTTTTGTCTTTGAAATTCTGGTACCAAAATTCGTTTTTCTGAATGTTTTTGACGTGCTGAGTTCAAATATGACCTTTGAACTGGTCTATCGCTATTACTTTTCAAGATATCAGCACATAAATGTGTAAAAATTGCTCAAATGCTATTGCTGTGTTTTTTTGAACATTTAGGTGCATATATCTTGAAAAGTAATAACGATAGACCAGTTCACAGGTCATATTTGGACTCACCACGTCAAAAACATTCAGAAAAATGAGTTTTGGTACCAGAATTTCAAAGACAAAAAAAATATTTTTTTTTTCTAAGGGAAATTACACCGCTTTTTCTTTCCTGTCACAATGTTTCTATTAATATAAAAAGTTCCAATGAAGACTCCATCCTGAAAATTTAAACTTAAGTAGTATAGGTGATTCTTAACAACATATATTTTTTCCAAAATTTTAAAAATATCGTTTTTTGAGATATAGCTCTCCAAAAATGAAGGTTAAAATCAATGACCTTTGACCTTTTTCAAAAAAAATCTTGGGGAATGCCATTTTAAAGGCTGTATCATTACCTATTATTTGCAACCTGACTGAGACCTATAGTGTTTTTACTTTTCGAGTTATCTTTATTTATCTCGGAACACTTTAGTCAAATATATACGATTTTGTTAATTTTCAAGACCTCATATTTCGAATACTCGAATCACCAGAAGCCTGAAAAATTGTCAAAATCTCTTTTTTGTTAAAGTAAACCCCAGTACTTAATTTCATTTAATTTGGAGGGGGTGCGGTCAACTCCTCGGTTGAATTGAGGTGTTTTAGCTCATAGGCTACGGTTCATCTACCTAAAATTTGTAAATATACGAAACTTATTGTGAGATTTCAAAAATGTTTTCACCAATATTAAGAATTTTCTGTCAGGGTGAGTTAGGGTAGGTTTCATTGACCACTTTGGGTCAAAAGACGTTAAATTTGAAAATCTACCAAACTACTCATCTAACTTCAAAACATTCTGAAAAATGTCCTTTTTGAAATTCCGATTTTACTATGGCAAATACGTGCAAAGTAGTGAACTTTGTAACTTTTTCTATATCCTGAAAAGTTGGTCATAGTAACTTGAAATGTTGGATTCTCCAGCCCAAAAAATCATTCTGAAAAAGTACCTTCTGGAAATTTAGATTTTAATGGGGATAAGGGTAAATTATTGCAATGTGGTACTTTTATTATTTTTTTTAAAGAATGAAGTCTACATGGAACGAAATGAATTGGAATTCGGAACAAAATGGAATAAAATGGGGAACAATTGAATAGAAAAGGAAACGAAATGGAATGGAACGGGGAACGAAATGGAGTGAAACGGGGAATGAAATGGTTTAAATAATTACGATATAAGGGCTCAAAAATTTTCAAGAACATTATTTACCGAAACGAACATGTTTTCAAGCTAAACGGGGCTGTTTTAATTTTATTGTTTATTCTGAATAGTTTTTATAAAAGATAAAAATTAAATATAATAAAAATCCTGTAGGGGAGAATTTTAGAAATGGAGACTCTAATCCTGATCTTTCTTTAATCAGGTATTTAATATTACCGGGGGCGAAGTTCCGAGCGGGCCTGCTAGTAACGAAATAAATTAATAAAATAGCAAATAAATCCAAATATTAAAATTGCATAAAAAGTTGAAATACAGGCTTTTCTGGAATAACGGAACATTAAATTTTTTTTACAAGAGTTTTGAGATCAGCCGGTGCTAATTTTACTAAATAGGTACCTTTTTCCAAAAAAAAAAAAATGAATCTTTGTCCAAAATGGTTAAGTATGTACTATTTAGTTTAAAGTTAGGCATAATTCTGAATGCAAATACTGCTAAAAAATATTTTTTTTAAAAAAAAAAAAACATCCCTCACGCAAAAATTCGACTCACTCTCTAGACACTCACTCAGAATTTTTCAACTCACAATCACGTGATTTAAATGAAAATCACTTTTTTGAGTCACGCAAATCACGGGACCAGCGACCATCTCCAATTCAAATACATAAACAAGAGACAAGTGTCTTTTTATTTGTTTAATCTATAATTTATTTAAAATGAAGTGTCCACCCTTGAAAAAGTTTCGTTGTAGGTCTGAATCCAAAAAGTTTCAAGGCACTTATTTATTACCTTAATGTAGTCACTTGACTTAAATGAAAATCACTCTATAACCAAATGATTTAAATGAAAATCACTCACGCTCACGCGTGAATCACGGGACCAGAGACCATCTCCAATTCAAATACTTAAACAAAAGGCAAGTGTCAGTGGGTATCAGGTTGGTTGGCTACCATTTAATTTCCTCTCTCAAAAAGTTGGTTCTCTTAGTGTTGCCTATGCTATTGCATGTAAAAACTCTCTTAAAGATTAAGAGAACCAATTTATATAAAGTGACATATTGTTTTGGGGCCTATCAAAATCTCTGATATTATTCTTTACTCTATGGCAAGTGTCTCTTCATTTGATTCATCTATAACATCTGTAAATTTTGTTAAAAATGAAGTGTCCACCCTGAAATAGTTTCCTTGTAGGTCCGATTTCAAAAAGTTTCAAGTCACTTATTTATTACCCTAATATAGTACTAAATTTAAATGAAAATCACTCTATAATCACGTGATTTAAATAAAAATCGCTCACGCCTGAATCACGTGGTTTTTTGAGTCACGCAAATTACGGGACCACAGACCATCTCTAATTCAAATACATAAACAAAAGACAAGTTTCTCTTCATTTGTTTCATCTACAACATCTGTAAATTTTATTAAAAATGAAGTGTCCACCCTGAAATAGTTTCCTTGTAGGTTCGATCTCAAAAACTTTCAAGGCACTTATTTATTACCTTAAAATAGGCTTATATTCTGAATTTCAAAAAAATCGGTTAACATTTACGACCTGTAGAGACTTTTGGCCAAAAAACCTACCATCTCGCCCCAGTGTGCACTGTGGGGCGGACAGAAGGACGACTTATTTTAAATTAATTAATATTAACGACAAAACCTTTTGCATACAAATACCAAAACCGATATAAGATAAATACCAATACTTATTAAAAACCGATACCGATTCGAGGCTAAAACCAATACCAATACCCAATACCTAAATAATTCAAAACCAATACCGAAACCTATACCAATTCAACAAAAAATTAAAACCAATACCTATACCAATACACTAGACCACCCAAATTTGCAAAAGTATATTTTTGTTCGCTCCACCGGCAGTTTCTGATAGATTGGCCATAAAAAATAATATCTGTGTAAGAACTGGATCTCTCGGTTGCTTACAGGCCAGTCGATTTGAACTTTTGACCCCAAAAGTGAACTAAAAGCACTACAAAGCTTTTAAGAGCCATAACTCTTAAAATATGCGTTTTTCCAAAAAATACTATATAAGTTTTATTTTGCAGAATAAGAAAGCAAACATTTCCTTCATACAAATTTTTGGCCTAAGTCTAAGACATCGTGGTGTTTTTGGCGGTTAACCCATTACTGCTTGCCCATAGATCGGCTCGTACGATTTTGATGAAATTTTGACATGTGTACCTGGAAGACCACAGAAGTTGCTAGAAAAAATAAAAAAAATTTACCTCAGCTCCGACCTGAGTTATGACATGGGAATTAGGCCGTGTAATTTTTTACTTTTATTTTTTGTTTGAGCTGAAAGGGGTCTAAAAAGTTTCTATTGGGTGTCAAAATAACTCCAATAAATTTTCGTGAAAACCAAAATTGTCCTTACCCCCCCGCATCACGTTTTAGGTGCACTTTTCCTGAGTATTTTCGATTACGAAAAATCTTCGATTTTTGTCAGCGAAAAACAAAAGTTAAACAAAACAAAAAAAAATCTTGTTAAATGTTCACATTTAGCCCAATCTCTTCTCTTTTTTATGAAAAAAGAATTAGCCCGATATCTTGCATCTAGCCCGCGCAAAATTTTTTTAAGTATCAACACTTTTTTGGGTATTTAAATACCCATTAGGCAGGAATGGGTTAAAATAAAAATTTATGTGAAGACTTCATTTAAAACGACCCTCGTTAAAATTTGGACGGAGACTCAAATAGTCGGTATCCATTATTTTGTAGAGCAAGATATGTAGTTTTCATAAACCAATTACATTTGGAATTTATATGGGTAATTTCATTTCGGAAGAGCCCAAAGCTGACTTTAAAGTTTTGATTATCCAAATGCTGTATACAAATTTGTAAAATTAATTAATTTTAAACGACCCTCGTTAAAATTTTAATGGATTACAATCGGTTTCCATGATTTTGAAGAGTTAAAAATGCAGATTTCAAACAAGTGTTGAAAAGTACAGGCATTTTTAGCATTAATTGAAAACATGTTACCAAAATACTATATGAAAAATACTTGGCATCTTATTACTTTTGAACTTGAAGAATAAAAAAATGTTATTACAGTAGAAAATTTCAATGAATTTCATGATTCGGATTGTATTCAAAAGGTCTGCCACACGTTAGATGCCTGGGGAAGTTTTAATAACTTGGCTGATTTTCAACCGATTTTAGTTTTTAGTACCTTATTTGAAAGGCATTTTACTCCAAATCAAAATTCTTTAACCACCTGAATTCAAATTTAACTTAAAATACAATAAAAAATGAAAAAACAGAAAAAAAATCATATTTTTCCTTGTAATCCGTTTTTTTAAATTCAAGGCCGATGCGGGACGCCTTACCCATGTCCAAAAAACCAAAATTTTAATGAGACATATTTTTACCAACAAATGAATGTATCTAGGGTAAGTTATGGTTAATGTCTTCCAATTTAATTATTTTGGAGCACCATATAAAATATACCAGAGTCTAAAAAAAAACTGCAATTTTCAAAATTTGAAAAAAATAGAACTAATTGTGCTCACATCTCGAATTATGGATTAAAAATTGTGTAATTTAGAGTAGAGTTTTTAGACTTAAAAAAAAAATGGAAGGTTTCGGACTTTTTCAAAAATTCGATTTTAATTTTATACGTTAAAAAATAAGTGATAATTAATTCGAATAATTTTTAAATATATGTTTTCTAAAACTACATTTAAATACCAACAAAACGTCGTCCAACTTATTGTAAGAAATCTATATTTTTTACTGGTCAAAATTAATGGAAAATTTAAATTTTTTATTTTTTTTGAAAAAAAAACGACATTTTAAAAAATTTATTACTCAACACCAACTTGGTATAAAAGTCTGAAAATTTGAGTGAAAGTTGCATTTAATACGTACTAAAATGTATCCAAAAATATTAATCGAAGGGGGTCGGGTCTAAAAGTGAGTGATTTGGCCTGGAATTCCCCAAAATTTTCCAAAAAGTACACATCTAACTCTTCAAAATCATGGAAACAGATTGTATCCACTAAAATTTTAACGAGGGTCGTTTAAAATTAAGTAATTTCACTAATTTTTATACAGCATTTGAAAAATCTGAACTTCAAAGTCAGCTTTGGCCTCTTCTGTAATGAAATTACCCATATAAATTCCAAATGTAATTGGTTTATGAAAACTACATATCTTACTCTACAAAATAATGGATACCGACTATTTGAGTCTCCGTCCAAATTTTAACGAGGGTCGTTTTAAATGAAGTCTTCACATAAATTTTTATTTTAACCGCCAAAAACACCACGATGTCTTAGACTTAGGCCAAAAATTTTTATGAAGGAAATGTTTGCTTTCTTATTCTGCAAAATAAAACTTATATAGTATTTTTTGGAAAAACGCATATTTTAAGAGTTATGGCACTTGAAAGCTTTGTAGTGCTTTTAGGTCACTTTTGGGGTCAAAAGTTCAAATCGACTGGCCTGTATGCAACCGAGAGATCCAGTTCTTGCACATATATTATATTTTATGGCCAATCTATCAGAAACTGCCGGTGGAGCGAACAAAAAAATACTTTTGCAAATCCCATACATTTTTTGGGTGGTCTACAATACACCCAAGGAAATAAATATACTGCCAAGTAGTTTTTGCTATTTTTTTTTTATTTTATTTAAGAGATAACCAATAGACATAACATGAATAAATATCTTTGAAGTAATATTAATTTATCCATATGCAATTCAATATAATAACTAAATCCCACGATATTTTTTAAAACATTTTTTAAAAACTCCGAAGGAAATAAATATACTGCCATAAACTAAAAATGACAATTATAATTAAAAAAGGCCGTGATAATGCACGCTGCATGGTACTTTTTAGAGTTCTGATTTCTTCTAAAAATTGTGAGACAAAAAAACCTGAATTGTTGTGATTTTAAATAAAATTCAACTTGGAAACATCATTTTCTGACGAAAAAAATTTAAAAATAAATGAATACAGGGATGCTGGGTCTTGAAACCGTTAAAACGCAAAAATTATGAGAAGATCTGATAAAGAAATAGTTAATGTAATTAAAATAGGATTCATCTTTGGTTTAATCACAAGACTATGGTGTCATTCATCTATTGATACTCGCCAAATTAGAGAGATTTTCCGAAAGCGAGCAAACATCATCAAACTGCTTTTGAAATCGAACAAGATCTGGCTATAAATTTATCCACTAGACGTGTCAGACAAATATAGCATTTTGCACAAATCATTTAATTGGTAAGATGTAACTCAAATCCAGCTTTGAAAGCACATCACAAAACGAACAGACCGCAGTAAGCTAAAGAACATCTCCTGTGGGATGATGAGTGGCAAAATGTTGTGTTCAGTGATGAAAAAAGTTTACATTAGATGCCCCTGATTGTTTTAATAAGCATTGGTGTGAAACATGGACTTTATCGCCAATAAGGCTACATCGCAGTTTTGGTGGTAGTGATCTAATGGTTTGGCCGGAGTTTCGCTGTAAAAAAAGACTCCGATATGTTTTGTATCCAGCAAACTGAATTCTCAGAACTACGTTAATCTCCTGGAGAATGTCTTATTACCATATCTTAAGGATACAGAGCTTCCAAATCCACTATTTCAACAGGATAACGCAAGATAAGGGCTGTTTTTGAGTGGTTTTACCAAAAAACTTAGCAACAATGAGATGGCTAGCACTCAGTTCTGATCTGAATCCTGTTGGAAACGTATAGGGGATACTTAACAATAAAGTTTATAGTCGCGGACGTCAATCTATCTCTTTAAGAGAATTAAAATATGAGTTATTGAGGATGTGGGATGAAATTGATCTGCCAGTGCTTTAAAATTTGGTCCATTTAATTACCCGAAGAGTAGAGGATGTAATTTGCATTTTCGGAGATTACACCGATTTTGAAAAAGTGCAATTGTAAATAAGATTACATGACAAAAAATATTTTTATTTAATTAAATGCTTTTGGCAGTATATTTATTTCCTTTGGAAATTAAAAAAAATAAATAAAAAATTAAAAAAAATATATATATTCGATTAGAGTTTTATTCTAGTTCGAGGCCCAAAAATATTTCTATTTATGATATTGTCATAATAGAGTATTTTTAATTTATTGCTTTAAAAAAGTTACTATCTCATAGTATGTCTGTACTGATCAGTTTCATCCCCACTAAAGGAATCTTCAGCAGACTTTAGAGAATCATCGTTGGTCAATCAAACATCAAACCAGACATAATATTTGATATATTTCCCAAGTTATATGAGAAGTACTATTATGAATAGTACTTCTCATATAACTTCTCCTTTAGTGGGGATGGAACTGATCAGTACAGACATACTATGAGATAGTAACTTTTTTAAAGCAATAAATTAAAAATACTCTATTATGACAATATCATAAATAGAAATATTTTTGGGCCTCGAACTAGAATAAAACTCTAATCGAATATATATACATATATAAAGGCCGAATAAATACATTTTATTTTTATGTACCTTTTGGTACTAAAAATAAAAAAACAACATTTAACACAAAGTTTAGTACGACTTATCCTACCAACACTATTGTTTGGTTAGGCACTGTTGTTATTGTAAAATAACAGCAACACATATATTAATAGTTACCGACGGTGATTTAATATATACAATTTTTGCTTTAAAAGAGTTATTTTTGTTGGAAAACAGATTTCGGACCTTCATAATAGTACTTCTCATATAACTTGGGAAATATATCAAATATTATGTCTGGTTTGATGTTTGATTGACCAACGATGATTCTCTAAAGTCTGCTGAAGATTCCTTTAGTGGGGATGAAACTGATCAGTACAGACATACTATGAGATAGTAACTTTTTTAAAGCAATAAATTAAAAATACTCTATTATGACAATATCATAAATAGAAATATTTTTGGGCCTCGAACTAGAATAAAACTCTAATCGAATATATATACATATATAAAGGCCGAATAAATACATTTTATTTTTATGTACCTTTTGGTACTAAAAATAAAAAAACAACATTTAACACAAAGTTTAGTACGACTTATCCTACCAACACTATTGTTTGGTTAGGCACTGTTGTTATTGTAAAATAACAGCAACACTAGGGGTGGGATAGTGCACGTGTTTTCGATTTCGACACGCTAGAACCGCTTATTTTGTGAGGTTCGTAAAAAAAATACATGGGCCAAAAAATGGGGCAAATCGGATAGGATCTAGGGGTCGCTCATCGGGGTCAAAGTTGGGCGTAGAGGGGAAAAAATCCACAAAAAGCCCCAAAACTCCCCTGGTTTTGCTCCTAGAGGGGTCAAATGTGAGACCGGCCCCCATTATTTTTTCCCCCTGAACACTTTTGCCAAACATACCTAAGCCCTATCTCCAATCCCTTAGGGGGGTCCTATACAAAGGTTCAATTTTTAAAAAATCTTGCTCCTACCGCTCTAGCTATCCTAGAAGTCACCCTAGAGGAATCAAATGTATGACCGACCCCCAATAGTTTTTCAACCCCAACATTTTCTTAGAACATACCTACCCCCTATCTTCAATCCTTAGGGTGGTCCCCATACATTTTTTTTATTTTTTCTTAAATTGTCATATTAAATCAGCTCCTATCGGTCCAATGGTGCCTCCTAGAGGGGTCATTATCAAGACCAACCCCCATTAATTTTTAGCCCCCAACACTTCTTTTAAACAAACTAATTCCATATCTCCAATTCCTAAGGGGTCTCCCACACAAAACGACCTTTTTGTAAATCTTGCTCCCACCGCTCTAACTATCGCAGGGGTGACCCTAGAGAAGTTAAATGTGTGACCAACCCCCAATATTTTTTTAGCCCCAACATTTTCCCCAAACAAACCTACCCTCTATTTTTAAGCCTTAAGGGTGTCCCCACACAATTTTTTATTTTTTTAATTTTTTTTATAAAATTTGCGCCCACCGCTCCCACTGTGCCTTTTAGGGACGGGAAATGCAGACTGACCCCCATTAATTTTTGCCCCCTACATTTTTTCTGAACATACCTAAGCCGTATTTCCACTTTGTAGGGGTGCTCCCCTGGGGAAAACTAAGTGTTTAAAACCAAATTCGGCAAAACGTCTGGACCAGGAGTGCTAATGTTTGCGCGTTTTAAAGAGCAGAGGGAAAATATAAAGACAAACCATACAGTCTTGGCATATAAGATGAGGAAGTGGCAGGCAACATACCAGCTCAAGTCCAAACTGACATCAAGGGCTCAAATAAAAGAAAAGCAACTTAGAGACGACTACAAGAAGTTTCTTGAAATTGTTTTATTATACCTTGGCGAAAATATTCCTAATAAGCATTTTAGCCCACCAGGACCCATCAGTCATGCTCGATGGATGGCAAAAGGCATATATTGCCTAAAAATTTTTTTGTTCCGAAAATATATCGGTTTGGCCAAAAAAGAATTAAATGCACTTCTTGATGTGACCCTTTCCATCATAACAATTTACGTAAAAGCTTGGTTTAGCGCTACCAAAGCAATAGAAGCTCCAAATAATGATTTGAATTTTTTGAAAGCGATTGCCAATTATGCTTCAATTGATAAGATTCTGTCGCAACGATTGGTCAAGAGATTCTGTGGACATCTCTGGTATCTCAGTGGCGAAGCTGTTGCTCTCGCACTATTTGATCCGAATATCTCTAGTGAAATAAAACGAAAAATGTCGAATGCAATTCGTATATTTGAGGAAGAGAAAGAGGAGCTGGAGGAAGAGTTATCTGACGATGAGATGGACGAATCGTCTAACGAAGACAGCGAGGAAGAAGAAGACGATGATATCGGGGAAGAAGATGCCTCAGAGGATAGCGGCGACAGTGGCAACAAGGATTGTAATCCTCCAGTACATGTTGTTGGATTCGAAGGTGTAAAAAGAATTAACATGGCATCGAAACAAGTGAATCAAGAACTCATGAAAACTGATTTAAGCCACTACGTCACACCTGAGACTCCAAAATTTTTTCCACGCTTCGGAATAACAACAAATTTCATTGCTTCCGATCCAAATACTTGGGAAAATCGTCAGGACTACCAGCGAGCGCTGCAAATATTACGTAAATTACATGTTGTCAGCGACGCTGCCGAAAGAGGCGAAAAATTAATAGAAGACTATAACAACGTGTTGTGCCATAACGAGGAGGAAAAAATAGTTTTGCTTCAGGTCGTGGCCGAAAATCGGAAACAATATCCATCACACGATTAAAATAAATTAATTTGATTTATAGTTATATTATTTATCATTTTTTATTATTTTCAAGTTAAAAAAATATTTTTTTACGCTTAACAAAAGTTACTATTAAATTACAAATTAAAGACCTCGGATTTCTCGATAAAATAAATAAAAAAATTCTGGGGTAACACCTTGAAGATAGAGGGTAGGTATGTTTGAAGAAAATGTTTTGGCTAAAAAAATATATGGGCAGGTCCATACATTTGACTTCTCTACATACATTACTAATTTAGTTTTCCCCAGGGGAGCACCCCTACAAAGTGGAAATACGGCTTAGGTATGTTCAGAAAAAATGTAGAGGGTAAAAATTAATGGGGGTCAGTCTGCATTTCCCGTCCCTAAAAGGCACAGTGGGAGCGGTAGGCGCAAATTTTATAAAAAAAAATTAAAAAAATAAAAAATTGTGTGGGGACACCCTTAAGGCTTAAAAATAGTGGGTAGGTTTGTTTGGGGAAAATGTTGGGGCTGAAAAAATATTGGGGGTCGGTCACACATTTAACTTCTCTAGGGTCACGCCTGCGATAGTTAGAGCGGTGGGAGCAAGATTTACAAAAAGGTCGTTTTGTGTGGGAGACCCCTTAGGAATTGGAGATATGGAATTGGTATGTTCAGAAGAAGTGTTGGGGGCTAAAAATTAATAGGGGTTGGTCTTGATAATGACCCCTCTAGGAGGCACCATTGGACCGGTAGGAGCTGATTTAATATGACAATTTAAGAAAAAATAAAAAAAAATGTATGGGGACCACCCTAAGGATTGAAGATAGGGGGTAGGTATGTTCTAAGAAAATGTTGGGGTTGAAAAAATATTGGGGGTCGGTCATACATTTGATTCCTCTAGGGTGACTTTTAGGACAACTAGAGCGGTAGAAGAAAGATTTTTCAAAAATTGAACCTTTGTATGGGACCCCCCTTAGGGATTGGAGATAGGGCTTAGGTATGTTTGGCAAAAGTGTTCAGGGGGAAAAAATAATGGGGGCCGGTCTCACATTTGACCCCTGTAGGAGCAAAACCAGGGGAGTTTTGGGGCTTTTTGTGGATTTTTTCCCCTCTACTCCCAACTTTGACCCCGATGAGCGACCCCTAGATCCTATCCGACCTCCCCCATTTTTTGGCTCATACACTTTTTTTACCAACCTCACAAAATGAGCGGTTCTAGCGCTTCCAAATATTGCTGCTTAAAATCTCACACGACACTATCCCACCCTTAAGCAACACATATATTAATAGTTACCGACGGTGATTTAATATATACAATTTTTGCTTTAAAAGAGTTATTTTTGTTGGAAAACAGATTTCGGACCTTCATAATAGTACTTCTCATATAACTTGGGAAATATATCAAATATTATGTCTGGTTTGATGTTTGATTGACCAACGATGATTCTCTAAAGTCTGCTGAAGATTCCTTTAGTGGGGATGAAACTGATCAGTACAGACATACTATGAGATAGTAACTTTTTTAAAGCAATAAATTAAAAATACTCTATTATGACAATATCATAAATAGAAATATTTTTGGGCCTCGAACTAGAATAAAACTCTAATCGAATATATATACATATATAAAGGCCGAATAAATACATTTTATTTTTATGTACCTTTTGGTACTAAAAATAAAAAAACAACAATTAAAAAAAATATATTTTAAGATTAGTTTCTATTCTGAATTGCATATGGGTAAATTACTATTACCACAAAGATATTTGTTTATGTTATGTTTGTTAGTTATCTCTTAAGTGAAAGAAAAAAAAATAGCAAAAACTAATTGGCAGTATAAATATTTCCTTGGGTGTACTAATATAATTTTAAAAACCAATACCAATACTTTTATCGAATTGGTACCCATCCTTGGTTAAAACCGATTTTGGAATTAAAGATTCGAAATTCAATATGGCGGATCAAATAAGCCGAATATGCTTTTGTAATTCTTAGCTAATTGTACTAAAATTAACCATTTTCGATGTATTTAGGGTCGGTAATTACGAATATGAGCTCCAATTTTTTAAATACAAAATGGCGGATACAATATGACGACAAATAAAATATGATATTTTTTCTATGTTGTCTGATTTTAATGGTTTTTCGGATGCCAAATCTGATTTCAACATCAAATATTTAAAATTCAAAATAGCGGATCCAATATTTCGGACAAGATATTTAAATTATTGATTTATATCACTAGGAAATGTTTGGGTAACACGAATACGGACTCAGACTTTTTGAAATCAAAATGGCGGATCCAAAATGTAGGACATAGCATTTTTAAAAAATGTACAATGTAAACATTCCTAAGTTTTATAAATCCCTCTTTTTGCTTTTATCAGAAAATTTTAATAAAATATTTCTCTTTTAAATGCGTCAAAAAGTTAATATATTCAGTGGAACATTTAAGAGAGAACTCTTTTATTTCCAGTTAGCATTTGCCATTAGCATTTTGTTAAACTTCAATAGTACGTTAAAATTGTTTATTTCGGATACCTTGTATGTAAAATATTTGATACGTTTGTCAAATAGTTTTCGGAACAATTTCAAAAGATGAGGAGAGCCATCCGTATTGTAAATTTCATAAATTTATTTATTTTGTTTGTGTTAAGTCTAAAAAAACAAAAGTTTTATTCAGAAAATTTTGACAGGTCGACTCACATGTCTGCTCGTCTGGAAAATCTTCTAACTGAGGAATGGGAGATGGTAATATTAAAATAAGTTAAAGAACAATTTTCAGATTTTGAAACAGGGATTCTCCAGAAAAAAAAATATTTTTTAAAAAAATTAAGACTAGGTTTTTATGGTCTAAAAATGCAACATTTCTAAAGTCAATATTGTCAATGATTTTTTTAAGCCGAAAATGTCGATAAAATGATAAAAATAAATAAAATATTATCAAAATTGGTTGGAACTTTGTTTAGGAGAAATTACACAAAAATTACACAAAAAAATTCATTATCCAAGGATTTTGAAATTGTCCCACTTTTGTGTAACTGAAGAACTTCTCTTCTTGAAAAGCAGCAACAAAAAAATATCTATATGAATTGTTTTTTGTGTTCTTTTGCATTATATATTATTAAAGCTGACATATTTAGTGATGCATTTAAGTGGGAGCTATTTATATTCGTCTACTTTAATTTTCAGATAGTGACATTTAGGGGCCCCTGTAGGCTAGTTGGTAGCGTGCTAGCCTATGAAACAGGGGGTCGTGGGTTCGATTCCCACCAAAACCCTTGGTCGATTTCGCTACAACGAGACGACGGTCATTGTTACCAGTTCTCGGTTAGGTTAAAATTATTTAAAATGAGTTGTAAATAAAAATTGGAAAAATAAATAAAAACTGATCATTGGATCAAATTATTATTATATAGTGACATTTGATTTTCATTTTTGCGAGACCGACATTTAAAAAAATACTTAAAAAAAGATAACAAAAAATATCTGTCAAATTAGCAAAATAATCTGCTGAAAATCTTCACAAAAACTTTGTGAAACTTAGCAGATAGAATCAGCAAAAGTTCTGCAAAATTTCTGTTGTTTTCAGAAATTGAATAGCAGAGAACTCTGCTAAAATATTAATTTCAGCAGAAAAATCTGCTAAAAAGTTGTTATTCTAAATTGAAAGTCATTTTACAAATTTTTTGACAGAGGTTTTCTTTTGAGTGCAGTTAAATTTGATGCACAACATATTAGTGAACATAATTTTATTTTATAACGCAGTAACATATTAACACCAATTTCGATTTAATTTCAAATCGCTTTGAAACGCCGAATTTTACCTAAATGCGTTTTTTTAAAAGCTCATATTATCTAAAGTATTGTTCCAAAAAAAATAATATAGTTTTATTTTGTGTCCAATTTTGTTTATACTTTAGCCATTTTTTTAGCCCACATTAAAATGAAAAAAAAAAAAATAATAATAATAATTTTTCATGAAGCTCAACAAATATTCGTAACTAAAAAAATTTATAATATTAGTAATTCACATAAATAAATATTTTTTTTTTTTTAGAGATCTTCAAGGAAACAACATAACGGTGATTTTCGAGTCTGATTTTCAAAGATTAACCAAACTAAGAATATTGTAAGTATAACAATAAAACATAAGCAAAATTAATAGCGGTATTCACTCTTGGTTGCGAACTACCCTTGCAGGCCTGTCAAAACTTGCATATCTGGTATAAGTGCTAAAGAAATCAAGACCACCACAACAACAAAATATATGAAATCCCGCGCAAAAAAATGTATGGTAAAACATCTTAGCAAAAAGTGGTTAATGGGTTGTGTAATGATCAGAGCTTCGAAGAACGAAATCCTTTTCGAATGAATTCTCAAACAAATTCATTCGATTTTTATAGTCAGTGAATGCATTCGATTTTATAAATCAGCATTGAATGCAGTCCTTGGAATGCATTCGATTTTTTGTTCACTCGATTTAGAAAAATCGAATGCATTCAATTTTTTATCATTCCTTTGCGAATGCAATCGATTTTTAAAATTTTTAAAAGTTTTTTTTTGTCATCAGATTCAAAAAAAAACTTTAAATGGCGACATTGCAAAAACTAAGCAAATTGGAGAAAAACGGACATAATTTTTGGTTTGCATTTCAAAAATGTTTAAGATGCAAATTTCACGCTAAATACTGCTTACACGACCGACAAATTTTTAGTTATCCGTTTTTTTTTTGTTCTCATTTATAAATGTATAAACATTTTTTAAATTAAACTTTTTATGCAATGAATGAATAAGCCATTCGATTTTTCAAATTGATTACATTTGCAATTAAATGCATACGATTTTTAAAAGTCGAATGAAAAAAAATTAATGCATTCGATTTTTGAAAGTCGAATGAAAAATAATTCGAATGCATTAGACATGTATAAATCGAATGAAACTAAAGTGAATTCATTCAATTCGCTAAAATGTGATTGGGTAATGCAATCACAAAATTTTCATTCGGAATGGTAAATAGAATTAAGGAATGAAATCCTTCGAAGCTCTGGTAATGATTACCAAGTGCATTACGTATAATAACTACACAGAAAAAAAAGTTCATACTTGGAATTAATTAATTCATAAATAATATGAATCGTACGTTTTTTTACCCTCCAACTACAGTATGAGGGTATACTTACTTTGTCATTCCGTGTGTAACGCATCGAAATATCGGTATAGGACCACATAAGGTATGGGTGAAATCAAAAAATGTCAGTGTTTTTGAGCCAATATTGTACAAACAAAATATTTTAATTTTTGGTGAATTTTTTTATTAAAAACGATATGTTACATCACTACTAATATAACTATAAAATATCTCTTCTACAAATTGTTTCAAACAAATTTTATCGACAATTTTATGGTTTTTTTGGTGACGGAGTTTACATTCACCGTACAAATATGAGGGAAAAAAATTTGAGTAATCACTTGTTTGAATTTAGAAACCAAAATTGAGTAATTTTTTAATTGACGCAATTAAAAATTTACTCAAAAATTAAAAAGAAAAATTAAGTAAATAATTTAATAAAAATTTAATAGTTTTTTTAATTTTTTTAAGCTTTCATAGTTTTTTGAATTCTCATTTAGTTTATTGTTTTTTGTATATGTATATGAAAGTTTGTAATCGTCTTTATAAAATTCTAAATTCTTTATAAATCTATGTCTTTGAGATATAAATATGTTTGGTAAAGTTTGAAAAACAAGTTTTTTTTTTTTTGTAAAAAAAAACTAAAACTTTTTTAAACTTTTTAAAAAAATAAATTGGTAAATTTTGAGTAAATTTTTAATTGTGTCAATTAAAAATTTACTCAAATTTTTTTTCAAACATTAAATAAATTTTTATTAAAAATTTACTCAATACTATTAAATCGTTTACTGGTGCAAAATTGAGTAATTTTTTACTCAATATAGTAGAATCTCACAAATTAGAACTCTCACAAATTAGATCTGTCCAGAAATTAGAACCGGCAATTTTAATGTATTGAACGCTCTAAAATTAGAACCTGTGGTTCTAATTTCTGGAAGTTTTTTTTTTTGTTTTTATTTACACTACAAAATATTTGTTTTTATAGTTTTTTTTTAAACTAAATAGGGGAAAACCCGAATTGTATGTAGTAACCGCTCTAAAATTAGAACCAGTGGTTCTTATTTCTGGAATTTTTGTTTGTTTTTATTTTCACAATTCCATAAGTGTAAGAGAAATCGAAAAATGGAATGAAGATGGGTTTAATGACGGATCAAATAGCAGTGACGATGATATAATCGATGTAACGCCTATTATTTCTCATTTCAAAGCCCTTAAAAGTGTTTTCTGCAAATTTAATGTGTTATAGTAATTTAATATTAACAAAAATATGGTTTTGTGTTAAAATAAAGCAGTCGTAACTGTTTTTATTATTATTAATTTATAATTTTCTTTCAAAAAAAAAATGTCCAGAAATTAGAACTTTTCAGAAATTAGAACTACCCGAGGAACAAAGTGGTTCTAATTTGCGAGATTCTACTGACAAAAATTTTTATTTTTAGTTGAAAACAAAAAAAAATCGCTTGAAATATCTCGTTTTTCACTTTTTACCACTGTACACTAAATTAATTAAAATTATTAAAATTTGAGAGAGCATAGCAAAAAAAGTAAACAACTTACAACACTAATTTTGACAGCTATTGATGGAGAATTTTATCCTCTTTAAACCCATAAAAAAAATATTACAATAACCAACTTCAAATTTTGAATTAATCCTCAGTTTTGATAGTGTTCAACCCAATGTGCGGCGGTTTGAAAATTGTCGGATTGGGGGTCGGAGGGTAGTAGGGTAAAATTGATAACTTCTGAACCAGGGTTCAGATTTTTGGGCTTGTTGGAAAGTTCATTGGGAGACCTTTCGGAATCAATAACAAAAAAAATTAAAAAAGGTGAAATCGTCGAGATACAGAGCTTTTAAAAATAAAATTTGAAAAAAAAGACATGAGAATTTGCACATACCCGGTGAAAAATGTTCATATATGAATCATATGTGGTCCATATATGGACATCTATGTTCATATATGTAAATATATGTTACACATGCGAAAATTGGCGGCATGTGTACATATATGGCATGCGTTCATATATGTACACATGTGTTCATATGTGTTTCATACATGGTTGTCCATATACCGCCAATTTTCGCATATGCTCATATATTAAACATATATGTTCATTAAAGGTGTCCTAACGACTAAGGTAATTTTTCAAAATCACTTTTTAATACGTGGTAGGGTCCTAAATTGTAGTTTTGTATCTAAAAATGAGTGAGCCAAAATTTGGAGACAATCGGATAAAAATAACTCGTGCCGAAAATGGATTGAAGTTTTGGGACACTCTTATCTGATGAAAGAACACGTTTTTTCTAGTTTTTTGAAAAATATTGGTATATGCTATTTTTTGTTAATTTTTTTGTTAAGTAATATGAAAATGGTAATAAATTACCTTTCCAAAAAGCTTAAAGAAATTCAAATCGGATGAACAATAAGCATTTTACGCATACATGCCCCAGACCATTGCATGGTTTTCAAAGCCAAAATTTGAAAATTTTCAAAATTTTTAGGCAAAAAAATAAAAAAAATTAAATTTTACTTTATAATTATATTATTTACATGTTATAGATAAAAACTAACAGATATGGTAGTCTAACTTTTTTTTCATTTGGCGTGGGTAGTGATATAATTTCCGCGGATTCCAAAGAAAATGAGTTTTTCTAAAATAATTTAGCAAATATGGGAAACAATTTTCTGTATTGTATTATACAAAGTGAAATACATAAATTCTGTAAGTTTTTTGAGAATTCGGGCATCTTTAACCCCTTTTCGTCGAGGTGAAATGACAAATTTGAGACGTTATACATTTCTATAATACAAAATATCTGCATATATCCGATTTCTCAAAAGTTACAGAATTTACGTTTTACACTTCGATCCGCACAATAGAGTACAAATTTTCAAAAATTTGCTTAATTATTGTAGAAAAACGCATTTTATTTGGAATCCGCGGAAATTTTATCACTACCCGCGCCAAATAAAAAAAAAAAGCTTGACTACCATATCTGCTATTTTTAATCTTAAACATGTTTTCAATTTGATCATAAAGTAAAATTAAATTTTTACTATTTTTTTGCCTAAAAATTTTGAAAATTTTGAAAATCTGGCTCTAAAAACCATACAATGGTCTGGGGCATGTATGCGTAAAATGCTTATTTTTCATCCGATTTTAATTTTATTAGTCGTTTTGAAAAGGTAATTTAGTACCATTTTCATATTATTTCACAAAAAAATTAACAAAAAATATCAAATACCAATGTTTTTCCAAAAACTAGAAAAAACGAGTTTTTCGTTCTTATAAGAATGTCCCAAAACTTCAATCCATTTTCGGCACGAGTTATTTTTAGCCGATTGTCCCCAAATTTTGGCTCACTCATTTTTAGATACTAAAGAACAATATAGGACCCTACCAGGTATAAAAAGGTGATTTTCGTTTTTAAGGACACCTCTAATGTTCATATATGTAATCATATGTGAAATATATATTATTCACATTTGAACATTTTTCACTGGGTAACGTCAATTTGCTCAGTCAGATGACAGGTAACTTATGTTTTTTTTTCTCTTAAAAGATAGCCCTACTTTTTACCTTTCCAAAATGCCCTAAAAGAAGCCCAGAGGTCTTACCGTTCCAAAGTTATGATTAGGGCAAGTACTTTCATGAAAATGCATATTTTTACTCAGCATTGTAAACATAGCATAAATTAAATATCTATCCGAATCAAAGAATTTGCAATAAAATGGCATTGATTTGTAGTTGCATATTTTTGCATATTTTGGTATAAATGCATATTTTTGCATATTTTGATATAAATTAGACTTTTTTTAAATTTCATCAATATTTTTTTAAAACTTCCTTATACCTACTTTACACTATTATACTTTTCCATTATACAAGCGTAATTTCACCATGTTAGGGAAATATTTTATAATTTTTTTTTTCTGGAAATTGTTCTCTTATTCGATACGACTAGGTCTCAATCAAAAAGGAATATTTAAATCCTTTAGAAGTTGGTAAATTATGATGTGTATAATGGAAAAGTGTGATAATGTAAAGTAGGTATTAGGAAAATTCAAACCCTATCCCCTATTTTTTATAAAAAAATGTATTTATTTATCGAAATCATATTCTAATGCATTTTTTAAAGAAAATGGATTCTGGAAGTATAATTTTTAGATTCTGAAAAATTTTTCCTATTTAAAATGTTCCTTTTCTGAGATATTTATGAATATCTCTTCACTAATCGTAAAGAAAAAAATGTTTTCGAATTTAAGATTTTTACAGGAAAATTGCATTTTTTTTATTAGAGTTAGGGTGGGGTCTTTTGCCTTTAAGTTAATTTTTTGACTTGAAAATCGGAAAATTCCGAAAAAAAGTATTTTAAAAATAAATAATTTTTTTTAGAACAAAGAACACAAAGTATTGAAAAATAACTTGTATTGTATTTTAATATTTTTTTTTCTTTTAGAAACTTATATTATAAGTATAATTTACTTTGCAGTCCAAAATAAAAGAGCTAGACTCCCGACATTTGGCACAAATATGTCATACGTTCCTAGACAGGTTAAGTTCGTAAATGAGCAAAATCGGACGAAGAGGAAAAAAGTTAGTACCATTTTTTTACATGATTTTTTTGTGTTTTTGTTTAACAAATGCAACATTTTTATACTACAAGAAGCTCAAAGTCCTGCATTTGGACCCAAAAAATTTCGTTTTTTTCGGTCCGCCCTCCTTTTAGGGGCGTGGAATAATTTTTTTTTAAATATTGATAACTTGTATTTCTTTAGCGCAAAAAGCATAAGAATGAATTTTTAAACACATATTCGAGAGGAAATTTGTCCCTTCCCCAAATTACCACTTCCGCCCCCCCCCCCCAAAAAAAAAGAAAACGCCCCTGCATTTTTTTTTGCATGTTGGAGGGTATAAAAGGTTCGGCCCAGCTGAATTTAACACTCTTACTTGTTAAGAATTGCCGAGGGCCTTAAAATATTTGGCAAAGTCTAATTTATGTTGACAAATTATTTTTTTTTTTAGTAAAAACAATAATTTTTAGATGCATATTTTTAAAGTTTTTAGTGCATATTTTGGATTTTTAGACGCATATTATAGGCACATATTTTCGTTTTTTAGATGCATAAAAGTACTTGCCCTAGTTATGATCATTTGCCTTACAAAAATTTTAATAAAATAAAATCTTAAACTTGTTAATTTACAAAAACAAATGAATGTGTGCTGTTATTTCGCCTCCATACCCAAAAAAAAAAATTGTTTGATCATTTGCCTTACAAAAATTTTAATAAAATAAAATCTTAAACTTGTTAATTTACGCCTCCAAACCCAAAAAAATTTGTTTGCATTTCCTCTGGGCTTCATTTAGGGCATTTTGGAAAGGTAAGACGTAGGGCTATCTTTTAAGAGAAAAAAAACATAAGTTACCTGCCATCTGGCTGAGAAAATTGAGGTTATGTTCAAATTTTTATGTCTTTTTTTTCAAATTTTATTTTTAAAAGCTCTGTATCTCGACGATTTCATTTTATTTTAGTTTTTTTTGTTATTGATTCTGAAAGATCTCCCAATAAACTTTCCAACAAGCCCAAAAACAAAAAAATCGGACCTCAGGTTCAGAAGTTATCAATTTTACCCTACTACCCTCCAACCACCAATCCGAAAATTTTCAAACCTCTGCCATTTCGCACACTTACATTTTCGGGGGATGGTCATAATGGATATATTTTCATAAAATGAGCCAAGGAATACGCTGGTAAAATTCGGTGGGTCGTGACTGAATCACCCTGTATAATAAACAATAGTGCTCCCAAAATTGAGCCCTGTGGCACTCCATATTCGTTGTCTATATAATCAGATTTAATATTATTTACTTTTACCATTTGTTTTCGGTCTGTAAGATACGATTTAAACCACTTTAACTCGTTTCCTTGTATTCCATACATATGTAGTTTTTGTATTAAAATATCCCTATCAATTGTCTCGAAAGCTCTTTTAAAATCTAAAAAGATTGCCATTAGTGTGTTTTAATTTTTATTAAATAATAAAAATTATTTATTTATTCGACCTTTTAATTGTGCAATGAAAAAAAAAAAAAAAAAAAAAAAAAAAAACTTGCTTTCAAATTATATTTGGTGTAATGCTGGTGGAACTTCGAAAATCATATTTGCTTTCTCACTAAGTTGAGATTATTTAGAATATGAATATTTGATGTTTGCATGCTAACAGTATTACCTTATTTTCTAAAGAATTCTGATGATCGGGGAATTGGAACACCCCCGAAACAATCGTCAATTCATTCCTGAAAATTGCCAAAATTTTTGAAAGCAAGAAACTCTATGAGTATTTAATGGGAGAATATCCTAATAAAGAAAGTAGAGTTATCATAAGTACTTGTTATGTTAATTCATAATGGGGAACATGAAAAGGCCTCGAATCAGAATAAACTATTTTTGATTGCCATTAGTTTTTGTTTTTTTTACATTTTTCCATCTATTAATGACGTAGTTTACCGTTGTTTCACATGAAAATTTTTTTCTAAAGCCAGATTGATATTTAGAAAATATATTATTTTCTTCAATGTATTTTTATACCCTCCACTCTAGTGATAGAGGGTATATATAAGTTTGTCATTCCGTTTGTAACACCTCGAAATATTGGTCTAAGACTTCATAAAGTATATATCGCTCATTTACTTGTATAGTGTCATAACTCAAAATATGTCGTTTTTGGGTAAACCATACATAATTATTTGTTATATACTGCTTTATATTGTGTCAAAAATTCGTATTAATCGGCCTTATTATGAGTGTCGTTTTTTAATTTCGACAATTGTCGTAGTCGTTGTCGTTTTTAAAATTCTTTGGTATCATGTAAAATTTACGACAACGACATTTTTGTAATAGACTTTTTTGTAATAGAAAACAACAGATTGATTCAAAATTCTTATGATTTTAAACATTTTTGAACTACCTGGTTATAGAAACTGTCAAAAACACATGTTTGGTGGTATTAAAAACATGGAACAAGTCTAGTTGGCAGACATTGGTCCAATTTTTTTTTTTTAGAAATAGGGATGATTTAGGTGAGTCCAACAAAAAAAAATATTGGCGGACAATGGTTTCCGAGTTATGGGCCTCCAAAGTTCGGATAACGAATTTAATATATTTTCTCCAATAATGATCCGATCAGACCAAGATTGGTTTCATTCAAAAGCTTATAAAAAATACCTTTAACTTGACTTTTTAAAAAATTTGGATTCATTAACCCATTGTAGCACAATCCTAAATTTTAGATTTTTTACCCTAAGTTTTTGAAGAAAATGCATAAAATTTTAAAATTATGCATTATTAAGGTATTTATTTTTATAACTAGACTTATAGCTTAGATATTAAGCTTTAATTTGAGCTTTCATTTGACCATTAAACCGTTATAGAACCGGAATTATTAACGTTTAAACATTCGAAAACATATTTAAATATGCATACCAGACCTCTGTGTAGTTTTTTTTTTTTGCCTTAAAAGTTTTTCTGCCTAGACGGCCTTCGGTTTTAAACTCCACAAATTAATTTAGCGGCTCACAGTGTTGCGTCTTCATGTAAAGAGTGGCCAAAAATAGAAGGAGTTAAGTTAGAGTATTAAAATTTGGAACACTTGTTAAGATCGATAAGATCAAGAAAAATTTTGAATTTGGTCAATATCCACCCAAGGATTCGTATCCTTCCCATATATCCTGAAATTAAAATACGGCATAAAACGAAAACTAACGCTTTAATCTTCATATTATTTATTGTAGTTATTACCTATAATGCCATTAATTATTCTACATAATGTTGTCGGAGCAAGGATACGCCTAGCTCAAAAATGTCCTTTTTAAAATAACGTTCAGAAAAAGGATGAAAATTGAAGTTATTTCATGAAATTTCGAAAATCCAACTGCTATAATATGCTCAATGTATTTGCCAAAATATGTGCAAATCGGAACAAGGATACGTCCTCCTCGAAAATGTACATTTTTAAAAAAGTCAAGAAAAAGTTCAAAATTCAAATTCCTTCATGAATTTTTGCATCCGCAACACTTAGAATATACCTTAAATCTTAATCAAATGAAAAAATTGAAGCAAGGATGGAATACATATATTAAAAATCTCCTTACAAAATTTAAAAAAAAGTTTAAAAAATCCTTCGTACTTCATGAAATTGTGTTGTGATAATGTTGAAAATACCTTACTTTATTATAATTGATGAAAGGATTATCCTTAACCTATCCTTAGGATATTTAGCGCATAAATATCCTTTTTTAAAGACTTGAGAAAATTCAGGGAAATCCTTTGACCTTAAAACTATCAATAATTCACAACATTTTTGCACGTAGTATTTACAATACGTTGAATATTGTTTTTAAATTTAAGCAGGGATATGCCTATCTCAAAAAGACCGATATAAAATAAGCAAGTAAAAATATAGTACAACGTACTTCCTGAACAAAATCTTTCTAAATAAAAGTCTGCATCTGTTAATGTACAACTGGTGTCTAGCCAAGCATCTAATTTGTGTCAGGCCTGGATGACAAATAATGGTTCTTGGACCAATTTAAATAAAATTTAAAATTTAACCGACCAATTCATTTTGCATTCCGATTAATTATATGTGTTCCATAACTATTTTTCGCAATACATTTCAAATTATCAAGGACAAATGCTGCATCTTGGTGTTTTCGTTAAAAAAATTTCCAAATTTATATTCGGGTTCCCACAAAAAAAAATTTATTAAAAAAAAAAGTGGAAAAACGTGGACGAGTTCTTTTGTTATTTGTAATCTACATACTTATAACAATATTTTCTGCAAAGAACTAAGCGCGCCAATGAGGGCCACAAAAATGGCTGACTATCAAATATGAAATTTGCAAAATAAATTAGTATTTTCTTTGGAACTCACTTTATAACAGCGTTACTTACCATATGATTAACTTATGTCGACCAAAACAACATTATCATACAAGCAACATATCTAACTTAAAACTTCATTACCAATAAGGTCGAATTTTAAATGCAAAATAATTATTTAACCGTTACAAGTACAAGTGGATTTCAAAGATTTTAAAACCAAAATATGATATATTTCAAAAAGTTCAACTTTAGAGATATGTAACTTAAAAACTATTAAAGATATCTACAAACTGTTTTGGATTTGTTTTATTTATGATGTTTTCTAAAAATAAAATTCATATAACCTTAAGTTTTAAGACATTTAGTTTGACCATTTATGGCCAAGGTCACAACACTGTGCGGCTTCACTAAATAAAGTTTTTTTTTGTTGTGCTAAAATATAAGCGGGGTCAATGGTTAACAGTCAATAACTCCGGTTCTATAAGGGTTAAAAGGCCCAATGAAAGCTCAAATGAAAGCCTAATATATAAGCTTTAAATCTGGTTGTATTAATAGATGCCTTAATAAGGCCTAATTTTGAAATATAACGCATTTTCTCCAAAAACTTTTGTTTAAAAATCAAAAATTTGGTGTTGTGCCACAATGGGTTAAAAAATCCAAATTTTTTAAAATGTCAAATTAAAGGCATTTTAATAAGCTTTCGAATGAAACCAATCTTTGTCTGATCGGAACATTATTGGAGAAGATATATTAAATTCGATATCCGAACTTTGGAGGCCCATAACTCGGGAACCATGGGCCGCCGACAATTTTTTTTTCTTTGTTGGACACAGCACTAAAATTTCTATCCGCAATATTATTTTTTTTTTTGGATCAGAGAAATCTTCGCCAACTAGACTTTAGCCCTTAAATACATGATTATAAAATAGTTTTTTAATGTTATAAATAACCATTTGTTTAATACAATCTATGGAATAATTAATCTTCCTTGATTAAATCTATTTTTTTTAAAGGTTTTTTGTATTGTCGTGAACAAAAACTTAAACGACAATATTTGCAATTTTTGACATTTGAAAACGACACTCATGGTACCGAAATATGTAATAGAATTGCTAACAGTGTTGCTTTTTTGTCGTTTTTCGACACTCATAATACCGATTTAAGAAAACGTCTTGTTTACGAGACGACAACGACACTCATAATAAGGCCGAATATCTTCTAAACTCACCGTTTGATAAGAGAACACGCCATCATAACATTTTCTATCTACGGGCGTTTTGCAATGTAAAACAAGTTTCAATTGTAAACTTTAAACAGGTTTTCTGTAAAATCAAACATTTTGCGTTATGACACTATACAAGTAAATGAGCGATATAGTCATGATCCTCGTTCGATTTTAAGACGATCTAGCGATGTCCGTCCGTCCTTCTGTCTGTTGAAAACACGACAATATTTGCAATTTTTGACATTTGAAAACGACACTCATGGTACCGAAATATGTAATAGAATTGCTAACAGTGTTGCTTTTTTGTCGTTTTTCGACACTCATAATACCGATTTAAGAAAACGTCTTGTTTACGAGACGACAACGACACTCATAATAAGGCCGAATATCTTCTAAACTCACCGTTTGATAAGAGAACACGCCATCATAACATTTTCTATCTACGGGCGTTTTGCAATGTAAAACAAGTTTCAATTGTAAACTTTAAACAGGTTTTCTGTAAAATCAAACATTTTGCGTTATGACACTATACAAGTAAATGAGCGATATAGTCATGATCCTCGTTCGATTTTAAGACGATCTAGCGATGTCCGTCCGTCCTTCTGTCTGTTGAAAACACGCTAACTTTTGAAAGACTTTACGGAGGCTCCTGAAGTTTGGCATATATGTTGTGCATTTACCTGGTCAGGTTGGTATTGCAGTCCAGCAAAATCGGTCCAGTTGTTCAAAAGTTATGAGCAAAAGACTGAATTTCGGCAAGGGTTTTTCATGAATTTAAAATTGAAAATTTTCAATTACTAATTACATGTACCCTAGTAAAAATATTACCCGACTAAAAAAGTTTAGATATGGTAACATATTATTTAATATATTTATATATGGCCATACACAGTACTTTTCATAATTATATGTAAATGTATCATGTATTAAGTTTTACACCCAAAATTTAATATGGTGCCATATAAAAGGATATCGAATCATGTGTTGCTCCACATACAATATATAAAGCTTTATTAAATTAGATATTGCATATAATATTTTATATGACCCCATGAATGACCTCATACAAGATTAGATAAATAAGTATATGATATACAACTCCATGTCTGACCTCATACAAGATGAGATATACATATATAAATGGTGCCGAATCGGAGGCAAAAAGTTTTCTAAGTCCTGAGAAAATTTTTTAAAATTTCCAGACACAAATAATTTTTTCGTTTTGGAATTAAGAATTTCATTAAAAATGATTTAAACAAAAAAAAATTTAGCCAAATTTTTGAAAAATTTTACAAGTGCTGAAAAAGTTTTGCAGAATTTTCTAAGTCCTGGATAAAAAACATTTTTGGTACATTTTTAGCGTTTTGAAGTAAAAATTTATTAACAAAGTTTTAAGAAAATTTTTTTTAAATTTCGATTTTTTTTTTTAATTTCTAAGTCCCGGACACAAAATTTTTTTTTTGCAATTTTTTTTTTTTGCATTTCCCGAAAAAAATTTGGGATAAATTTGAAAATTATGAGATAAAAAAAATATTTTATGCAAAATTCTACATATTTTATCTTATGATATAAAATTGTATACAATAATATCAAATTAGATAAACCCAATATTCAGATCAAAAACGACCATATTTAATCTAATATAACAAATTTTGAGCTATTTTGATCCACCAATTTCATCATCTTATTTTATCCAAATACGTGTTTGGTCATATTAAATTATATATGGCTCAATTTCAAATTATATATGGACCTGTATATTTATTTTTAGTCGGCCCGACTAAAAAGTTTAGATATAGTAACATATTATATAATGTATTTATATGCGGCCATACACAGTACTTTACATAATTATATGTAAATGTATCTTGTATTAAGTTTTACACCCAAAATTTAATATGGTGCCATATAAAAGGATATCGAATCATGTGTTGCTCCACATACAATATATAAAGCTTTATTAAATTGGATATTGCATATAATATTTTATATGACTCCATGAATGACCCTATACAAGATTAGATAAATAAATATATGATATACAACTCCATGTCTGACCTCATACAAGATGAGATATACATATATATATGGTGCCGAATCGGGGGAAAAATTTTCTAAGTCGCGAGAAAATTTTTTTAAATTTCCAGACACAAATAATTTTTGCGTTTTGGAGTTAAGAATTTCATTAAAAATGATTGAAACAAAAAAAAATTTAGTTAAATTTTGAAAAAAAAGTCCTGAAAAAGTTTTGTAGAATTTTCTAAGTCCTGGATAAAAATATTTTTGGTACATTTTTTGCGTTTTGAAGTAAAAATTTATTAAAAATTATGAATTTTTTTTTAAATTTCGATTTTTTTTTTTAAATTTCTAAGTCCCGGACACATTTTTTTTTTGCAATTTTTTTGCATTTCCCAAAAAACTTGGGATAAATTTGAAAATTATGAGATAAAAAAAATATTTTCTGCAAAATTCTACATATTTTATCTTATGATATAAAATGATATACAATTATATCAAATTAAATAAACCCAATATTCGGATCAAAAACGATCATATTTAATCTAATATAACAAATTTTGAGCTATTTTGATCCACCAATTTCATCATCTTATTTTATCCAAATACGTGTTGGGCCATATTAAATTATATATGGCTCAATTTCAAATTATATATGGACCTGTATATTTATTTTTAGTCGGGGGGTTATGCTAATTTTACTAAATAGATCTAATTTGATCCGTAAAATGGTTGTATCAAATAATATCTAATTGTATTACTTTAGATCAATGGTTCCCAACCTTTTTTACGCCACGCCCCACTTTTAAGTTAAAAAAATTGCCTTGTCCCCCCTTCACTTAAGAAAAGTTTGTAAATTTTTCTAATTTTTGTTTCTAATGAAAAACGACTACAGGTTCAGCAAAGATTTTGTAAAATAAGCATTTAAACTAAGGTTTTAGTAAACATTTTAAGCAATTAACGACATTTTTGTAGTAAATTTTGCTAAAAAAATAGTTTTTGTAGTTAATTTGACTAAAAAAAAATCTTGAAAATTTGCTCGTTGCCCCCCTGGAACCTTCAATTTGCCCCCCAGTGGGGCGAGAATCAAAGGTTGGCAACCATTGCTTTAGATCAAAAAATATAAAAACTGATACAATTTGATCCTGAATTTGGTCAAATCTAATTAGATCAAATTGATCTTATAGTATCAATTTTTATATAATTTGATGAGCAAAACCAAAATACGAATCTAATCATATATGGAGCAATATCTAACCATACACTCATAAAAATTTGTTAGTATTCCTTACAAAAAAGTCTGTTACCATTACTAATAAAGTTTTCAATTTGTGCCCGATAACTTTTTCAGTTACCATTACAAACTTTGGTTTTCAAAAATTAGTAATCTTTAAAATACTAAAAAAATTAGTATTACTAAATTTTTCTGTACAATTTTTGTAAAATGGATTTTAAAACGGGTTTGTAAATAATATTAACTTTTTTTGTAAAAAATTGTAAATTGTGTATTTTTAATTTTTGGTATTTGTATACATCATGTAAATTGCGTATTGCGCTTGTTGTCGCCAATAACTATTTCCATGCAAGTCAGTTTTTGTTAGAATTTTCGATCTAAAAAAGAGAAAATATTGAACACATTTTTTTAATACAAATTATACATACTACCATATAAAATTAATTCTTTGAAGATTGATGTTGAATAAATTGGTGTACGGTGAACTCAAATAAAAAAAAATATCAACATAATGTTTTAAATAGATCACATAAATATACAATTGTTACCTGTTGTCATCATTTCCTATTTTGCTTTATTATTCTAAAAATAAAAAACGAGTTACATAATTTTAAACAAAAAATACTTTAAGATTTGGTTACCTGCTATGCTTTTTTTGTTGTAATATTTTTTTGTACATTTTTTTATTCATTTTACCCGTCGCGCGATGTTCACCGATCGAATGTTATTTTGTGACTAAAATACTCAAAGACAGGCATAAAGTAAATTACACAAAAATCAACCCTTTGATAATAATCGCAATTGGAGCGGGAAGCGTTTTTCCGCAACTGTTCACATACGTTTTATATGACAACAAAATTCCGCCGCGTTTTTCCGCCAAACTAGATTCAATTCTATTTTTATGAGGACAATTGCGTTTTTCCGCTTCCCGCTCCAATTGTGATTATTCTCTTTATGTGCGTGAGAAAAAAATATTCGTGGATAGCATAAACAAAAAAATTCCGCAAGTAAAGAAGAAAGAAAAAAAAACTGATGTTATGGAAATTTTCCATTTGAAAAGGTCGGCATTGTTTTTTTAAATTTTGCATGTCTTCTCTTGTCTCTATTTTGTTTCCTTTTTAATATATATTTTTTTTAAATTGAAAAAAAAACTAATGAAGCATAAATGAATATTAAAAATAATAAACATATTCATACTCATCAAAGCGCAGTTTTATCGTTAAAAAAATAACTAATAATATATTTTTTTTACTTATTTTTTTTTTTAATTTCCAAATATTTTAATAAAATAAATTTTTTTTAATTATAGTGTAAAGGTTTTCTAGAAAAAAAAAACGAAATTTACTAACTAATATTGTAAAATTTACAAAATAATTATCAAAAGTTAGTACGATAATTTTTAAAAAATCAACTGAATAAATTATTAAAAAATCAGTATAAAATTAATAGTTTGTAAAGCGATTTTACTAAAAAGAATTACTAAAAATTGATTTTTTAGTAGAATTTAGTAAAAAAGTAGTAAAGTTGAGATACAAACCACTTTACAAATTTTTTTACTAACTTATTTTTTTGAGTGTATAAAGTGGATCAACCGTATCAAAGTGATAGATAAAATTTTATATAAATTTATACGGAAGCATATTAACTCATATAAGATTGTATAAAATTACAAGTGCAACACGAAAAAAAATAACCATATACGGACACCACTATGTGATAAAAGACTAAAAAAAAAAGACCCGTGTCTCCCAATTTTTTAAAAAGTAATGCACTTTTTTTTATGGGCCGCCAAAGATTTGGGGCCTCGGTATCATTTTCGCAAAAAAGTGATCATTTTCTCAGGCTCATATCTTGCAAACCGTTCATAATTTCGATTTACTCTCTGACGTAGCTCTTGTCATAAAGAACAAAAATTCCGAACATATATAATCAAAAAAAAATTCACCTTCCAGATCAAAATCGCAAAAAACTTAAAAAAATTAGATTTTTTTACCTTTTTTCCCGTGTTCATAGGTAGCAAATTGTTCAAAATTCAAGGAAACAATCAACTACAAAAATTTACCTAAGATCTCAATAAACAAATTTGTAGAACATATAAACTTCCTGGGAATTATTCTTAACACCGTTTTTTAATTTCATTTGTTTTTTATTTACTTCAACATTGAGATACTACACTCAAAATAAATTCTCTGTCCAATCAGCAGAAAAATCTGCTGAAAATACACCCATTTTGAGCCATATGAGAAATCTGCTGATTTTAGCAGATACGGTTTGCTAAATATCGGTCATAAAAGGTGAATAAATATAACAAGAAAAAAAAAAAAAACATACGCCGCCACCCAGCATCGAACTCGCCATCTTCCGATTTGAAAGTACACTTCTTAACCACTACGCTACGGAAGCTTATACTTTTATCTGGCGTTTTAGTTATTAAACATGTGTGTTGTTCGACAGCAGAGAAATCTGATTTTAGCAGAAATATCTGCTGATTTTAGCAGAAAAATCTGCTGATTTTAGCAGAACAATCTGCTGATTTGAGCAGAATAATCTGCTGATTTCAGCAGAGCAATATGCTGATTTCAGCAGAGCAATCTGCTGATTTCAGCAGAACAATCTGCTGATTTCAGCAGAACAATCTGTTCTGCTTTTTTTTTATATAAAAAAATTTCTTGAAAAAATAATAAAATTCAGCAAACAAAATCAGTATAAACATAGTAAAATGTCTGTTATTTTCTTAAACTGAATGACAGAGATTTTTGTAAAAATATCCTTCTCAGCAGAACAATCTGCTAAAAGATTGCTAATTCAAATTGAAAGTCGTTTTACAGATTTTTTGACAGAGTTTTTCTTTTGAGTGTATGCTATCTATTACAAAAATATTAAAAAAAAGTATTCGTATTATGTTTATAATGTTGATGGCCCTGGACTTGCAAATCGCGCTCTCTTAAGTTGTGGATCCAAATCGTCGTCCGAATCGTCCGAATCGTCCGAATCTGACTCTGATTCAGAACTTATGGTGTCCACAGGCACGTTGCTTCCAGACTGCCCTCCATCATCAGCTCTTTCTTCTTCAAATACTTCATTAACATCATACAGGGTGATCTTGTGACTCCACCAACATACCTGAAATGAATTAGAAAATAAATCAAAAAAGGAATGCAAAACAATGCATCAATAAAATTAATATTACCTCTGCAAGCAATGCGTCGAGGTTTTTGCCTTTGTACGGTTTTTCCATGGGCATTGTGGTTTGGTGAAACCGTTCTCCTTGCTCATCGGATTCGGTAGGGATTTGTTTGATAAAATCGTCAAAATGAAAATGAAGAAAATGCAGCTTTAATGTCATCGATGCGCCGATTATCTCAAAATAATGCAGCATTTCTTTCACCCATTCTCTTGCTTCCGGTTCCGCGTCTCGATCCCCTCCCAAGACTCTGGTGCATACACGCTGAAGGTAAATCCATGCCATTGAGTGATTTTCATCAAGCGATAAATCAAAGTTGCTCTTGAATAGCTTTCTAATGTCAAGGCCATTAAGTACGCCTGTTAAATGAAAACAATAAATAAAGACAGAAAAGAAAACATTAACATAGTGTAAATAGTACAATTAGGTGAACAAAAATTCGTTTTAAATTTACTACAATACCTTTTTTAATTTTGTCATCGCTACGCTTTGGGAAAACGCTTTTCAAATAGTCGAATGCGTTTGGACAATTTACAACGGCCACTTCGATGAATTTTTCAACAATTCCCAATTATATGTGGAGCGGTGGCAGCAAGATGTCTTGAGTATTGTCAATTAAAGGTGCATTCTTCAGTCTATGTTGTTCTATTTGTTCATCCACACTTCCTCTTTGCCTCCACGAATTACATTGGAATTGATTCAGAGGTGAGCGTGAATCCCAATTACAAAGAAAACAAAAGAATTTTGGGAAGCCGCCCTTATCGATGATCCCTTGCAAAATGTTGATGGCCTTCAAATCACAGCAAATCTTCCATTTATTTTCGTAATATTTGATTTTTTCCATTATATCTTTCAATGTTTCATAGCTTTCTTTCAAGTTGATACCCATTGCTAGCGGAATGGAAGGTTTTCGGTTCGACACATGCAACAACACTGCTTTCAAGCTTGAAACAGAACCATCAATAAATAATCTCCACTCACTAGCGATGTAGTTCATTCCCATTTTTACCACCAAAGCTTTTATATCGTTGCAGTAAGCGAACGAATTGTCATCATTTAGAGTGTAGAGCCTCTGAAATTCAGCTTGTCGTTTGCGGTACGCCGCGGCGCGCCGTAGAGTTAGCATGTGTGAGTTTTCTTTGCTTTAAAAAAGCTGTCAAAAATATTGCAAGTCGCTGCGATAATCCCAATATGGCCACAATGAAATCCATTTCCATTTGTGTTATTAGTTGTGGTCCATCTCTTCCCTGTTGGGGCTCATAATCAGTATCAAATGGATCTTCATAAGTAACACCACTTGCTCTACTCATTGCTGTAAATTCTGTAGTACGATCTGGAGTTGGCGGCCTTGGTGATACAAAATTTTCAGGTGCAAGCACTGGTAGTGTGGCTGTTGCAGTGGCTTTATAAATTTTGTTCTTCTCAGCATGTCGATTTAGACGACATGTGTAATTTACGCATGCATAGCAACTGGTTGCATCATGATCACCTGGGAGATTAATCCAGTTTACCGGCTTACAATACTTCATAGTACCTCTGCCTCCACTCAACCATGCCATGAGATTGTTATAACATTGGCGACACACTGTTTTAGGTGTGTAATTTTCACCGGTCAATCCACTTCGTCGAAAAACAATGTATATGCTATTTTGAATTCACTAGTCAAAAGATTCTTTTCCTTTTGAAATCTTGTAGATGTTTTTTCTGGTTTGATGACTGCAAACGTAGCAAAATAAATCAATTTTTTCACACTGCATAATGAAACTGTCAGTTGCCACTGTTGTGTACGAATTATGTTGTAGCACTTTATATAACTTTCACCGCGTCACTTTTTTCACTTTTGCGGCTACCTAAACGGTGTTAAGAATTATTCCCAAGAAGTTTATATGTTGTAGAAATTTGTTTATTGAGATCTTAGATAAATTTTTGTAGTTGATTGTTTCCTTGAATTTTGAACGGTTTGCTACCTATGGACCTGAACAGGAGAAACAAGTAAAAAAGTTAAATTCGGCCTTGCCGAATGCAGTGATACCCTCCACAATTTCAAAAAGATTATTGCAAAAAACTTCATTTAAAAGGAAATTAATTTTGAACAAAAAAAAATTTTGGAAAAAAAAAATTTCCGCGAAAAAAAATTTTGGTAAAAAAAAATAAAATCCGCGATTTTTTTCTTTTTTTGTCAAAAAATATGTTCGTACTTGTTTAAATACCATTTGCTGTTCTATTATGTTCACGTATGTCAACCAGAAGCCGAATTAAAGCATTTTGTATTTTTAGGTTATGTTGAATGTACAGAAATTTTTGATGTGTGCTTACATTTTCGTTCATAACTTTTGAACCGCTGAACCGATATCGCTCAAATGCAATACCAAACTTCTCGGGAGAACTTCCAATAAATGTGTTAAGTTTCAGTCATCTCTATGCAATATATTGTCCGTGACAGCATTTTCCACAGACAGACAGACAGACAGACAGACAGACAGACAGACAGACAGACAGACAGACAGACAGACAGACAGACAGACAGACAGACAGACAGACAGACAGACAGACAGACAGACAGACAGACAGACAGACAGACAGACAGACAGACAGACAGACAGACAGACAGACAGACAGACAGACAGACAGACAGACAGACAGACAGACAGACAGACAGACAGACAGACAGACAGACAGACAGACAGACAGACAGACAGACAGACAGACAGACAGACAGACAGACAGACAGACAGACAGACAGACAGACAGACAGACAGACAGACAGACAGACAGACAGACAGACAGACAGACAGACAGACAGACAGACAGACAGACAGACAGACAGACAGACAGACAGACAGACAGACAGACAGACAGACAGACAGACAGACAGACAGACAGACAGACAGACAGACAGACAGACAGACAGACAGACAGACAGACAGACAGACAGACAGACAGACAGACAGACAGACAGACAGACAGACAGACAGACAGACAGACAGACAGACAGACAGACAGACAGACAGACAGACAGACAGACAGACAGACAGACAGACAGACAGACAGACAGACAGACAGACAGACAGACAGACAGACAGACAGACAGACAGACAGACAGACAGACAGACAGACAGACAGACAGACAGACAGACAGACAGACAGACAGACAGACAGACAGACAGACAGACAGACAGACAGACAGACAGACAGACAGACAGACAGACAGACAGACAGACAGACAGACAGACAGACAGACAGACAGACAGACAGACAGACAGACAGACAGACAGACAGACAGACAGACAGACAGACAGACAGACAGACAGACAGACAGACAGACAGACAGACAGACAGACAGACAGACAGACAGACAGACAGACAGACAGACAGACAGACAGACAGACAGACAGACAGACAGACAGACAGACAGACAGACAGACAGACAGACAGACAGACAGACAGACAGACAGACAGACAGACAGACAGACAGACAGACAGACAGACAGACAGACAGACAGACAGACAGACAGACAGACAGACAGACAGACAGACAGACAGACAGACAGACAGACAGACAGACAGACAGACAGACAGACAGACAGACAGACAGACAGACAGACAGACAGACAGACAGACAGACAGACAGACAGACAGACAGACAGACAGACAGACAGACAGACAGACAGACAGACAGACAGACAGACAGACAGACAGACAGACAGACAGACAGACAGACAGACAGACAGACAGACAGACAGACAGACAGACAGACATACATACAGACAGACATACAGACAGACAGACAGACAGACAGACAGACAGACAGACAGACATACAGACAGACAGACAGACAGACAGACAGACAGACAGACAGACAGACAGACAGACAGACAGACATACATACATACAGACAGACAGACAGACAGACAGACAGACAGACAGACAGACAGACAGACAGACAGACAGACGGACATCGCTAGAATGTCTTAAAATCGATCGGGCATCATCCCTATTATCCCTATTAATATTATAAATCTGATTGTTGGTTTGTCTGTCTGTCTTTCTGTCTGTCTGTCTGTCTGTTCCGCAATAAGTACAGAACGGCTTAACCGATTTTCATGAAATTTTCACCACAGATAGTACTAACCGAGGCGGGAACTATAGGCCATAAGCGACCGCGATCGGACAAAGGGGCGTAAAATGCCACGCCCCTTTGTACCATGCTAAAGCTATATCAGCCTGTCAGACAATAACGGAAAAACGGCTGAACCGATTTTCATGAAGTTTTCACCACGGATAGTACTAACCGAGGCGGGAACTATAGGCCATAAGCGACCGCGATCGGAAAAAGGGGCGTAAAATGCCACGCCCCTTTGTACCATGCTAAAGCTATATCTGCCTGTCCTGCAATAACGGAAAAACGACTGAACCGTTTTTTATGAGATTTTCACCACAGATAATACAAACCGAGGCGGGAGCTATAGGTCAGAAAAATCCGCGATCGGAAAAATGGGCGTAAAATGCCACGCCCCTTTGTACCAATCAGAAACTATGTCTGCCTGTTCCGCAATCACTGAGAAGTGATTTAACCGATTTCACTGAAATTTTTACCACAGATTCTACTAACCGGGGCGAAAACTATGAGCCACAATAAAGGGCGATTGAAAAAAGGGGTGTAAAATGCCACGCCCCTTTTTGTTACACTGAAAGCTATTTCTGCCTTTTCCGCAATTACGCTTAAACAGTTAACTTGATTTTTATGAAATTTTCACCACAGATAGTATTAACCGAAACGAAAAGTATGATCCACAATAGAGGGCGATCAAAGAAAGGGGGCGTAGAAAGCCACGCCCCTTTTTACTATACTGAAAGTTTTTTCTGCATGTTCCGTAATCATGCTTAAACAACCATACCGATTTAAAAAAATAAATAAAATAGCACGCCCCTTTTTATTCAATTGAATGCTATTTGTAGGGTTGCCAGACGTCCCGCATTTGGCGGGATTGTCCCGCTTTTCATAACCGATTCCCGCGTCCCGCGCGGGATTCCATATTCCCGCTTTTTTGCAATTTTTTTTTTATCAACAACTATTTTTACTTTAAAAGCCTAAGTTTTTAAAAGGCTTAGTTGTAAGCTTTAGTAAAATTGGTTTTACCTTGCCGCCCAAATGATGTGGATTTAGAACCTTTTTAAGGAAAAATAAAGGCCTATTCACACCTGAGGTGAAATCTCTTTCGAACGAGATCTCGATCATATGGTCTGCATCATTTTATACACAATCATAGAGAGAGATTTCACCTCAGGTGTGAATTGGGTATAACAAAAAAGTTTGTTTGTTTGAAAAAAAAAATACATTCCGGGAAAAACATTTATAAAATTTCAATGGAATAATTTAGGACAGTGACCACGTAAAGCGACAGTTGACCATTGTCGATTTTCAGAGTCTTGTTGCTCAAAAACTATACACTCAAAATAATTACTCTGTTAAATACTCTGTAAAATGACTGTAATCTCAATTTGACAGATATTTGACAAAGTTATATGCCGAAATACAGATTTTGAGAAAATACTTTGTATTTTCTTGTGACCGAAAAACTAAGTATTATCTGTAATTTTAATTTTTTCTTTGTAATCTTTATTTTACAGATAATAAATAGAGTTTTTTGTTAAAATACAGATTTTTGAAAAATAGTCTCGTAACCAAAATATTTATTGCTCTGTAATACAGTTTCCAAATAAAAATCTCTTCAAAAAAACTTCCAAATATTTCAACCCCTTTTTAAAAAGCTTCTTAAATTACAATTAAAGCTGGTAAATTTTCCGAAGATGTGTTGTAAATTGGAAGGTTTTTTAATTTTCACAAAAATAAAAGTAAATTTAAAATTTGGAAGCATTAAAGCGGGTAAATTTATACGATGACATTTTCCAATTGTCAACACTACTTGCACATTTAGGAAGGATAAATTAATCGGGAATCAAATAGTGACCGTTGTGTAAAAGCCATATCAAACACATTAAAAAAAATATGCAAGAAAGTCAAGGCATTCTTAAACGATTTATCTTAAAGGTGGCACTGAAAATGAGAAATTTATGAAAAAACAAAAAACCTGAGAACATCTAGCGAGTTTATAAATAATTTCTACAAAGTTCAACATTCGCGTGCGAAACATTTAAGCGGGCGCATTTAAATGATGGCAGTTGCCTTTATTTTGTGTCAAGTTATTACTTAGCCATGCTTCTTGCACATTACAATCGAAGAAAATTAATAAGAATTCTTATAGTTGTCACTTAAAAAGTGAACTTAACAAGAAATTAAAATATAACGTTTCGCGTTCGCACCTTTAAAGTGGGAAACGCATTTAATCAGGCTCATTTAAATTATGAAAGTACTAATAGGAAACACAATTAAAAATAGCACCTGCTCAAATCATCATTTATTAATTTATAAAAACCTCGGTAAACATCTACCGCTTAAATGCGTCACTTTATATGTGAGCTTTAATAATTTAAAAATTTGTAACCCGCAAAGAATAATTTTATTGGCTTGTCAGCCTGTTAATGCTTTTAAAGCAGGGAAGTTCTGGAGTTCATTTTGTTCACAATTATTTCATGTGTTCCAGTTTAAAATCAAATAAATTTAACAAAAACTTTGTCAATTTTCAGAAGTTTTTGAAAAACATCTGGTCACGTACCAACATTTTACAGATAATTCTGTAAATTTACAATTTTTTTGTGACGAAATAATTTTACAAAGTTTTTACAAATATATGTAAAATTACAGAGTACTTCTCTGTAAAATAGTGATCCCATTTAACTAATATTTTACTAGAAACTATGTAATTTTTCAGTTTTTTTTTGTCCAAACCATTTTACAGAGTTTTCTTCGTAAAATAACAAAAAATCTTGCTGGTTGGAAATCTATGGTATTTTCTGCTGGCTCAGCAGAGTATCTCTGTAATTTAACAGAGTTATTATTTTGAGTGTATAAAATTTTTCCATATTTTTCAATGTTTCGGGATTAGACAACACGCTTTACTAATATAATAAAGAACAACTTTCACATTTCCCCCCAAATCTATATGTATATGTCGTTTATTCATCATCAATCGCTTTCATTTTACATGATTAGCACCCTGGTTTAGCGTTGTATCTTCAAAATGGAAATGTGTGTACTTAAATTTACTTAAGCTAAATTAGTCTCTAAAGTAGCACAAAAAATATGTTTTTGAAAAAAAAAAACATTTTTTCTATTTCAAAATGCACTAGAGGTTGGTAGTCTCTATGCTGCTAAATTTTTCAGTTTTGTTCATAAAAATATTTTTGTCCCGCGAACATTTTTAAAATCCCGCCATTTTTGTAATTTTCGGGAGTTTGTCCCGCATTTTCGAAATAAAATTCTGGCAACCCTAGCTATTTGTGTCTGTTCCGTAATATAGCATAAACTGCTAAACCGATTAGAATGAAATTTTTACCACAGATAGTAAGTACTTACCTAGGCGGGAACTATAGATTAAAATAGAGCGCGTTTGGACAAAGGGGCGTAAATTGACACGCGCCTTTGTACTATACTGAAAGTGTTTCTGCCTGTTCCTTAATAACGCTTAAACGACTAAACCGATTTTAACAACATTTTTTCCATAGATAGTACTAACAGATGCGGGCACTTTAGTATGTGTCAACTGCCACGCCTTTTGCAATGTACTGAAAGTTTATTCTGCCTTTCCATAATCACGGTTAAACGGTTATTATAAATTATATATTATAATTTTCACGGCAGTTAGTTAGTACTTATTGAGGCGGAAACTATAGACACGACCAGACAGAGGCGTGAATTGCCACGTCCCTTTGCAATACATGGAAATTTATTTCTGCCCGATACGTGTACACGCGTTGACGGTGAAACCAATTTTAATTAAACTTTCACCACAGATGGTATTTACCGTGCCGATCGGGAAAAGGGGCTTAAAATGCCGTACCCCTTTGTATTAAATTAAAAAAAAATTTTCCTATTAAACGATATGCCATATTAGCCCGAGATTAGACAAATGGGAGTAAAATGCCACGTCAATTTGTTATATACAGAACGCTATTTCTGGCTTATTTGCTATCATGCAAAAACGGCTTAACCAACTCCTTTAAACTAAGGTGACCATACGTACTCTTTTTTAGAGGACAATACTCTATTTTAACTGGCTGTACTCTATAAAATTTGTGTCCTCTTTTTGTACTCTTTTTTCAAATTCTGTCCTCTTTGTCCTCTTTATTTTTAAAAGTATGATCAATATTTGTTTTTATCTTTAAAAATTAAAACAAAATTTATTTCACGGCGGTCACCGTGCTTGATCTGTTCATACTCATACTGAATTTTCTTTTTGTAAAAGTGGTCATACACATGCAGTAGCGTAGTACAGCTTGTATAGACGTGTATTAGACTGACACACCTTATATGGGCAAAAAAAAGTTTAAAGTTGTACCCCCCTCAAAATTAACTTTGACATTTTTATGATGATTCGCAAAATATTTGGGTTTTATCACTCAAAAAAATAAGTTAGTAAAAAAATTTGTAAAGTGGTTTGTATCTCAACTTTACTACTTTTTTACTAAATTCTACTAAAAAATCAATTTTTAGTAATTCTTTTTAGTAAAATCGCTTTACAAACTATTAATTTTATACTGATTTTTTAATAATTTATTCAGTTGATTTTTTAAAAATTATCGTACTAACTTTTGATAATTATTTTGTAAATTTTACAATATTAGTTAGTAAATTTCGTTTTTTTTTCTAGAAAACCTTTACACTATAATTAAAAAAATTTTATTTTATTAAAATATTTGGAAATTAAAAAAAAAAATAAGTAAAAAAAATATATTATTAGTTATTTTTTTAACGATAAAACTGCGCTTTGATGAGTATGAATATGTTTATTATTTTTAATATTCATTTATGCTTCATTAGTTTTTTTTTTCAATTTAAAAAAAATATATATTAAAAAGGAAACAAAATAGAGACAAGAGAAGACATGCAAAATTTAAAAAAACAATGCCGACCTTTTCAAATGGAAAATTTCCATAACATCAGTTTTTTTTTCTTTCTTCTTTACTTGCGGATTTTTTTTGTTTATGCTATCCACGAATATTTTTTTCTCACGCACATAAAGAGAATAATCACAATTGGAGCGGGAAGCGGAAAAACGCAATTGTCCTCATAAAAATAGAATTGAATCTAGTTTGGCGGAAAAACGCGGCGGAATTTTGTTGTCATATAAAACGTATGTGAACAGTTGCGGAAAAACGCTTCCCGCTCCAATTGTGATTATTATCAAAGGGTTGATTTTTGTGTAATTTACTTTATGCCTGTCTTTGAGTATTTTAGTCACAAAATAACATTCGATCGGTGAACATCGCGCGACGGGTAAAATAAATAAAAAAATGTACAAAAAAATATTACAACAAAAAAAGCATAGCAGGTAACCAAATCTTAAAGTATTTTTTGTTTAAAATTATGTAACTCGTTTTTTATTTTTAGAATAATAAAGCAAAATAGGAAATGATGACAACAGGTAACAATTGTATATTTATGTGAACTATTTAAAACATTATGTTGATATTTTTTTTTATTTGAGTTCACCGTACACCAATTTATTCAACATCAATCTTCAAAGAATTAATTTTATATGGTAGTATGTATATTTTGTATTAAAAAAATGTGTTCAATATTTTCTCTTTTTTAGATCGAAAATTCTAACAAAAACTGACTTGCATGGAAATAGTTATTGGCGACAACAAGCGCAATACGCAATTTACATGATGTATACAAATACCAAAAATTAAAAATACACAATTTACAATTTTTTACAAAAAAAGTTAATATTATTTACAAACCCGTTTTAAAATCCATTTTACAAAAATTGTACAGAAAAATTTAGTAATACTAATTTTTTTAGTATTTTAAAGATTACTAATTTTTAAAAACCAAAGTTTGTAATGGTAACTGAAAAAGTTATCGGGCACAAATTGAAAACTTTATTAGTAATGGTAACAGACTTTTTTGTAAGGAATACTAACAAATTTTTATGAGTGTAGCAATAATCTATTGTGAGCTAAACCGCGTCAAAAAAGGTCCAAAACTTGAATTTTTCATTAATAAAAAATTCGATAAATTTTTTCTTCAATAAAAGATTTTTAAAATCTAACCACAGACTCGAGATAACGAGATGTTTATGTTAGTTTTTTTATGCTTTTCACTTCTAGTACATCGTTAAAAAGGTGTTGACCACCGCTTGGTGGTACTCGCGGTCATTTATGTGAATGTAAATTTGTCTATAAAATATGTAAAAAATTTTGAATTCGAATACCTTTTTTTTTATGTCCTCTATTTTTATTTTCAATATCTGGTCGCCTTATTTAAACACTACTGTTAGAACTAACTGAACGCTAACTATTTGCTATATCAGAACCTGAAAACAGTTGAGCCGATTTCAATGAAATTTCCAACACAAATAGTGATATCCCTATTAATATTATAAATCTGATTGTTGGTTTGTCTGTCTGTCTGTCTGTATGTCTGTCTGTTCCGCAATAAGTGAAGAACGGCTTAACCGATTTTCATGAAATTTTCACCGCAGATGGTACTAACCGAGGCGAGAACTATAGGCCATAAGCGATCGGACAAAGGGGCGTAAAATGACACGCCCATTTGTACCATGCTAAAGCTATATCTGTCTGTCCGGCAATAACGGAACAACGGCTGAACCGATTTTCATGAAATTTTCACCATAGATACTACTAACCGAGGCGGGAACTATAGGCCAAAAAATCCACGATCGGTAAAATGGGCGTAAAATGCCACGCCCCTTTGTACTATACAGAAACTATGTCTGCCTGTTTCGCAATCACTGAAAAGCGATTTAACCGATTTCACTAAAACTTTTACCACAGATAGTACTAACCGAGGCGGAAACCATGAGCAATAATAGAGGGCGATCGAAAAAAAGGGGCGTAAATTGCCACGCCCCTTTTATTACACTGAAAGTTATTTCTGCCTTTTCCGCAATTATGCTTAAACGGCTGAACAGATTTTAATGAAATTTTCATCACAGATAGTATTAACCGAAGCGAAAATTATGAGCCACAATAGAGGGCGATCGAAAAAGAGACGTAAAATGCCACGCCCCTTTCTATTACATTGAAAGTTATTTCTTCCTGTTCCGTAATCACACATAAATGGCAGAACCGATTTTAATGAAATTTTTACCAAATTTAGTACTAACCGAGTCGGAAACTATAGATTACACAGCTTTACAAGAAAATGCGTATTGGAATCTGGTTAGTGATTTGGATAGTGTTTGTTGCGCTGATTCCAAATCCGGAGCCCAAATTTGTCTATCACGTCAGGATTTTGAGTAATTCGCGGTTAAAGTGCCGAAAAAGGGCATTTTTGACCCATTTTAGAAGCTTATAAAATAATATCCAGGCATGCGAATGACTTGGTATCAAGCTCATTCGAAAGTCTGTAATTTTCTCTTAAAGATAATATAAAATGTTATTAAAAATTAATTTTCTAAAATGGTAAAAAAGTCATTAGCAAACAACCTTCCATTTTTTAAATATTTAGTTTATTAACACAGTGTTTTTTAACAAATTTCCATACAAATTCATATGTAAATTTTAGATTTAAAGCAATTGTGGCTAATGATTTTTTTACAATTTTAGAAAATTAAAATCAAAGAAGATTTGATCTTGTCTTAAAGAGAAAATTACACACTTTCGAATGAGTTTGATACCAAGTCATTTGCATGTCAGGAATGGCCAAAATGAGCCTTTTTTGACACTTTAACCGCGGTTTCTCAAAATTGTGACGTGATAGAAAAATTTGAGTGACCGTTTTGGAAATGGAGCAAAAAAACCTACCAACTTTTGTTGGTTTCATCCAAAACGCAGCGACAAACCTCAGATTTGTAGAGCGGTGTTATTATAGAGCACTCCCCTTTGTACTATACTTTCAGTATAGTACAAAGGGGCGTGCCATTTTCCGCCCCTTTGTACTATACTGAAAGTTTTTTCCGCATGTTCCGTTATCATGCTTAAACGACTATACTGATTTTAATAAAATTTATTTTATTGAACGCTATTTCTGTCTGTTCCGTAATCTAGCATAACTGCTAAACCGATTAGAATGAAATTTTTTCCACAGATAGTAAGTATTTACCGAGGCGGGAACTAAAAATTAAATTAGAGCGCGTTTGGACAAAGGGGGCGTATACTATACTGAAAGTGTTTCTGCCTATTCCTTAATAACGATTAAACGACTAAACCGATTTTAACAAAACTTTTTCCATAGATAGTACTAACAGAGGCGAGAACTTTAGTCTGTATCAACTACCACGCCTTTTGCAATGTACTGAAATTTTTTTCTGCCATACCGTAATTACGCTTAAACTACGAAACCGATGTTGTTATAATTTTCACCACAGTTAGTAATTATTGAGGCGGAAACTATAGACACCACCAGACAAAGGCGTGAGTTGACACGCCCCTTTGTAATACATTAAAATTTATTTTTGCCTGATCCGTACTCACGCGTTAACGGTGAAACCAATTTTAAGCAAATTTTCACCACAGTTGGTACTTACCGCGGCGATCGGGCAAAGGGGCTTAAAATGCCGCACCATTTTGTATTAAATTAAAAAATGTTTTTTCCTGTTTCGTAACTATATGCCATATAAAATGCGATAAGCCAAATTAAAGTAAAATGACACATCAATTTGTAATATACAGAACGTTATTTCTAGCTTATTTGCTACCATGCAAAAACGGCTTAACCAATTCCTTTAAACACTACTGCCATATTAGAACCTGAAAACAGTTAAGCCGATTTCAATGAAATTTTCAACACAAATAGTGCTATAGGCAATATTAAACAGCGATTGATAAAAAGGCATATAATGTCACTCCCCTTTGTACTTTTGTGAGTTAATATTGTCTGCCAGTTCCGCAAACGTGGAAAACCTGCTGAACAAATTTAATTGCAATTTTCTTTACGTGCTAACCAATAGGGGAACTATATGTCACATGAGACCAAAATTGAACTAGATGCGTTAAATGCCACACCCACTTGAACTATTGTGAAAGTTATGTCTTTATTGAAGTTTTCACCACATAAAGTGCTAACCGAGGAGGGAACTATAGGTTCCTTTTAAAAGCCATTAAAGAAATACATTAATTTTGGGGTGGGGCGATTATTCGTTTTTTCTATTTCGCTTTGCGTCGGGGTCGTAAAGTTGCCTTTTATGGTCAATATTAACTCACAAAAGTATTGCACCTGCTGGGCAATGTCTTTGGGTTCCTTTTTTGATTTGAAATCGGGAAGTTCCAAACAAGGTGCAAAAAACGGTTTGATTTTTTTTGTTAAAAAAAACGTTTTTGATTTTTTTTGTAAAAAAGGTTTTTATGATGGTCGAATAACTTTTTTTGAACGGCCCGCATCACACACTCCACCCAACCAAGAAGGTTTGTTCCCATGACGGAAGAACACGTACGCACAATGTTCCCGACGCTAAGCGAAGTCGAAAAAAATCGACCAAACCTCAGGAATAGGTTTATATTCACCAGTGAAAAGTCATGAAGCAGTAGATAAACTGACTAATAAAAAACTCATTCATTATATAATATTTTTTTCAACCCGGGCAACGCCGGGTGCAAAACAGCTAGTGAATATATATACTTTATGGGGTCCCAGACCGATATTTCGATGAGTTACAAACGGAATGACAAACTTATATATACCCTCTATCACTAAGTGGAGGGTATAAAAAGGTAAAAAAATTAAATTAAAAAATTTTCGGCAAATTTTTCACTTTTGCGCGCTACCTAAACAGTGTTAAGAATCATCTCTAGGAAGTTTATATGTTCTAGAAATTCGTTTATTGAGATCTTAGGTAAATTTTTGTAGTTGATTGTTTCCTTGAATTTTGAACGGTTTGCTACCTATGGACCTGAACATTTTTTTATTTTTTTAAGTTTTTTGCGATTTTGATCTGGAAGGTTTTTTTGTTTTTTTGATTTTTTATGTTCGCAATTTTTGTTCTTTATGACAAGAGCTACAACTTTGCCTCAGAGAGTAAATCGAAATTCTGAACGGTTTGCGAAAATGATACCGAGGCCCCAAATCTTTGGCGGCCCAAAAGAAAGTGCATGACTTTGGGAAAAATTGGGAGACACGGTTCTTTTTTTTTAGTCTTTTATCACGTAGTGGTGTCCGTATATGGTTATTTTGCTATGATTAAAAAAATTACACACAGTGTTATATATGATTAGACCAGAAAATTTTTACTCGGGATTTTACTAAATAGATCTAATTTGATCCGTAAAATGGTTGTATCAAATAATATCTAATTGTATTACTTTAGATCAACAAATAAAAAAATTGATACAATTTGATCCTGAATTTTGTCAAATCTACCCGACTAAACAAAAATAATACGGCGCAATATCGTTGGCTTATTCGGCAAACCTGTCAAGTCCAATTTTTATGCAAATTGAGTTTTTGATGTAGTATGCTAGTATAACTCAAAACACATCATTAACAAAAAAACAAATTGCCGTTATGTTGTTTTTTCTTCTTGTTATGCAGTGGTAAGAAATTCTGTCAAGTCCAAAAAAAAAAAATAAAACATCGAAAGCCACGTGCTAAGTCTAGCTGAAAACAACACACATTTTGTATCAACAAATTTCTTCAATAGATTTAAATTCGACGTTTCTTTATTTTATTAAAAGGACGCAAAAAGAGAGCTCGTATGGAAATACATGCTTGTTTTTTGTTTTTTTTTGCAAAATATAACTTATAAAGGCAAAAATTCAAAAAAAAAAATGCTGATAAATTTTGGTACATAATGGCATTTCTAAAGCCAGTAGCGGTGTTCTATAACTCTCGAATCGAAAGATTTCTCACATGAAATATGAAAAACGAAACAGAAACATCGTGAATCGGCACAAAACCTGACTTTTCGCATTCGACTGTTTCTGTAATTTTGTTATGCGGAAACTTTCTGTCAAATATGATTTTTTTTCAAAATTATTGGAAAGATGCGAGAAAAACTGTTTCTGTAAACCAATTGATCGAAAACTTTTGAAGTTGAAGTGTCAAAATCACTCACATTTAAAAATGGTGCGATATTTCGTAAATTAAACAACTTTTGAGTTATAATAAATAAAAAACATTATTTTTTTAAGAAAATACTATCAACTAATATTATTAGTGATATACTACACATTATTTTTATTAACTTAATTTATTATTTAATTTTTGTTTGCCAATGTTACGAGTGTTGTTTAAAAAAATGTGAAATTGCGTTTTTTTTGTTGTGATTTTTATTATTTTCTCGCCTTGTTTACCTTTTTGACAGCTGATTTGGAATATTCCAATAAATTTGCTGCCGTTTTCGCATTGAAACAGCTTTTTTTCCAGAATCGAGAAACGATGGAATTTTTTGTTTCATACTTTTCGATGCGAAAACTTTTCGCATAAATTACAGAACACCCCCACAGAAAAGTTAAATTTTTTATAAAAAAAAAAAACATTTTTTTTTTTTCAAAATTTCATTCAAATGGTAAAATTTAGTAAAATAATGCGCATTAAGAAAAGAAAATTTGACTTTTTATGTGCTTCCATGGACCTAAATTTGTCAGCATTTTTTTTTTTTGGAATTTTTTATTTCACAAAATTGTTTAAAGTTATGAATAGTTGACCTTTAGTTTAGTAGTTTGTTGATTTTTTTCGGCATTATATAAATAAAAAATATTTTATATTTTATTTTTTTTTTATTGTCCCAACATTTCAGTCAACATTGCTGACCATCTTCAGAGGGATATTTAAAAATTAAATAAAAAAAAAACAAAAAAAAGAAAAAAAAATCACTTTCTGGAGCTGTTGTTCAGCTAAAAGCTTTTGTCAACACACAATTTTTAAAATATTTTTTAAAAAAAAATATTTTTTTTTCCAAAAACCGCGACCTTAAACCGCTTGTAGAGACTAAAAGAAGCCTGCATTTTTTTTTATATTTTTTCCCTTTATCAGCTCGAAAATTATTACAATTAGTTCATGATATTCGCAAATATCCATATCATCGACCCATACGATTTAGGTTATAAATAATTTTTTTTTTTTGTCAACAACAATGAAAAAGTATGTAGTAGTAGTATTTTTTATTATAAAAAACACAAAAAAAATACAAGAAAATCTGTTAAGTCCACAAAATGGAAAGAAAATCTGCTAAGTCCACATTTAAAATAGCAAATTATAAAGAGCAAATGTGCTAAGTCCAAAAAGAGCCCATAAGTGTTCCTTTCTTTTATTTTAAAGTTCTATGATTTTTTGGGGTTAAACAAGATGAAGTTAAGAAAAAAACTGCGTTTACAGATTTAAAAAAAGTTAACCCTAAAAAAAGTTAGACAGTTTTTTGTCTCTCCTGAAAAATTAAAAAAAAAACGGACTTAACAGGTTTGCCGACGAAGCCAACCATATCTTATTTGATCCATTTATATTAAATTATATCAAAAAATATATGATTACATAAAAACTTTTTTACTCGGGTAATTATATCAAATTGATCTTATAATATCTATTTTTATACAATTTGATGAGCAAAACCAAAATACGAATCTAATCATATATGGAGCAATATCTAACCATATATAGTGGATCAACCGTATCAAAATGATAGATATAATTTTATATAAATTTATACGGAAGCATATTAACTCATATAAGGTTGTATCAAATTATATATGATTATATCAGAAAATGTTTACTCGGGAACTGATAGTGACTGGCAGAATTCAGCATCAGAAGTATTTTGGACAAGTTAAGCGATTGCGGGCGATTCTAAATATGATATTAAAAACTTGTTAACAAAATTATAAGTGAAAAATATAAGATAAAATTTATGATATACATATATAATTTGTGTGCATAGTTACGGTGGCAGGGTCAGGTTAGGTTAGGGTGGCGGTGTACGATTTACACCTCGCATAGACCTTTTGGTCCATAGCGATACCACAAAACTTTTTTTTCGCTAGCGGCGCAAGTTAAACACGTTCAAAGTCATTGCGAATCTCTTTAATATTCTAAGATCCATTCGCGTTATATCCTCCAAAGTATTAAAGCTTATCTGACCAGTAATCGATCGGCGACTTCTTGCCACCGCTGGACAGTAACAAAGTATGTGTTCTATCGTTTCATCCACTCCTGGTGAGCCGCATCTTTTACAATTGGCGTCCGGGATGAGTCTAATATTCTTAGCATGAATGCCGATGAGACAGTGACTAGTTATTATTCCCGTCAGAGCTCGACATTCCCTTCTCGTAAGTGATAAAAGGTGTTCAGTTTTCCCTTGGTCATAAGTTGGCCTTAAAGTTCTGCTAATTTTGCATGTTGTTAGTTGTCCCCACTTCCTGTTCGCTACTGCAACATTTATGGAATCCCGTCTTTTTTTGAAGTGTTGGAGCGGTGGTAAAACTAGCATCGTGGTACCTACACCATCAACTCCAAGTTTCGCGAGTTCGTCTGCCCTTTCATTTCCCTGTATTCCGTTGTGTCCTGGTGGCAGGGTCTAAACTTGAACTTTTCTTTTTCCTACCACGTTACCATGGCTATTACTGGTGACATGTCACCCTTAGAACATGATTTAAAACTAACGGCAAAATTGTGTAATATTTATTTGCAAGCCTGCCACAATTGACTGTTTGTGCTAAAAACAGAGATGATACAATGGTAGTAGCACACGTGCGGGAAAAGTTGGTTCAATAAGTATCACCTAGCATTGAAATAAATATTGAATATTAACAATTGAAATTAACAATAAAGTTAAAAAAATTGATAAATAAATAAGATAAATCTGTTTGGTTTCCTAAATCCCTATTAATATTATAAATCTGGGTGTTGGTTTGTCTGTCTGTCTGTTCCGCAATCAGGGGAGAAAGGCTGAACCGATTTTATTTATTTATTTATTCAGTCTATAGAACAATGTTCTTTAACAGACTATAACTAATACAAAATTAAAATTAAATTTTATTTTGAAAAATAAAATAATATACATAAAAAAAAAAGTGATAAATTACAAAAAATGTAAAGGTAAAAATAAGTTTACAAATTAAGTTAAATAAGGCAATAAACTATTTTTAAAGCATGTTTTTGATACATCAAATTCAACAATATATTTGCTATTCAAATTATTAAATTCAGTTAACGATCGGATTATAGGACTATTAAGTGCATAATTGGTCCGATGACAACCAACATAAAATAAATCATGACGACGAAGAGTTCTAAAGGGAACAAGGAAATTTAATTTCAATAAGAGCTCCGGACAATCAATATTACCATTAATGAGATCAAAAATAAATAACATTGATTGAATCTTACGTCTTTTTTCTAAACTTTCCAAACCCAGGTGCTTACAACGGGCATCATAAGATGGTGGAGATAACATCGAATTTAAGTGAGGTAAAGCAAAGTAAATAAATCGTTTTTGTATAGATTCAATACGTGAAATATGAATTTTACAATAGGGGCTCCATACCATAGCACCATATTCAAATTTAGACTTAACAAATGACGAATACTTATAATAATTTAATTGTAAGTATAAGGGTCATTAAAATCACTACAATTTCTCTTAATAAATGCAAGTGTAGAATACGCTCTAGGAATAATTCTATGCAAATGCGATAGAAAAGTCAATTTAGAATCAAACAAAATGCCTAAATATTCAACTTCATCGACAGTTCTTATAAAATCACGACCAATTTTAAAAGAAAACTTTATTGGATTTCTAGCATGTGAATAGGAAACATGAACACATTTATTCAAATTTAAATTTAAATCATTATTGATACACCAAGAGTAAAAATTATCCACATCACTTTGTAAATTTATCATATCATTGAAACATTTAATAACTGAAAAAAATTTTAAGTCATCTGCATATAGGAGAAATTGCGAATAATTGAAACAAGTATGTATATCATTTATAAATAAATTGAAGAGCAACGGCCCCAAAACACTCCCCTGAGGGACGCCAGACGTTTGAATATAAGATTCAGATTCAAATTTATCAATTTTTACAACACAAATCCTATTCTGGAGATATGAAGTCAACCACGAATATAGTGACGAGTGAATACCCATACTTAACAGTTTATTGAGTAAGGAGTGAGATCATAAAAATGTTAACACACATTTTTGCCTACAACTTTGGTGTAAAGCTTCCAAATTTTTTTTTTTTCGGCAGTTTACATTTTAAAAATATGTCAGTTAATAAATTAATTTACATCATGAGTTTTAATTTGCAATTTTTTACACAATGGACGATGAAAGAAAAGTGCGTTCAAAAATAATTAAATATTTTCAACAAAACCAAACATGGACATACAAAAAAATTGCCAAAGAAACCAGCGTTTGAAAGGCTACGTTAGCTACCCGTTTTTTTGCTTTTGCTTTTCATATCACTTCAAACAATTTCAATATTATAAGTTATAGCTTTTGTTTACTTTTCTTTTTTGTGTTTGCTTAAACTACAACAACATGAAAAAAATAAAAACTTCAAACAGAGCAGTAGCGGAAAACAAATTTTATTGTTGTAGCCTACAAATATACTACAGTAGTATATTTGTAGGCTACAAATATACTACAGTAGTATATTTGTAGGCTACAGTATTACTACAGTATTACTACAGTAGTATTACTACAGTATTACTACAGTAGTATTACTACAGTATTACTACAGTATCACATTGTAAACAAATGTTGCAATATAAAAACGTGATCATATTAAAAATTTCGTTAAGCTGGTGTAAAATGAATACAACATCGAAAAAAGAATAATAATAATTTTTAATAAAATTCTTTTAAATTTGGTCAAAAAAATATAGAAAAATTTTGAATTTTGTCGAATTTTTCGATATTTTCGAATATGTACGCGATTTTAATATTATCGGTCTAGACGCTCAGAAGTTATGAGCAAAACCGTGACATTAACATTGGGTTAGAGATGGGCGCTGGTCACGTGATTTGCGTGATTCACGTGAATCACGCGTGAATGATTTTCATTTAAATCACTTGATTGTGAGTGAGTGTGAGCTGAAAAAAAAATCTGAGTGAGTGAGTCATTTATTTTTTGCGTGAGTTTGCGTGATAAGATTTTTAGATTAGCCCAATTTTTTTATTTTTTGTAGTTTTTTTTTTGGTAAGAAAATTTTATTGCGTGAGTAGATTTTGCGTGACTTACGCGTGAGCGTGATTGAATCTGGCGTGAGTAAGATTTTTATTACTCACGTGAATAGTGAGTGAGCGTGAGTAAAAAAAAATTGCGTGAGTGATTCGATTATTTTTGCGTGAGCTTGAGTGAGTGTGAGTCAAAATCCACTCACGCACCCATCTCTACATTGGGTATTTCGAAAATTCACGTGTTGAAAAATACACAAAACATGGTTTTAATTAGAGATGGGCGCGTGAGTGATTTTTGACTCACTCACGCCAACGGCAGGAATTTTTGAATCACGCACACTCACTCACGAGCAAATTTTTTCTACTCACACTCACAATCACGTGAGTAAATTTATTACAACTCACACTCACGTGCACTCACTCAAGCTTCACTCACACTCTCGTTGACTCACACTCACGAAACTCTTATTCATACAAAAAAAAATTTAAAAACTAAAATTTGAAAAATCTTTTAAAATTTTCAACAAAATTTAAAGTTCAGCGTAACTTAAAAAATCGACTCACGCACACTCACGCAAAAATCTTACTCACGCACACTCCACTCACACGCGCGTGAGTAAAATTGAATTTAGTCACACTCAAGCGTGGTCACGCGTGAATCACGTTCTAATCTGCTCATGTGCCCATCTCTACTTTTAATGACAAGGGAACACCACAACAATGTTTGCCAAAGTTTTTTTTTTGAGAAGTTGAATTATAATTTTACATTAAAACAATCCAACCCTATTCTTTATACACATTAAAATAAAACAGTTATGTTAAACAAGATAAGTGTGTGTGTGTGTTATAGTTTTATTAAATTTTCTCTTTGTAGGCTACAAAAACAATATTTGTAGGCTACCAAAAATAATTTGTAGGCTACAGGTAGGCTACCAAAAATAATTTGTAGGCTACAGGTAGGCTACCAAAAATAATTTGTAGGCTACTTGTAGGCTACACAATTCTAATGTTTTTGTTTTTTTTGCTACTTATTCATTTTTAAAAACAATCGTAAGCTCTCGCTACAAAAACAGAAATGTGCAAGTATTAGTAGTTATAGCAATTGAATGATTTACATATCGTTTGTTTTTAAAACTATACATATCGTCAATTTTGGTTGTTTTAGCTACTTTCTTCGTAGTAATTTAAACGCTGAAAGAAACTAATGTATGCCGCCAAACAGTTTCAAAAGTGGTAAAAAGGTATCTGGAACACCTAACAATTGAAAGGAAGCCGGGAACAGGATCAACGACTGGTTATCGTAACATTGGTAAGGCATATAAAGTTAAAAGCATCCTTAAGAGAGCTCCTAACACATCTGGCAGAAAAACAGCTCGTTTAGCCCAATGCTCAGACTTTTTTGTACGTAAAGTGAAACGTAAGGCGGGACTAAAGTCCTACAAAGTTCAAAAAGATCCCGATAGAAACGCTTTTAAAAATTTGGAGGCCAAAACCAGAGCTAGAAAATTGAAATCAAATTTTATAAAAAAATACAACTGTTGTGTAATGGACGACGAAACTTATGTCCTGGCTGATTTTGCGCAGCTCCCTGGTCAAGAATTTTATGTTTCCGATGTTCGAGGAAATGTTGCGGAAAAATTTCGGTCAAAAAAGCAAACGAAATTCCCAAAAAATTCCTAGTATGGCAAGTCATATGTAGCTGCGGCCAAAGAAGCCAGTCATTTGTGACATCTGGCTCTATAAACAGCGAAATTTATATCAAGGAGTGTTTGCAGAAGAGACTTCTTCCGTTCTTGAGTCAGCACAATGTATCCACTTACTTTTGGCCCGATTTAGCATCTTGTCACTACAGCAAGAAAGCGCTGGAGTGGTATAATGATAATAATGTGGTTTTTGTACCAAGAGAGGCAAATCCACCAAACTGCCCGGAGCTCAGGCCAGTGGAGAGATATTGGGCTCTTGTTAAAAAAGAATTAAAGGGCACAAAAAAGGTCTCCCAGGACATGCAAGATTTCAAACGTAGATGGACCACCTGCTCTAAAAAGGTGACAGAAACTACCATAAAAGCCTTAATGGGAGGGTTTCCGGAAAAAGTGGATAACTTTGTTCGTAGTGGTTAGAGTTCCATGCGGTTTTTTTGTTATGATTTTGTATTAAATTTTATTTAATAAAAATTTGGTTTGAAGTCTTAAAATTCAGTAGTCTGTTTTTTATTTAACTTTATGTGTGTTAACATTTTTATGATCTCACTCCTTAAAATAGCATGAGATATTTTATCAAATTCTTTTGAAAAATCAGTATACAAAGTTTCAATTTGCAAACCTGATTCAATATTAAGAATACAGAAATCTGTAAAAAAAGCTAAATTAGAAATTGTAGATTTGCCATGGCGAAAACCATGTTGTTGAGGTATAATTAACGATTTAGTTATAAAATATAATTTTTATAAACAGCATGCTCAAAGATTTTGGAAATAACTGTTAATTTTGCAATTGACCTATAGCAAGAAATATTTTCACTTCGCCCAGATTTAAATATTAGAGTGATAAAAGTAAATTTCCAACGATCAGCATAAACACCTTCATTCAAAGATTTATTAAAAATCAATAAAATTGGTAGCAAAAGAGATGAAGAACATTTCTTTAACAAAAATGAACACAATCCATCAGCATCCACAGAAAAAGAATTTTTTACCTTTAAAATAGCATTTAATACATCTTCTTCACACAAAACTATGTTACCAAGAATTGTAGAAATATTACCACTAGAAAAGGGAACTGATGAAGAAGAAGAAAAATTATTAAAGTTAGATTTAAAAAATGTAGCAAACAAATTGACTATTTCATCTGGCTTATCTGTAACAACATTTTCATATACCATGGAGGATGGAATATCAGTACATTGCTTTTTTGAACGAATAAATTTCCAAAACGATTTGGGATTTGATTTAATATTAATTTCCATTTTAAGAATATATTGTTTATATAAAAATTTATTAAGAAAGTTAAATTCTTTTTCACACTGTTGATATTGATTTTTTACATCTGAACAACCTGTTATTGCATAACGTTTGTGAAGTTTATTTCTTCGATTTTTCAATCTTTTCAACCCTTTTGTATACCACGGATGGCTGAACGTTTTATTAACCCTCAATGGAATATTACGATCACAAATGCCTAGCACTGTGTTCAAAAATAACTCATATGAGGTATTTATACTATTATCCGAAACCATAGATCGCCAGTCAACACTAAGTAAAATGGAATTTAATGCATCAAAATTACAACTATTAAAGTTATACTGTTTATAGGATGAATTATCTGAATATTTTATATAATCATACATTTCTAATTCTAAAATTAAAGCAGTATGATGAATAGTTTTACGAGAAAATTTTCATGAAATTTTCACCGCAGATAGTACTAACCGAGGCGGGATACGAAAAAAATTATAAAGAGAAATTTGTAGAGTCCGACCGAAACCAGTTTTCGAGGCCGAACCGAAACCAAACCGAATATTCGGCCGAAAAAGTAACATTCGGCCGAAACCGAACCGAAACCGAAACTTAAAAAAAAATTACCGCCTTACATGAATAAAATTATTAAAAAAGTTCTTAAAGATAAATATACAGCATATAATGCTTTTAAACCATAGGAATTGTTGTATTTTTGAAAAAAAATATGTTTTTTAAAAAATTACAAAAAAATTGTATTTTTCGTTTGTAGATTAGGAGAAAATAATTTTTGAACTAAAACAGTTTTACATTTATTGCATAAACTTGTAACATTTTCTTCAATTGAACTGAAACAAGTGTAATGAAATAAGAAATTAAAAAATTCAGAGACTTTTTTACATATTTTTTTAAAATACCAAAAAGTTTCGGTTTCGGCTAATATTCGGCCAAAATTTTGCCGAATACCGAATGCAGGCCGAAACCCCATTATTCGGCCGAAACCGAGACCGAAACCGAATATTCGGTCGGACTCTAGAAATTTGTACACAACTTTATATTCTATAAGTTCTTTAATAGACTTTTAAAGCGATCACTCATATCAAGCGAGATATTAGCAAAAAACTATACAAAATCAGTTGTTTGTGAATTTTGGCCTTAATATCTCAGAAACGGTGAGAGATACGAAAAAAGTTTTAAGAAACATATTGTAGATTTTTTATATTCTACAAGTTTTGTAATAGACTCTTTAAGCGTACGATGCATATCGAGCGAGATATTACTAAAAAACTGTAAAAAAACCGGTTTTTGTGACCTTTGACCTCAATATCTCAGCAAGGACACGGGTGATTTCTTGGGACTTTTTTCCCCTTATTTATATTGCCAAAACGAAGATCTGTGCAAATTTTCAGAGAACCTATCCGATTTTCCGCAGATGATCCCTTATTTTCCTGGGCTAATAAGCGACCGCGATCGGACAAAGGGGCGTAAAATGCCACGCCCCTTTTTATTTTATGGAACTTTATTTTGGCTTTTCCGTAATAACACATAAACGGCTAAACCGATTTTAATGAAATTTTTACCACTGACAGCACTGACCGAGGCTGAAACTATGGCCCAATAGAGAGAGATCGAAAAGGGGCGTAAAATGCCACGCCCCTTTGTATTACATTGAAAGTTATTTCTGCCTTTTCCAAATTCACCCTTAAACGGTGTAACGACGAGTTTCCTCCGTTAGCTGGGGTATAGCTCGCGGGGGTAGGGATCGTCACAGAAATTTGTATTTGCTGAGACCGAGAGTAAAAGACTGGTTGTTAAAACGTTATAATAAATAATTCATTTATTGAATAAACTTACACTACAAAAGAAAAAGAGTAAAACTAAAACTAGGGAACGGCGACCGGTGATCGGGCTGGCGGGACGTAGGCGGCGATGTAAATTCCAAGCTAGGGTACCTGGCGACAGCACTCCCTAGACGCGAGCAGCGGAAATAATTCAAGCTAGGGCACCTGGCGACAGCACTCCCTAGACGCGAGCAGAGAAAATAATCCAAGCTAGGGCACCTGGCGACAGCACTCCCTAGACGCGGGCAGCGAAAATAATCCAAGCTAGGGCACCTGGCTTGACAGCACTCCCTAGACGCGAGCAGAGAAAATAATCCAAGCTAGGGCACCTGGCGACAGCACTCCCTAGACGCGAGCAGCGAAAATGATCCAAGCTAGGGCACCTGGCGACAGCACTCCCTAGACGCGAGCAGAGAAAATAATCCAAGCTAGGGCACCTGGCGACAGCACTCCCTAGACGCGAGCAGAGAAAATAATCCAAGCTAGGGCACCTGGCGACAGCACTCCCTAGACGCGAGCAGCGAAAATAACCAAGCTAGGGCACCTGGCGACAGCGCTCCCTAGACGCGAGCAGAGAAAATAATCCAAGCTAGGGCACCTGGCGACAGCACTCCCTAGACGCGAGCAGAGAAAATAATCCAAGCTAGGGCACCTGGCGACAGCACTCCCTAGACGCGAGCAGAGAAAATAATCCAAGCTAGGGCACCTGGCGACAGCACTCCCTAGACGCGAGCAGAGAAAATAATCCAAGCTAGGGCACCTGGCGACAGCACTCCCTAGACGCGAGCAGAGAAAATAATCCAAGCTAGGGCACCTGGCGACAGCACTCCCTAGACGCGAACAGCGAGGGTACACGCAAAAAAAAACTTGTGTCGGAGTGAGCAAAAATCTGGCATAATTTTACCAAAAATATGCTAAAACTACAACCGACGAAGTAGTTTTCTTAATTTAGCCAAAACACTTATGTAAAAAATTTTGAAGAAAATGCTAATGCTATTTAAGCAAAAACTTGGTAAAATATACCAAAAGAAATATGGTGAAATATACCAAAATTATTTGAAAAGCTGACTAAAAATAATGCTAAAAATTACCACATTTATGCTAAAATAAATTTTCAATAAATTTTTGGAAAAATTTGTATATTTGTTGAATTTAAAATTTCCACAGAATAAATCCATATTAATATAATAAATGTTGTGTAGGATTTAATTTACCACCGACCAACTGACCCTTTTTTGTACAATTTTCTCGAGTGACTGCTGCCTACGCTTCTTCTTGAAGTAAAGGATCCGCTATAGCTTCACGAATTTATTTAAAAGCATCCTGTAAAAATAGAAAATTATTACAAAACATAAATTTTTAATTTAAAAAATTGGTTAACCCCATTGGTCTCTTGGTAAGGAGGAACACTTACTTTGTCATTCCATTTGTAACTCATCAAAACAGGTATGGACTCCCTTGGCTTTAGGTTTTTAGGTTTTAATTTTATAACTAAAGGCAGGATTGGTGTCCACGCTCTTTATTGTAGTGAAGGATTCTCCATAGCTTCAAAAATTTATTTAGCAGTACCCTGTAAAAATATAAAATTATTACCAAACACTAATTTTTAACTAAAAATCTATTAAACCTTATTGGTGTCTTCGGAATGCGGGTATACTCACTTTATCATTCCATTTGTTATTCATCGAAACATACGTCTGGGACTCCATTGGTTTTTCTTATTGAATGGTGTTTTAAGTGATGAAAGCAAAATTAACTTTAACATTCTTTTATCTTACATTTATTTATCTTTTAGAAAACTAATTATTTATTTTTATTTATGTATTAATTTATTTTTATTTTATATATTAATTTCCTTTTTACGTTTTTATAACACAAAAAATACGAACAACGCACGCACACAAAAATACAAAATGAAAATGGCGGTCTGTATTTGTTTTGTTTTTTTGTTGTTTTCTTTCGATAAATTTTTGTGCAGGTAATTTGCGTTATTGAGCAAGTTACTTGGTTATTTTACATAAAAAATGAATTATGTTACTTTAACATCGACAAGCATAATATTAGCAAAAATTTGGTAAAAATTTTTTTTTGGTATGAAAAAAGTTTTACCAAGTAGGATTGCTCAATCTTACACAGATTTTTTTTTTGCGTGTAAGTCCAACTAGGTCACCTGGCGACAGCACTCCCTAGACACGAGCTGAAAAATCCAGAAGAACATGGGGCACCTGGCGACAGCACTCCCCAATCGCGATAGACTTAGTAAACTAGAGACTTACCCAAGTGTACTGCTTCACGGCGACCAGCAAACTGAACGAGTTTGTTGATTGCTGTTACTTATATACTGGTTGAACATCTGATCAGTGTTGCCAGATAAGGGGATTTGTCCCCAAAATGGGGATTTCGAGTTTGGTTTGGGGACAAGATTTCCAGGGGAGGGATTTGGGGATTTCGCTAATATTTGGGGATTTTTTCTAAAATTTGGGGATTTTTTGTATTTCAAAAATTAAAAATTTAATTTTTAAAATTGTTAAGACTATTACTAATTAATGTGATTGACATTGGTACAGAATGCAGTCAAAAATTACAACTGCATTCATTTGTTAACGTCAATGTAGTAAAATTGTAATAACAATGCTTCAATTATTTTTTGACGTTTTTTGAAAAAAAAAATATTGTTTTTTAATGCACTAAGATTGCAGTCTTTAGAAGATGGTAAACAACTGTCCTTAATCCCATCATTCGGATTGGGCAAGATAAAATAATTTAGGTCGGGAGTAATTTAAGTAAATAATAAATGTTTTACGAGGGTCGAACAAAGTTAATTTTTTTCAAACTCAGAATAATTTAAATTCAGTTGTCAAATAATTTTTTTAACGACATACAAAAATACTAAAATAAAACAAATATTCTGTTTATTTATTTTAGAACATCTACTTAAGTGCAAAGTAATGGGATATCAAAATAAAAAAATATTTCTTTGTTTACAAAAAATTGGTGGTCAAAAGTATTGGAGGCCAAAAAAAAAGGGTACTGGTGTCTCCAACTGTATTGATTGACTTTTAGTATTTTTGTGGGTCGTTTAAAAAATTATTTGACAACCGAATGGAAACTTTTGAAGTATTACCTCCTAAACACGAATCTGTCATCCGAAAATTTGTATCAAATAGCCTTCTCGAGATATATGCATTTTAATATTTTGTGGACCAAGCCTTCAAAACCAACAATTATTTTAATATTGGAAAAGTGTATGTTAAAGGAATATATTTTTTTTATTCAAATTTCTTATAAAAAATCCTAACATATCCAAGAAATCCGGGCTCGATACGATCAGGGATACCATCAGGTAATGTCAAGGAAGTTGATAAAGTGGACACTCCAGTAAAGAGAACCTGAGGATAAAATTTTAAATCCATTGATTATATCCAAAAATATTTGTAAAAAAAAATGTCAAAATTATGAAACAAATATGAATATTTTTAAAGATATGTTTTTTGTACCAATTTTAATATTTTTTGGTAATATTGAGAGAAAAAATATAAAAGACATTTTCTTAAGTATTCCTGCCTCCTGAATACGAACTAGTCATCAGAAAAATTAAATTTCTTAAGATTGGAAAAGTGCGTGTTAAAGTTATATTTTTACCTCCCAATAAAATTACCTATTTTTTGCAAGAAATCCAGTCTCGATACCATTAGGACATGGAAGGAAGTTCAGAATGTCCTTTTTTAGTTTTATCCTTAACTATTCGAATTGTGAAAAAATCCTGTAGATACTTAAAAAAAGAGAACGTAGGGTTAAAATCCAAATTTCGTTGAGTATATAAAGAAATATTTGCAAAAGCAATCTGATTTGAACGGTATTTTTTTTTTTAAATTCGAATGAAAAAACCAAAAAAAAAAAAAAAATTTTAACTTTCTTATACTATGTTCAGATTGACCTCGAAACCCCGTTGAAAGCTCGTATTTTCAATTTTAAAACTCACCTGTTCACACACAACAATTTTGACATTTATGTTGGTTTCGGAAACTACTTATCACACACAAAAATATTCTTGTTAACTGGTTTAATTACGCGCAAATTATTTTTTTGAACGTTTAAATTTTATTTTATTTAAAATAAATAAATATTTTTAGGAAATTGTGTAAATAAATTGATTTATTTATATTTTTGTTTTTGTTATTTTCCCATTTTCTCTATTTCTCATTGTCGCACAGTGGTAAAAATATGAAATTTATGAGGTTTCGATCGTACTTTCGTTGAAACCTCACTACAAAAAGGTTTAAATTTGTGAGGGAAAATACGTATTTTCAAATGAGTTTTGGCTCGAAACCTCGTTTAACGGGGTTTCGAGGCCAATCTGAACGTACTATTACAATGTTCTGATGGTATTCCTGTTCTTATCGAGGCCGGATTTTTTTTTCAAAAGTTATGTAATTTTGTTGTGAAGAGGAATAAAAAGACAACATACAAAATTTTTTAATATCAACATAATTCTTGGATTTGGGGGCTTGATTCGCAAAAAATACAAATTCCCATGTCTCGAAAAGGCGATTTAATTAGAGTTGTGTCGTTCACGAACGAACTAGTTCAATTGAACTCTTCACTTAACTGAGCGGTTTATCTAGTTCGTTCATTTCAGCTCTTTTAGGTCTTTTCGTTCATTCAGCTCAATTGGTCATTACTTCATTTTGATCTTTCAGTTCGGTCGTTCAATTTTTTTTTTTTTGTTAATTTTGTCATTAGGCGTTAGTTTTTTCTCCTCTTTTGGCACGATTTCTTATCATTTATGTTTTTTTTTTTTTTAAATTTGTATATTTATTTTTGTTTTCTTTTTTTAATGTTTTTATTCAACATTTTTGTATTTTTTTCACGAAAAGCAAAACAACAGACATGATCGAAATGATTCGATCACGAACTGTTGAACGAAAACCAAAATTGACCGATTTGAACTAGATGAACGACCAACAGACATGATCAAAATGATTCGTTCACAAACTGTTGAACGAAAAAGCCAAAAGAGCGATTGAACTAGATGAACGAACTAGGTCTTTTATCAGAAATGAACGAGAATGACCGCTCACTCAATTGAACGATTAAGCACAAGTCTAGATTTAATACAAGATTTTTATTTAAAATTTAATATTTAAATATCATAAAAAGGATTAAAATTAATATAAAAATATTGTTTAATAATCACCATTTTTTTTGAATTAAAATAGAGTTTATATTTGAATATTCATTACATTTTTTTTGGGGATTTTATATAATTTGTAGGGTATTTTTGGGGATTTCATTTTTCAAATTGGGGACAAGAGCCAAATATTTTCTGGCAACACTGCATCTGATACCTATACTCAGTATGGTGAGAATAACATGTGTGGTGGGTTTTATATCCAGCCAGGTTATCCCACTATGAGGTTGTTATTAATGGCGTTTATGATTGTCGCCATTTAATTGATGTGGGTTGGTAAGGTTTATTATGTTTATATATAATACGATAGTGTGGACAAAAACGAACGTGTGACTTTTGTCCTCACAACGGCTAAACCGATTTTCATGAAATTTTCACCACAAATAGTATTAACCTTGGCGAAAACTATGAGCCACCATATGGGGCGATCACAGTACATGAGTAGTAGTATCACAGAGTTGCATCTGATGGGTGTAAGTATTAGTGACAGCACACGGTGTAACTTTTGACGTTTCATACAAAACGTAAACAAACACCATAAATACATACACAAAAGCTCACACGTACAGGCACACATACACTAGGCAGCGATGATTATTCTGTACTAATAACCACGCCACCATATTGGAAAGTACGCAATTAGCACCAGTGTTTGCATACTAGTCTGTACTGTGGGGGCGATGGAAAAATGTGGCGTAAAATGCCACGCCTCTTTGTATTAAATTAAAATTAATTTCTGCCCGTTTTGTATTCAAGCATAAACGGCTGGACTAATTTGAATGACATTTTTACCACACATAGTACTGACCGAGGCGGAAATTATGAACCACAATAGATCGCGTTTGGGAAAAGGGCAGAATATGCCACGCCCCTTTGTATTTTATTAAACGTTATTCCTGCCTTTTCCGAAATCACGCATAAACGGCTGAACCGATATTTATGATATTTTCACAACAGACAGTATTAACCTAGGAAAAAACTATGAGCCACAATAGATCGCGTTTGGACAAAGGGGCATATATTGATAATTCCCTTTGTACTATACTGAAAGTTTTTTCTTCATGTTCCGTAATTATGCTTAAAGGACTAAACCGATATTAATAAAACTTTTACAACAGACACATGTCTGTTCCGCAATTAGGGGAAAACGGCTGAACCGATTTTCATAAAATTTTCACCACAGATAGTACTAACCGAAGCGATCGGGCAAAGGGGCTTAAAATGCCGCAACCCTTTGTATTAAATTAAAAAATATTGTTTCCTGTTTCGCAACTATATGCCATATAAGATCTATATGCCATAGTTTTTTCTGCCTGTTCCGTAATCACTCATAAGGCGCATTCACAATGTTGGAGTACCCTATTGCACTTTCATATTTTTGAATTTGACTATATTTTTTCAATTCACTCCAGAGTCAAACCGGTTCTACTCTGAAGTTTCCAATCTGCTCTGTTAGCCTATGTTAGGGTTGCCATCCGTCCTCTTTTCCCCGGACACCGTCCTCTTTTTTAGGGCGTCCGGGGCGGTCCTACTTCTTTTTTAGAAAGTGTCCGGGGTTGTCCTCCTTTTTTCCTCATAATTTTTTTTTGTATTATTTAACGTTCGAATTATTGGCATCGCTGTATTTTCGCTTACCAGCAGTAATGCCAACTTTTTGAGAGCAAAACGAGCACAGAAATAAAAAACACTTAAAAACTCGTATATTTCGAGTAAAAAAGCACTTTATGTAGAGCGAAAATTACTACGTTATTATCAGCTGGTGTGTCGTAAAGTTGGCTCTCCGAGAAAAGAAGAAAAAAATTTGTAAATCAAAAATTTCCATTTCAAAATTTTCTAAATGATTTTAAGCAAATTCTATTTGAATTTCCAAAAATTGTATTCCACAAATTCCCAATTGTATTTCAAATTTCTATTTTAAAATTTTCTAAATGCTTTTTAAAAATTCCATTTCATAAATTTCAAATTGTATTTCAAAAATTTCCATTTATAAATTCTGATTATTTTTTTTATAAAAAAATAAAAATTGTTTTATTCGACCTTTAAAAAATTATATTTTGAGTTGGTTTATTCTAGCTCGAGGTCATTATTTCCTTTACTAATTAAAACTATGATATTCTCATAGAATAATTTTCAAGAAAATTATTTTTCTGTTTTAAATTTGTTTATGTTGGTAATTTTTTGCAAGACTTTATCGACACGTCCATTAAATCTTGTAAAAATGACCAACATAAATAAATTTAAAACAGAAAAATATTTTTCTTGAAAATCATTCCATGAGAATATCATAGTTTTAATTAGTAAAGGAAATAATGACCTCGGGCTAGAATAAACCTACTCAAAATATTTCCATTTATATTTAAAAATTTTCTAAATGCTTTTTAGAAAATTCTTATTAAGTATATGTCAAATTTGTATTTCAAAATTTTTCAGAAAATTTTAATATACAAAAAAAAATATTTTGATATACAAAAAAAAAATTTTTTGATATACAAAAAAAAAATTTTTGATATACAAAAAAAAAATTTTAATATACAAAAAAAAAAAAATTTGAAAAGCAGTTACATAATTTTTAAATCAAAATTGAAATTTTTGAATTACAATTAAAATATCTGAACTTATTTAAATTCAAAAATAATTTTCTTAAAATTATTTAGAAAATTTTGAAATGAAAATGGAAATTTTTGAAAAACAAATGGAATTTTCTGAAAAGCATTTAGAAAATGTTAAAATACAAATAGAAAACTCTGATATACATTGAAAATTTTTTACTTACATTTAGAAATTTTTTAAATATAACTGGAAATTTTTGAATTATAAATAGATATTTCCAAAATATAATTGAATGGATATATCCAAAATATTGAAATATAATTGGAAATATATTTTTTTAGTGGAAAAAATAGTTTTCTTAAAAAAAAAATATTTTTTTTTGCTTATTGTATTGCGTTGTTGACTTTTTTCAAATTAATTTATTTAAAAAAACTGTCCTCTTTTTTGGGTCAAATGTCCTCGTTTTTTGAGGTTGACGTCCTCTTTTTCTCAAAATGGAAATGGCAACCCTAGCCTATGTTAACCGCAGTGACGGTCCGTGAAGTTGTCACTGGGTGTTCTCTACTTATTTAAAATATAAAATTTATGTTTATAAAATATGTTTTTCTGGACGTAACACGTTCCCGTGGTAGACAAAGCCACAGTTTTAATTTTTTTTGTTGACATGCATCCAAAATTAATTTTTGTACTTCATTTATTTGCGAAATAATGCTTTTTGTTAATTGTCGATGTGGTGAGGCAACAAAATGACAATAAAATAGAATTTAGGCTGCATCTCATCAAAAAATGTACAAAACTAGTAACATCCCATCTTTACCTATCTCGGGAATGCGTTAGGTCCATGAAAACATGAATTTTATACTTAAATTTTCTGTTTTTATAAATTAGAGAACACCCAGTGACAACTTCACGGACCGTCACTGGTTAACCGTTACCAGAGAAAAAATACAGCTCTGTGAAAGTTCCATCTCTAATAATTTCATTAAAAAAAATGTAAAAACAAAACCAATATAATTAATTTTTATAAAGTTTTGATAAAAAATTTAGATTTAAATAAATTAATTATGTGCCCCAATTTTAATTTCGTGATTTTGTGAAATTTTGAGAAGAGTAAGTAAAATGACATTTCGAATCTGACAGAACTCTAATCTGCATTTTGCAAAGTTAACATTTCAATCTGTGCCACGGATTGGATTGACTCCGACATTGTGAACGTAGCTTTAAACAACTAAACAGATTTTAACAAAACTTTCTCCACAGATAGTACAACCGAGGCGGGAACTTTAGTCTGCATTAACGGGCATTCGGACAAGGGGGTCTAAACTGCCACGCCTTTTGCAATGTACTGAACGTTTTTTCTACCTGTTCCATTATAACGCTTATTTTTTGTTTACTGATGCGCGAAACATAACCAAACTTATGACTGTCAAATGTTCGCTACAAATTAATTGAAATTTCGAAACATTTTTTTACCGATGAACACCTTACAACTTATATCTTCAGTAAAAAAAAACGTTTTTCTTACTTTGTTCGGAACTTTTCGCCTTTCAAGTCAAAAAGGAACCCAAAAAAACCCCGACGCTAAGCGAAATAAAAAAAATCGCTCAACCCATAAATCCAGTGAAAAATCATTGAGCAGTATGCTAATAAAAAACTCATTCATTATACAATAATATTTTTCAAGCCGGACAACGCCGGGTGCAAAACAGCTAGTATACGATAATTTTGAAAAGATTTAAAACAAAAAAATTTTAAACTTATACAAATCACCGCAAACCTGATTGGAAATTGTATAATTTTTATAAATATCCAAAAAAATAGACAAAAAGGGTAAGCATTATTATTAGAATATTTATCAAAATATTTAATTGTGGTGGCATTAATTAAATTTAAGTGAATTACAAATTTCCAAGATGACTTCTTAAATGCAGCCAAGGCGTTCCCAAACGTTCAAGCCTAACCCAGACAGGGAAAAATTTCATAGAGCACATTGTGCTATATAATCGCAAAACTTGGTTTCGCAAAGAAAATTTGCAATTCTTTAATCTTTTTCCCAAAAATAACTTTTAATAAATAAATTTTCGATTTTTCCGTCAATAAAAATAGTAGCGTTTTTTTTTAACAAAGTATTTTCTTTATATATTCCATCGTTTTTCCACTAAAAAATGTCATTGTGTAGGCAATGATCATTAAATAGTGTATTAAAGAATACCTCAATTTGAAAATACTTTAGAAAATGTTTTCAAAATGTCTGTGCAAAAACAGTGTTGAGCAGTGTAATTAAATATTTATTACAGAAGAATTTTGTACTTTTTCAAAGAAAATCAACAAAAAACTTTAGGACTCACATAATGTCTGAACAAATATTTTATTGTTTGAATTCCCATCCAAAGTTTTTTGGTATTTTAAAAATTTTTTTGCGCAATTTTGTTTTGCGAATTTTTGCAGGTCTTTAAAAAGTAGCTAATCTATAATCATCAAAACATAAGAAAAACAAAACAAAGAAGATAGAGAGCCAAAACCACAATATAAACTTTGTGTTTCTGGTGATTTCCTCCCCCCGCACCCTCCCCCTACGTTACATACCAAAAAGACGCTCATGCTTTGCAGCATAAAATCATTGCATAGTTCTACAATTATAAATATGCTTTCAAGAGTAAATGCCGTTTATGCGTAAAGCAATGAACTTATTTAAAACTTCTTATTTTTCTCTAGGCAACTGGCTGACAACCGAATACATACTATAGAGAAAGGATCTCTGCAGGACCTTATTTCGTTGGAACGACTGTAAGTTCTTTTAAATAGCCTCCTGGTTTTTAAACGTTTTTATTTTTATCACAAATACATATCGCCTTTTCCATCAAACAGCACGAGAAAAGGGTACTTTATTACCTGGTTTCTTCAGATTTGTTTCCTATTGCATATAAAGATACCCTATGGAACCATTTAGACATTCCCATTTACAGTTTAATTAAATTCCAAAAACACGCGATGTAATTCGCGATTTTCATTTTTTAAAAATCGCAAAAAAATTAAAATTATAAATTAAAATTAAATAGCCTTTTTACCCAAAAAAAAAACAAAACAAAGTATTTTTTATATGTCCAAGGCTGGATTACTCAATGCTCCGTTATAAAATAACTCTCCGTTAAATTTAACTTTTTCATACAAATTTTGACATAAGGCTCCGTTAAATCGGCAGTTAGCAGCTAACTTTTCATTGAGTAATCCGCCCTAAATGTATTTAGCTTGTGTGTTTATTCAGCTTCGGACGCTGCTTTTGGATTCTGCTTTTGGACGTTTTTTTTGGATGCTGCTGTTGTACAAATATTTAGCATATTTTCTATGAAATGGAATAAAGAATAAATAACTCAGATTTGAAAATCTTTTTGAATGATTTGTATATCTTTAAATGTAAGTGAATTTGTTAATACAAATGAAATGAAATTTGTAAATATTATAAGAGGTTATGATTTGTTTTGTATTTAATTTAATACGAAACTAAAATTAATTAAAATCAGATTAAGTATTTGCTCATGAAAGAAACACACACTCATTAATTTTTTGTGAAAATGAAAAACATGCTGTTTGCTCTCGTTTCATTTTATGTGCAATGAAAAACGAAAGAAAAAATACGTGTGTTGGTGAATGAAAAAATAAATAAAATACTCATGAATTTTCTCATGAGAATTTTCAAATGAGAATTTCATCTTTTCACTCACTCACCGCATGAAAATTTTCATTTAAAAAAAAAAAATTCGTTCACTCACGGCATAACTAAAATTTTAAAATATATTATGCTAATACACTGATACATCAATAAGGAATCGAGTTTTTCACTTTTTAATCGAATATATCTTTGTAACGAATAAGCGGAAAAATATAAAAAAATGCACTGATAAAGACCATTATCTAGCCAATAATGTCAAATAATAACAATAATCAAAAGACTGAAAAAGTGCTTTAAATAAATATTTTTCCGCAACTTGTTAAAAAATCACTAGTTTTTTTGAATCACTTGAATAAGGAATTTTGGAATACAGACCAAGTAGGACCTGAATCCAATTTCTAATGAATAGCAATCCCTCAAACAATAAAAACACAACAGTTTTGTTTCGAATTTCAATAAAAATGGGACTTACAAAGCTCTTAGCACTTCCGAAAAGGAAAAAGTACTGAAAAAGTGTTAAAGGGCGTTGAAATATCGGAAATAATAGAGAGGGAAAAAACTGCTGTATGCAATTATTTAAATAACATTCAGAACTATGGAAAAAACATGAATAGGCGAACTAAAATGGCAACAACAGAACGATATCGACAAAAATTTTAGGTATTCTCCCAAATTCTACGCCGACATCTTTCAAAATTCTCAAAGAAAGTGGAGTTAATGAGAGTTTTTGTACAGTCCGTCGCGTTTAAAAGTCAAGTGAGTTCAGTGCTCGTCGAAAATTATGCAAAAATTAATAGCTGAATGCCAAACGTAGTTAGCAGCGCCTTAATCTCGCCAGGAATACAATGACACGGTCTCAGAAATTTTTTAAAGTAATTTATTCCGACGAAAAAAAATTAATACCGTTGCATTAGACGGATACAATTGTTTTCGATAATTTAAGACAATAAAAAAAGTTTTTGCATAGCAGACAGATCATAGAATGGGTTTTTATGGTATGGGGTGCGATATTCTACTGTAGCATCATCACTGTTCCTTACATTCAGTGACGTTACGTCTAATGTGCGGAGGTGTTCTCTGAACACCTAGCATTTTCCCCTCAAATATGTTAGTTTTATATTTTTTAAATTTTTTACAAAGGTTCAAAAATATTTCTGCATATATAATTCGTCATGTACTCATAGCAGAAAATGTACACTTTCAGTTGGTATCCCAGCAAAACTTAGATTACCAAATAAGGTATAAAATAAGGTATAGGATCTCTTATTTTATTCATTGCGGCATTGATGATTTTAACAGGCGATGAGACTCAAAGTAATGCATCCACATTATCACAAAGAATACCAGTAAGGTATAAAATAAGTCATAAATTTAAAACGAAGAATGCGAGTAAGGTGTAAAATATATGATATTTTATAGGTTACGAGAAATGAAATAATATAGCATACCAGAAGATAATATATAAGGTGTTACGAGTAGTGAAAAAGTCATTTTGTATTAAATTTACTCACGTGGTTGTAATTGAGTGTAAGTAGATAAAATATGTCGTTAGAAATTTCCTGTCGTGAGCCCATCTCTAGTTTAAACTTATGCATTTTTTTATAAAATAATTATTTTTTATGTTATTGTAATGCATTATGCATCCAATTATAAATAATGCATTATTTCAAACTTTCAACTAATACTTAATGTAACCAAATATAAGTCATCCATGATTTAATGTTTAGAAATAACAAATATGAAATACATTTTTTCCAATAATCATGCATTACATAGCAAATTATTAGTAATGCATTATTTTTCACTTTAAAATAATACGTTGTGGAACAAATGTTTGGTAAGACATCCTAAAATAATGCTACAAATAAGGTATATACCAGTGACGGTCCGTGAAGTTGTCACTGGGTGTTCTCTAATTTATAAAAACATAAAATTTAAGTATAAAATTCATGTTTTCATGGACCTAACGCATTCCCGAGATAGGTAAAGATGGGATGTTACTAGTTTTGTACATTTTTTAATGAGATGCAGCCTAAATTCTATTTTATTGTCATTTTGTTGCCTCACCACATCGACAATTAACAAAAAGCATTATTTCGCAAATAAATGGAGTACAAAAATTAATTTTGGATGTATGTCAACAAAACAAATTAAAACTGAGGCTTTGTCTACCACGGGAATGTGTTACGTCCAGAAAAACATATTTTATATACATAAATTTTATATTTTAAATAAGTAGAGAACACCCAGTGACAACTTCACGGACCGTCACTGGTATATACATTACCTGGTAATGTGTTATATAATCACTACCCATTACCAAAGTTTTGCTGGGATATCATTTTTTATTTTCCGTCGCTTCATAAAAAAGTTATGCCAAATTTTGTAAGCATTAATGCAATTGTTTCCAACAGTTAAGTGAATGTGCGACAAAATTTAAAGAACAAACGAAGTTTTTGGGTTTTTCCTAACTTTGTTGCGCACACTCAACTAGTGTTAAATTACAACAACTACAACAAACAAATTACAAATTTTTAAGGGCATTTTTGTGCGGCAAATTAAGTAGCACACGTAACTTTAAGAGGTGATATCTTTTTACTGGAAAGAGCTATTGCTTTAATTTGAAAGCCAAATAATACTTTGGGATTTTATCGAAGGTTCTGAATATGGATATCACTTAAATTATATTTAGAAGGTTCCAAATTATTGTCTTAAAAATATACCTTTTTACATTTTTTTATTGTTTTTCAACAAAAAAAAATATTTTAATTTTTTTTTTTAAATATTGAAAAACATAAAGTTTTGTTTGATGCACGTTAATTTTATTGTGATGATGATGAGGAAGAAAATATATCGGCGATTGTTAATATTTTTAATTAAAGAAAGTGGGGTGTATCGCGTTTTGCCATTTATTTTTGGCAAAAGAAATTTTTTTTCGCCAACATTAATTGTAATTCGTTTTATTTTTTTTTTTTTTTAAAACAGATGTAGGAATTCTTAAAGATACAAATATTTTTATTTAAAAACAAATTTACTGGTTAATTTTTTAAGTAAACTAATAAAGTTAATTACACAATTATTTTAATGTAGATCTTACAAAACAAGATTTACTTTCCATTAAATCACACAACTCTACAAATTCACTTTTCCAGCAATAGCAATACATAAACATAATTTCTGATTTAAAATCTGCCTTCCAATTGTTTCTATCGCGTATCGTTTTTCAGAAAATCGAGTTTGAAAATGCAAAAGTTTGCGTACATTAAAATTCAGAGACCAAATATAACAGTTATATGTGTATTTTTGTTTTAAAAAAATCATTAAACGAATGTTGTCCAAACTAAGTATTTTATATATGATAGGACGTCTAGAGATGTCCCGTGTTTAAATTTGCAATAACTTTTATTTTTTGATTTTTACAATAACAGTATAAAATAACAGTTATTGAAAACTTTCTTCAAACAATCTAAGATAACTTTTGTTTTATATTTATTGGAGTAAATAACTGTTACAACAGTTATTTAAAAAAAATCAATCAAAGTTTATATCTTTAAATCAATGATTGAACCCAGCAAAAATTGGCATTACTAGTAATGGGTTTTGTAATCCGAAGCAGATGTTAATAAGTAGTTACTTATTGAATGAAACACTAATTATTTTAACAAGGGCGTGTGACAAAAATAACTAGTGAAGAGTATGGAGTAAAAACCCATTACCAATAAGAAGTAAAATAATTAGTTAATTAAAACTTTTAAAATTTAACTTGTTTTTACTAAAACTTAAAAATTGCGTAATTTTTATTAAGTTTTTAAGTACTTTTTAAGTTAATTGAATTGTAAAGGTTAAACACTGCAAGTGCAAGAAGATATTATTACTTACATTAGAGGTGCTTTTATAACATATTACTGAGAAGTAGTTACTTTTGGGCTTAAAATAATGGTAATGGGTACTCATTATAAATAATGTACTTGGTAATGATTACTTTTCACTACTCATTACCACGTTTTTGCTGGGAAGTATTAGCGACCAAAAGGATTATTTTACGTGCGTTTATTTTAGTTTTATTTTAACAACACAAGTTTTTTTAAGGCTCAAAGAGTTTTTGATAACAGTTATAATAAATAAAAGTTTTTTATTTCTGTTATTTTGAACAGATATTTATATAAATCATTTCAAACTGTTATTTTTAATTTTTATTTGAACAAATATTTTTGAACGGTTAAATTTGATTTTTTTCAATAAATCTCATAACTGTTATGGTCTCTGTGCAAAACCCCAAATTTAGTACATTTTTGATTCCACTATTACGTATTTTTACATTGGTTTTAAAAATAGGACTTAATTTTATAAAAAATTAACGTCGTGATTCTAAATCGCATTTTAAAATAACTCAACTGTCATCTCTTAATTCCAAATATGCGATCAACAAATTTCTAGCACTTTTTGTTTTTTGTGTATTGAAAAAGCAAAATTTCTTGAAAAGGGCAATAAAAAAAAATTTGTTGTTGGGCCGACATGATATAGCCATGGATATGTGCATGTTCTTAAAAATATTTATTTTTTTAAACCAAGAGCATAAGGGTGCCCAGCATAAAAAGAACATACTAAATTGTTAATAAAAAGTAGTTCAACTGCTGCTAAAGTAGTTCTAACTTTGCTGAAACTGTAGTGAATTTAACATGGCGGTGTCGAACAAAATAAGTATTTTTTTAAAACATTTTTTAAGTACATATAAAGTAGTACTCATACTGTTGTCGAAGTTTAAGATTTTGTGTGTAAAGTTTAATTACATCTATAAGATCACTATTTAAGAGCATTTTTGCACTACTTAAAAAGTGTATTTTTAGAATTCATTAGGAAGTAGATTTAGTAAGCGATTCTGACGATGCCAATGTTCTAATAACACTACTAAACAACGAAAATGCGACTGGTACGCGACCTTATACACTTGATTACAACTGTTCTGCTGGTCAAAAATCCGGTCTCCAAACATTTTCATCACATCAGGTTTTTGAGAAAATTTTAGGTCAAAGTTTAAAAATATCGCAAAAATATCAAAATATTTCCGATTAAACACGATCTACATAGTAGAATAACGTGTTTGATTGTTAAAAAAAATTTTTGAAGTACAAGACACACTTTTGTTTAGCATTTTTGAGTTACTAATTTTATTGAAAATGATTTTAAAAAGTTTTTTGCAGTACAACAAGCAAAATTTTTTCATATTTGATAACTTAAAAAAAAGACGTTCTCATAGCACTATTTACATAGCTTTTAAACCGCTTTAACCCAGTGTAGATCGATGTTATCATTCTGATGGGTTTTCTGGCGACACCTTTTCCATCGCGATAAATGATTACAAATACATTTATTATGCTTTTTGCACTAAAGAAATACACTTGTTTTATTATTTTAACTATTTATAACTTTTTGCATTTTTTGCAAATATCAAAAAGCTCATCTCATAGCCGTATAGACCACGATTAATATTAAGAAATGATGTATTATTTTTTCGCGATCGTTCAAAAAGTTCACTCACCAAACGCGATGAAGTTTTGAATATTAGTTTTTCTTTAAAGTATTAACAAATAAAATGAAATTGCAAAGTATTAGGGATTTTACTATAAGTTTACTGATATAAAAACAAAATCTCAGCAATTGGATGGAGGGCGCGAAAAAATCGCGATATTATGACGCTATTCCACACATTTTTAAGCAAGCTAAATTTTAATGTCAAGTGATAGCTGCTATGAAATAGCATTTTTTTTTAGCAACTAAAAATTATAATCGCGGTGCTAATTTCCGGATGTTATAAACAAGTTAAACGTTGGTTCCAACTGATAGGTAGTCATGAGTTAGCGATAATTTTTAAATAATCATCATTTGAGGGTATAATATAAAAGTTAAAAAAAATATTCCTGGGGAAGTTTTAGAAATTGCATTTGGTGCGTGAACATTTTTTTAACCAAAATGAACTAAAGAAATGATTTTTATTATATGTACAACATTGCCCATCGCGTGGTGGGATGAGCTTTTTTTTTTGTCAAAAAAAGTTATAACCCTATTATACATATTTACGCCCACAAAAGTGTTCGTACCTCAAAAAATTGGGTCCAAGTTCAGGACTTTATACTTCATCCGACATAAAATTGTTTCATTTGCTTGACAAAAACACAATGATCGCTAAAAAATTGCCTTTTTAGAGGTTGGTTTGCTTCTCCAAGGTGAAACTTTTTCCCTTCTGGTCCGATTTAAACCTACCTAGGACTATAAAAAATATTTGTACTAAACGTCAGGTGGATAGCTGTTTTATCTTGGACTACATCGTGTTACATAGCGACAGACGGAGGGATGTTCATAGAACTTCTCAGAATCGATCACTGGTCAATATAATATATCGTCACATAAAATCCAACACAATTTGCGTTTTTAAAGTAGCAGCGAAAAACGCTGTGAAACATTTTTTTAATTTTGTTCATAAGTCCGTCATTTTTCATCGGATAGGTCTGAATTTTTGGAAAAAGATTCAGTTAATGAAGTGTATCAAGTGATAACCAACAAATGTTTGAAAGTAAAAGATATTATATTTTTGAATTTCGATCGTAAAACTTGTACTTTTTGACCATACACAGAAAAAAATATGGAGGACACAAATTTGAGTAATCACTTGTTTAAATTTAAAAACAAAAATTGAGTAATTTTTTAATTGACGCAATTAAAAATTTACTTAAAAATTTTAAAAACCATTTAAGTAAATAATTTAATAAAAATCGAATAGTTTTTTTAAACTCTCATAGTTTTTGGAATTCTCGTTTAGTTTATAGTTTTTTGTGTATGTATATGAAAGTTTGTAATCGTCTTTATAAAATTTTCCAATGTTTAGAGACATAAATATGTTTGGTTAAGTTTGAAAAAACAAGTTTTTTGTTTTTTTTGTAAAAAAATTTAAAACTTTTTTTAACTTTTAAAAAAAATAAATATTTAAGTTTTGCGTAAATGTTTAATTGTGTCAATTAAAAATTTACTCAAATTTTTTTCAAACATTTAATATATTTTTATTAAAAATTTACTCAATACTATTAAATCGTTTACTGGTGCAAAATTGAGTAATTTTTTACTCAATAGTATTAAAAATTTACTCAAATATTTTTTTTATTTTTTTCTGTGTAGAGACTAAAACTTTTTAGAGTCATGTATTTTAGTACAATGCATCACAATCAATAACTTGGTTTTGAAAAAAGTGTTGTCACTTTGTTTTGCATTTTAGGCGACGATACTCTTTATGGGGCCTTGGCTGATTTTTCGATGTTTTACAAAGTGAGTGTACCCCCTACCCCTACTGTAGTTAAAGGTATAAACACGAAATCAGTTTGCACCAAATTAAGGATTAAACAAATTTAAAATAAACAAGTAAAAAAGTTAAATTCGGCCTTGCCGAATGTAGTGATACCCTCCACAATTTCAAAAAGATTATTGCAAAAAACTTTATTTAAAAGGAAATTACTTTTGAAAAAAAAAAAAAATTGATATAATTCCCGTTCGCTTTTTCACCTTAATGTACGTTTAAATAGCTGATCTTAATCTTACACACCTACAGTGACAATCGAAGAGTGCTGACGAAGGAAGGGTGGCTTCTTCCGAAAGCTGTCGACATCTCCACTTAGCCTGTGTTGTCAATTAATTTTTTTCAGATTTTCTCATTGTACAACAAAAATAATTATTTCTCAGAAATAATTAATATGGACTCAAACCGAAATAAATAAAAACTTCAGTTATAAAATATAAAGTCCAACAATATATAAAAAACAGAATTAAAACTCAACTCATAAGGTACAATGCAATTTAGTAATATTTCTAAGAATTAGAAATAGGAAATATAAATTCAAACCTAACGGACATTTTTCAAGACTTGAAAAGTCCTACTAAGGGTTGCAACTCTGAGAAAATCTACTACAGTGTAAGAAATTACAACTGTTTTCGAAAAAGTTAAAAATAGATTCATTAAGTTCGTGCTAAACGTAACATATGGGTAATGAAATGTGATATAATTCCCGTTCGCTTTTTCACCTTAATGTACGTTTAAATAGCTGATCTTAATCTTACACACCTACAGTGACAATCGAAGAGTGCTGACGAAGGAAGGGTGGCTTCTTCCAAAAGCTGTCGACATCTCCACTTAGCCTGTGTTGTCAATTAATTTTTTTTCAGATTTTCTCATTGTACAACAAAAATAATTATTTCTCAGAAATAATTAATATGGACTCAAACCGAAATAAATAAAAACTTCAGTTATAAAATATAAAGTCCAACAATATATAAAAAACAGAATTAAAACTCAACTCATAAGGTACAATGCAATTTAGTAATATTTCTAAGAATTAGAAATACGAAATATAAATTCAAACATAGCGGACATTTTTCAAGACTTGAAAAGTCCTACTAAGGGTTGCAACTCTGAGAAAATCTACTACAGTGTAAGAAATTACAACTGTTTTCGAAAAAGTTAAAAATAGATTCATTAAGTTCGTGCTAAACGTAACATATGGGTAATGAAATGTGATATAATTCCCGTTCGCTTTTTCACCTTAATGTACGTTTAAATAGCTGATCTTAATCTTACACACCTACAGTGACAATCGAAGAGTGCTGACGAAGGAAGGGTGGCTTCTTCCAAAAGCTGTCGACATCTCCACTTAGCCTGTGTTGTCAATTAATTTTTTTCAGATTTTCTCATTGTACAACAAAAATAATTATTTCTCAGAAATAATTAATATGGACTCAAACCGAAATAAATAAAAACTTCAGTTATAAAATATAAAGTCCAACAATATATAAAAAACAGAATTAAAAAAAAAATTTTTGAAAAAAAAAAATTTCCGCGAAAAAAAATTTTGGTAAAAAAATCCGCGATTTTTTTTTTTTTTTTGTCAAAAAATATGTTCGTACTTGTTTAAATACCATTTGGTGTTCAATTATGTTCACTAGAGTGTCCCTTATTTTGGAAATGTTGGAAATGTTGAGACGGTACCCCGTCATTTTTTTCCTTTTGACTAAAAAATAACTCAGCAAAAATTTTACGCCCCTGCGACCACGCCTTCCCTACGCGACGGGGCCGTAAAGAGCGGGGCCTTAAAAATCATTTTTCCATACAAAGCAAAAAACTTTTTTTTTGATTTTAAATTTTTTTGTTATTAATTATAATATTACTTGGTTATCTTATTCACGACAAAAAATTTGATTTTGGTGGGATGAGGCTTTCAGTTTTAAAAAATTTTTCGAAAAAAAAAAATTTAGAGCTTTTGGGGTCCTACAGTAAAAATTTTTAAAAATTTTTTTTTTTTAGTTTTGACAAGCAACGGTTTTAGTTGTAATGTTGCTTTTAATGATATATATTCATAAAAAAATATTACTCATATCTGTGACATCTTGATCGTGTATCGAAAAACATCAAAAATGCATTTTTTTACCCTTTTTTAGATCACGATAAAGATGTCACAGATAGGAATAATATTTTTTTAATGAAAATATATCATTAAAAGCAACAATTCAACTAAAACGGTTGCTTGTCAAAACTAAAAAAAAATATTTTTTAAAAAATTTTTACTGTAGGACCCCAAAAGCTCTAAATTTTTTTTTTCGAAAAATTTTTTAGAACTGAAAGCCTCATCCCACCAAAATCAAATTTTTTGTCGTGAATAAGCTAACCAAGCTATATTATAATTAATAACAAAAAAATTTTAAATAAAAAAAAATTTTTTTTGCTTTGTATGGAAAAATGATTTTTAAGGCCCCGCTCTTTACGGCCCCGTCGCGTAGGGAAGGCGTGGTCGAAGGGGCGTAAAATTTTTCCTGAGTTATTTTTTAGTCAAAAGGAAAAAAATGAGGGGGTACCGTCTCAACATTTCCAACATTTCCAAAATAAGGGACACTCTAATGTTCACATATGTCAACCAGAAGCCGAATTAAACCATTTTGTATTTTTAGGTTATGTTGAATGTACTGAAATTTTTGAGGTGTGCTTACATTTTCATTCATAACTTTTGAACCGCTGAACCGATATCGCTCAAATGCAATACCAAACTTCTCGGGAAAACTTCCAATAAATACGTTAAGTTTCAGTCATCTCTCCCGGGTAAAAATGAAATATATATGATCATATATGAAGATATATGGATCATATATGGATTTATATAACCATATATTATCATATATGTCTCCATATATGTTCATATATGATCTGATCCGTAAATTGGCCCGATATGAGGTCATATCGGGCCAATTTTCGGATCAGATCATATTTTAACATATATGGAGGCATATATGATAATATATGGTTATATAAATCCATATATGATCCATATATCTTCATATATGATCATATATATTTCATTTTTACCCGGGCTGTGCAATATTTTGTCCGCGACAGCATTTTCCACAGACAGACAGACGGACAGACGGACATCGCTAGAATGTCTTAAAATCGATCGGGCATCATGAATATATATACTTTATGGGGTCCCAGATCGATATTTCGATGAGTTACAAACGGAATGACAAACTTATATATACCCTCTATCACTAAGTGGAGGGTATAAAAAAATGTTTTTATTCTTGGAATTTTAACCTATCAAATATTATCTTGTTGCCTTTCAATTATATATACACTGCGAATCACATCAATAAGGAATCGAGTTTTTCACTTTTTAATCGAATATATCTTTCTAACGAATAAGCGGAAAAATTTAAAAAAATGCACTGATAGAGACCATTATCTAGCTAATAATATCAAATAATAACAATAATCAAAAGACTGAAAGAAGTCCTTTAAAAAATATTTTTCGGCAACTTGTTAAAAAATTACCAGTTTTTTATGAATCACTTGAATAAGGAATTTTGTAATACAGACCAAGTAGGACCTGAATCCAATTTGTAATGAATAGCAATCCCTCAAACAACAAAAACAAAACAGTTTTGTTTTGAATTTCAATAAAAATGGGACTCAAAAAGCTCTTAGCTCTTCCGAAAAGGAAAAAGTACTGACTTTGAAGTTCAAAGTGTTAACGGTCGTTGAAATCGCGGAAATAACAGAGAGGAAAAAAACTGTTGTATGCAATTATCTAAATAACATTCAGAACTACGGAAAAAACATGAATAGGCGAACTCAAATGGCAACAACTGAACGAGATCGACAAAAAATTTAAGAATTCCCCCAAATTCTACGCCGACATCTTTCAAAATTCTCAAATAAAGTGGCGTTAATGCGAGTATTTTTACAGTCCGTCGCGTTTAAAAGTCAAGTGAGTTCATAGCTCGTCGAAAATTATGCAAAAACTAATCGCTGAATGTCAAACGTAGTAAGCAGCGCCTTAATCTCTGCAGTAATACAATTACACGGTCTGAGAAATTTTTCAAAGTAATTTATTCCGACGAAAAAAAAAATAATACCGTTGCATTAGACGGATACAATGGTTTTCGGTGATTTGAGACAATAAAACCCGTTTTTGCATAGCAGACAGATCATAGAAGGTGTTGTTATGGTATGGGGTGCGCTATTCTACTGTGGCATCATTACTGTTCCTTACGTTACCATCGATGCTTCTTAAGTTTGGAACTAAGGGGTGGCTTTTTTTTTGCAATTTGCAACAGACTATACACTCATTTAATTTTTAATCGTGATGGACTGTCAAAATACCCATTAAATCACCACTTTCTTTGATAATTTTGCTACCTGTCAACGTGGAGTTCGAGGAAATTCTTAAAATTTTTGTCGATTTCGTTCTGTTGTTGCCATTTTAGTTCGCCCATTCGTGTTTTTTCCATAGTTCTTAATGTTATTTAAATAATTGCCTTCAATAGGTTTGCCCCTCTCTATTATTTTCGCGATTTCAACGGCCTTTAACACTTTGGACTTTAAATACAGTACTTTTTTCTTTTCGGAAGATCTAGGAGCTGTTGTGAGCCTCATTTTAATTGAAATTCGAAACAAAACAGTTTTGTTTTTATTGTTTAAGAAATTGCTATCCATAACAAATTGGATTCAGGTCCTACTTGGTCTGTATTAAAAAATTCCTTATTCAAGTGATTCATAAAAAACTAGTAATTTTTTAACACGTTGCCGAAAAATATTTTTTAAAGGACTTCTTTCAGCCTTTTGATTATTGTTATTATTTGACGTTATTAGCTAGATAATGGTCTCTATCAGTGCATTTTTTTATATTTTTCCGCTTATTCGTTACAAAGATATATTCGATTAAAAAGTGAAAAACTCGATTCCTTATTGATGTGATTCGCAGTGTAAAACTATAGTTTTAACTAAAACTCCATTAAATAAATTTAAATAAATATGTTCTTTTTATAACGTTCGAAATATATTAAAAAAAAAAAACTTATTCCGAATATAGTGTTCTAAAGTAGTGGAATCCATATTAGTTTCCTTCTTATTGACATATTTATATGTTATTTTAAACTCCTTTTTTTGCAACAAAAAATATTCACTAATTGCTACTTTTTATGTAGTTTAAGTCTACTTCGTTTTGAACTACATCGATTTTTTTTTTTGCTGGGTGGGTATAAGCTTACTTTTTGTAACTGTGCACCGAAAGGCATTTCAAATCAAAACAAGTTTTAAAAAATTTTAATTTTGCGGAAAAAATTCAATTAATTAAGGAATTGGGTTAGTTTTGTGTTTAAAATATTTTTTTGAAAAAACGTGATACTTCTCTTCCAAAAATTGAGTTGTGCCTTATATTAATGGTGAACACCCTGATGAAACCTCACGGCACGTCCCTGCTTACATTACCATCGATGCTTCTTAAGTTTGGGATAAAGGGGTGGCTTTTTTTGCAATTTTCAACAGACTTTAAACTCATTTAATTTTTAATCGTGATGGACTATACAAATACCCACAAAATTACCACTTTCATTGAGAAATTTGGAACCTGTCAACGTGGAATTCGAGGAAATTCTTAAAATTTTGGTCGATCTCGTTCTGTTGATGCCATTTAAAATCGCCCATTCATGTTTTTTCCATAGTTCTTAATGTTATTTAAATAATTGCATTCAATAGGTTTGCCCCTCACTATTATTTTCGTGATTTCAACGGCATTTAACACTTTGGACTTTAAAGTCAGTACTTTTTTCTTTTCGGAAGAGCTTAGAGCTGTTGTGAGTCTCATTTTTAATGAGATTCGAAAAGAAAACTGTTATGTTTCTATTGTTTTAGGAATTTTTATCCATAACAAATTGGATTCAGGTCCTACTTGGTCTGTATTCCAAAATTCCTTATTCAAGTGATTCAGAAAAAACTAGTAATTTTTTAAGAAGTTGCCAAATAATATTTTTTTAAAGGACTTTATTTGACCTTATTTGCTAGATAATGGTCTCTATCAGTGTTTTTTTTTTATTTTTTCGCTTATTCGTTACAAAGATATATTCGATTAAAAAGTGAAAAACTCGTTTCCTTATTGATGTTATTCGCAGTGTATCTCGAAAACTAAGCAAGATAGAGCAAAACGGAGCAAAATTTCGGTGGCCCGACTCGAATCGCTTTCGGTTTGAAATCTACACATGTTTGGACCCTATTAGGTCCTAACTTTGAATCAAAAAATTCGAATTCCGGGAAATTTTAAAATGCTTATATCTCGGTAACTACTGGCGATACGACAAAAAGTTTCGAAGCAATTTTGGAGCTCTTGGGTCGTAGAGTAATACCACCGAAAACCCGAAAGCAATTCCAGCAATACTTTTTGAGTTATTTACGTTAATTTTAGGACCCAATAGCATTAGTTTTTGAGTTACTTACGTTTCAAATGTATTGAATATATTGGGTCCTAAAAATAAGGAAACTAAAATTCCGATGTCTCCAAAACTAAGCAAGATAGAGCAAAACAGAGCAAAATTTCGGATCAAAATGGCGACCTTTTAGGACAGAATAGGTTCATCACATTTGAAATTCAAAAACTATGGCTCGAATTGCTTTCGGATGTTCGGTGGTCTTGTTTTACGGTCCAAGAGATAGAGAGATTTTTTGTCGTATCGGCGGTAGTTACAGAGATATTAGGGAATTCGAATTTTTTGATTAAGTTAGGACCCAATGGGGTCCACACATGTGTATATGTCAACTTTTAGTATGGAGTCGCCATCGATTTTAATCCGAAATTTTGCTCTGTTAAGCTCTATCTTGCTTAGTTTTCGAGATCTCGGCATTTTAGTTTTGGGACCTTTTTTAAGTGCCCAATAGGTTGAACACATTTGAAACGTAAATAACTAGAGTCCGACCGAAACCAGTTTTCGAGGCCGAACCGAAACCGCACCGAATATTCGGCTGAAAAAGTAATATTCGGCCGAAACCGAACCGAAACTTAAAAAAAAAATACCGCCTGTCATGAATAAAATTTTTAAAAAAGTTGTTAAAGATTAATATACAGCATATAATGCTTTTAAACCATAGGAATTGTTGTATTTTTGAAAAAAAATATGTTTTTTAAAAATCTTATAAAGAAATTGTATATTTCATTTGAAGATTAGGAGAAAATAATTTTTGAACTGAAACAGTTTTACATTTATTGCATAAACTTGTAACATTTTCTTCAATTGAACTGAAACAAGTGTAATGAAATACGAAATCAAAAAATTCACCGACTTTTTAACATATTTTTTTAAATACCAAAAAGTTTCGGTTTCGGCTAATATTCGGCCAAAACTTTGCCGAATACCGAATAGAGGCCGAAACCCTATTATTCGGCCGAAACCCTATTATTCGGCCGAAACCGAGACCGAATATTCGGTCGGACTCTATAAATAACTCAAAAACTATTGCTCGAATTGCTTTTGGGTGTTTGGTGGTCTTGCTCTACGACCCAAGAGCTACAAAATTGCTTCAAAACTTTTTGTCTTATCGCCGGTAGTTACTGAGATATTAGCATTTTAAAATTCTCGGAATTCAAATTTTGCCCCGTTTTGCTCTTGCTTAGTTTTCGAGATATTAGCATATTAAATTTTAATATCCCGGCTAAAAATTTTTGTATATTATCGTATATAATATACAATATACAGTTTCATATATAGTATCAAATATGGTCTCATATATGAACATTAGGGCGGACTAATTTTTTTTCGACAAAATCGTCTAGCATATTCGGATTCTGCATAAAATTCTAAGAAAAAATGCCGAACAAACATTGTCTCAAAAATCAGTTTTGACCCCCCCAATTTTCAAAAATAGTTTTGCACGATATACGACTTTTTTAGTTGGGCTTATTATTTGGAATATATTTTTTAACTAATAAATTTTGTTTTTATTTTGTATTAAGAGGTGTACCTAGTATTTTTGGGTACGGGGAATCCATATTTGATAATTATTTTGCTCTAAACCGCCGCTAGAGGGCGCTAAAACAAAAATCTGGAATTGGGTCTTCAGATTTTTTTATTATGAAGGCAGATACTTTAAGAAGCCATTTAGACATTCCCATTTACAGTTTAATTAAATTCCAAAAACTCGCGATTTTATTCGCGATTTTAATTTTTTTAAATTCTACAAAAAATTAAAAAGTGGTAAACTACACCATTCTTTTATTGACACAATTCACTTTGGATCAGGAACTGGTCTTGTGGACATTACGTCAACCTCTTAACCTAACCTAACCTATTGACACAATTTTTTAAAACTTTTTCGTTTAAAGTAGATGATTTTAGCTTTCAATTTCAATTTTCATTATCCGATGTTTACTTAAGGAGTTATAGATCTTCAAAGTACATCGATAAACGATTTGAAAATCCTAAAATCATTTATTAACAAAATTAAAAAAAAAAAAATATTTTTATATGGGCATAATTTAAAAAAAAAAAAAAAAAAAATTAAAAATAGAAGACTTTTGTATCCTATTAAAATGATGACTGATTTTTTTTTTTTTGTAAAAATGTCATACTTTCATAATATGTTAATTAAAAAAAAATCAAAAGAGGTGAAAGTTGACGAAAATGCACTAAAAAAATGCATTTGCATTTAAAATGCAATTTTTTAATAACACAATTTTTTTTTTTAACTTTCGAGTTTAATGCAGAGGACTTAAGCTTTTAATTTCAATTTTGATTTTAAAAATCGGATATTTACTTAAGAAGTTATCGCTCATCAAACTCCACTACTTTTTCATATTTTGTGACTTTTAAAAAATGAAAATCGCAAAAAAATCACGAGATTTTGGAATTTAATAAAACTGTAAATGGGAATGTCTAAATGGCTCCATAGTGTATCTATGTACGTAATCTTAAGATCCCAGGTCAAAAAATACTATTTTTCTCGTGTTGATTTTGTTCCGAACAATTCATTCCGCTCTAATGAACATATTCCAAAATTGGCGCTTATATAAGACACGATCATATATGATGCAATATATGAGATCATATATTAGATCATATATTAGATCATATATTGAATCATATATTGAATCATATTTTGGATCATATATGATGTTGTTTTCAATTTCCCGAGTAAAAATTTTTGTATGGAGCAATATATGTTCTTATATTATTCCAGATCTGTTGATAGATCCGAGATTTGAAAGATCAGCACTGATCCGAAAAATGGATCGCTAAGATTAGATCAGTTTTAACCGGACGGATACAATTTGATCCGAAAAGTGGGTTTATCTAATTAGATCAGTTTTAATCGGTGGGATACAATTTCATCCGAAAAATGGTTGGATCTTATTGGACCAAGACAAAAAAAAAAAAGATTTTTTTAGCTGGATAAAAAAAGATAAAATTTCATACGAAAGAAAAAAAAAATATTACAAAAAACTTTAGATAAAATTTTATCCGAAAAAAAAAATCTATTTTTAGAACTATATATAATTTAATCCGAACAATAAAATCTATTTTTAGAACTGATAAAGTTTTATCCAAACAATTTTTTTCAATATTAAGATATAAATATATATAATTAAAATTTATTTAAAAAAAAAAAAAAAAACTTCGAGCGGCGGGGGAATCGAACAGCTACCAACTGTTTTGTAATCGCAATCTCTACCCTCTGACCCAGCGGACGTTGTTAATAAATGACAACTTTAAAAGACTATGTTTTAAAAAAACTTAGAAAATAGTTTATCATATATAATTATATCAAGTTTAACTTATATATAATTAAATCCAGTTTATCTTATCGTGTATATGATTGCATCAAATTATATTCGACTTGAATTTGAACAAAATTTTAAAAAAGACTTAGAAAATTTTTGCTAAAATTTGTGATTTTTTTTTTTTTTTAGTTTATTTGCTGAGCTAATAGGGGGTTTAATACTGAGTTTAACAACATGATTTTCATCTTCCAATGCTCTTAATTTTCCAAGTTATAAAGCTTTAAAGTAAAAACGGTTTTTGGCTTATGAGCTTCACATTTTTCATCGGATCCAAATTTTCTTTCTGCTGTTGTATATTTAATAAAAATACCTTTAAGATGGTATAAAACATGTATAAACTTTTTTACTCACCAACGGCCAAATAATGAGTTTTAAGTTTTTTTCGGAAGTTTTTTCAGACAAAAATAATTTTATCTGAAAATATTGCTAACATAAGTTCAAACCAAATACACTTTTAATTATTGGCAACAAATAAAGCTTTGATTTGAGCTTGATCTGAGGACTTTAGCTCTCTTAAAACCAGAGATATTGATGGTTAAACATTAAAGTTTTAAAATATTTTTTTCTTCGGATTAAATAATATATAATTATATCAAAGTATAATTATTTTTGAAATATTTTTGTTAAAATTCAGGGATTTTATTTTTTTTTAAATTTGAAAAACGAAAACGCATTAAAAAATCATTTAGATTAAAAAAAAATTAAAAAAAAATTATTTTTTTCTTGACTTAGTCGGGAATCGAACTCAGGGTCCTCAAGAATTATATATTATCATATATGATGCAATATAGAAAGTTATATTACTATATATAAATAATATTTATTTCTAAATATTATCATAAAAAATAAATTAATCAATATTTTTAAGTTTAGTAAAAAATTAAAGCTTCTAAAACATATTTTCTTTAAAAAAAAAATAAAAAAAAAAAAACTTTTTTTCTTAGCTCAGCCGGGGATCGAACCCAGGGTCCCTAGGAACCATATATTAACTTATATGATGTAATATATAAAATTATATAACTATAAATAAATAATATTTATTTTTAGATTTTATCATAAAAATTAAATTATTCAATATTTTTAAGTTTAGAAAAAACAAAAAGCTTTAAAAACATATTTTCTTTTTTAAAAAATTAAAAAAAAATAGTTTTTTTCTGGGTTGAGCCGGGAATCGAACTCGGGGTCCCAAGCATCATATATTATCTTATATGATCTTATATAAAGTTACACACAACTATTTAAGTAATATGCATTTTTTAAAAATTTAACTTTTAAAATCCAATATGCATTTTTTTAAGTTTTAAAATACAATGGATTAAACAGATTTTTTTCTATTTAAAAATTTATAGAATTTATATATATTTTTTTTTGACTGATTTTAGGTGCTTTGAGAATCATATATAATTATACAAGCTCTCTTGTATACTTAAATAAAAATATATATGATGCAACATTAAAAAAAAATATTGAAATACTGTCATATAAAAGTATGCATAATTATATATAAAATATTGTGAAAGAAAAAAATATTTTTTACCTTATACAATTGTATAACATTTTATATGGCGTTACATGTGCCACCATTTAAAATTATTAATAGAGTTTAAAAAAAAATTGTATTTATATGGTACCTTACAAAACTATATACGGTATCTCATAAGCCATTTATAATTATATCTTTGATAATATTAAAAAAATAAATGTTTGATGCCATGTATTGTTTTATATAACTGTATATAGAGTTATATGTGCGACCATATATAATTATATTTGAAAAATTGTTTTTTTCGTTTTTTAAGATGGAACCATATATAGTTTTAAATGGTTTCTTGTAAGTCATATATAATTTTAAATGGTTTCTTGTAAGTCATATATAATTATATATATAATGATATTGGATTTTTTTAAATATGCTCGTATACGTTATTTGATATTAAGTCACATATAAATATGTATGCAATCAGATTAAGTTATATGTGTCACATATGATTATGTCTCCCACATGTATTTATATATTAATATGGTTATCATTAGATGTAATTTTATATAACTCCATTTAAAAAATTTGGAAAAACTCAATGCGAGATATAATTATGTACTTTGTTTGATATGAAAACATATTATTTCATATGGCTATATATACATACATCAAATAATGTAAAATTATATGTATTCATTTTTACTCGGGTTGTTTTACATTCTTTTTCATCCCGAGTAAAAATTTTCTGGTCTAATCATATATAATTTGATACAATCTTATATGAGTTAATATGCTTCCGTATAAATTTATATAAAATTGTATCTATCACTTTGATACGGTTGATCCATTTTATATGGTTAGATATTGCTCCATATATGATTAGATTCGTATTTTGGTTTTGCTCATCAAATTATATAAAAATTGATATTATAAGATCAATTTGATCTAATTAGATTTGACCAAATTCAGGATCAAATTGTATCAATTTTTATATTTTTTGATCTAAAGTAATACAATTAGATATTACTTGATACAACCATTTTACGGATCAAATTAGATCTATTTAGTAAAATTAGCATAATATTTTTACTAGGGATATTTTTTATTTATTTGTTTTCATCTTATACTATATGTAATAGATTATTATGTATGTATATGGGTGAAATCAAAAAATGTCAGTGTTTTTGAGCCAAAATTGTACAAACAAAAAATTAAAATTTTTGGTAAATTTTTTTATTAAAATCGATATGTTACATCACTACCAATATAACTATAAAAGATCTCTTCTACAAATTGTTTCAAACAAATTTTATAGACAATTTTATGATTTTTTTGGTGACGGAGTTTACATTCACCTTAGAAAAATACATTAATTTTTTTGAATTTTCTTTGAAAACATTTTATTGTAATTTAAAATACTTATTTATGTAATTGCTAACAATTTTTGTAATTAGGATTTTTTTCTTGTTTTTGTTATTAAAGATTTTACAATTATTTTTTATTTTAATAGGATTTTTCTAAGGAAATGTAATATAAATTTGTTATTATTTCTGTTAAAATTAGTTTTTTTACTTCTTTGAATAACTAGTGTTAATATTTGCGTCGGTTTTAACAACTACATAAGGTATTTTAATGCTATCTGCAAAAAAAAAAAAGTTGACGGAGTTTACAGAGACGGAGTTTACATTTCGTCACTTTTTGCCCTTTTTTTCGAAAACTTTTTGTCGGAAATTGGTTTCCAAAAAAAAATCATTAGATGTCAACTAGATACGTCAAAAAATGACGATATTTCAGAATCACTTTAAGTAGTTTTGTTGTAAACGTGGAGACGGAGTTTACATCATTTTTCGATTTTTCATTTATGAATTATCTTTTCATACCGGGAAATTAATATGCAATGAGCAAACTTGAAACCAATGATGCAAAATGATACTTTATAGCCTCGCGTTTAATAAATGGGACAATAACCTATTATTTTTCTAAATATAATATGGCAAAAGCAACAAAATTGTCAGGTTCCATAATGTTGAAAAAAAGTGTCGAAAAATCGTTACACAATTGAAGCCGTGTTTGCATGGATAAAAGTGATAGTTACGACTATATAAAAATATTTTTTAAGAACGTCAACATTCCCTCTTTAAAAATGTATTTAATTATTAAGCTCTTGGGTTATTGGTTTTTAACCCATTTTGGACCAAGATTCAATTTTATTTTTATTTTTTGGAAAAAGGTACTTTTTTAAGGTAATTAGCACCCGCAGATCTCAAATATCCTGTCAAAAAAAATTTCAATGTGCCGTTTTCCCAGAAAAGCTTGCATTCCAACTTTTTATGCAATTTTAATATTTGGATTTATTTGCAATTTTATTAATTTATTTCATTATTTTCAAAGTTTATAATTCAAAATAATTCAAATTATTGGAATTTGATAATAAACTAGATCTAGGAAAATTTTAAATTAGTCAAAAAAATTAAAAGCCGAAAATCGAAAAATGATAAATTTTCGTTTTTGCTGGTAACTATTTCTGTGCTGATTTGCATTGTATTTAATGGACATATAAATTGCGTTGGTCAAGTGGGTATATTTTTTTTTAATTGCGGAAAGATGAGACTTAACATTCATAACCACATTTACCCGAAATTCCAGCAATTTCATACATAAATATTTTTTTGAAAAAAGTGTTCTCTACTGTTCGAAAAATCGAACAGAGGATCGAAATGGGTTAAGATATATCCGGTTAGAGTTTAAAAATTGAACTTGTTACTGGCGACGGAGTTTACATTTGGCCTACAAAAATGAAAAAACTTGTTTAAAATGGATAACTAATATCCGGATTGTTGTTAGTTATGTATTCAACGTTGTACATTAAAAAATATGCAAATACTTTAAACCATGTATGAGATATTACACGATTACATGGTTTGGTTGACATTTTTTGATTTCACCCATATATTCACCAGAATTGCAAACGGTGTACATAAGTATAATTAAAATTTTTTTTTGTTGATAATTTTGGTGTTTTCGTATATTTTAATGAAACCCTTTAGTTTGATGATTTTCATATTTTAGTTACTATCGTTTGCATTTTTGGTGACCACATAAAAATAAACAAGTAAGAATGTTAAATTCGGCTGCCGAATCTTTAATACCCTCCAACATATAAAAAAAAAATTGCAGGGGCGTTTTGTTTTTGGGGGGGGGTCATTGGGGGACACATAAACCTATGCGGTAAATGTTTAAAAATCATTATCATTATTTAAAAACATTTTTAATATCCACGCCCACAAATGGGGGCGGGCAAAAAAAACGATTTTTTTTATTTCCTGGGTCCAATTGCAGGACCTTGAACTTTTTCTGACATCAAATTGTTTCATTTGCTCAGCAAAAATACAAAAAAAACCTCCCGAGTAAAAATTTTTATATGATGCAATATATAATGATATGTAACACAATATATATTTGTACGCAATTTGATCCGAATAATGGTGGATGTTTTTGGATTAAAAAAGATCAACTTGTATAAAATATGATTTGATTTCATCCGAGTTTTGACCAGACATTTCCATATATTGGTGGATCTAATTAGATCTAATTGCATAAAAACATATAAAATCCTGGTGTTTTTTGGTTTGGGTTAGATACACCACAGGTCAACGATACATTCACCAAACATATAATTTTCTAAAACAAAAAAATGTTTGGGTACGCCCCAGATAGGTGATATACATAACCCTAACAAGGAAATGTTTAGGAACATTTTAAAAAGTTTCTTATACTTTGCCTATAAAACTTAGAAAATTTTTGGTTAATTGGAAACATATATAGTTTTATATGGAACAGAATAAGCTATATATAATTTTATGTTAAATTATATAGAAAATCAAATTTTGTATTGACCCTCATATAATTTTATATAATTATATCAACCGTACACCTTTTAATCCGAATCATGATTAAATTATATATAAATACATATGATTGCATTTAAAAAATTTAGAAAATATCTCACGCGATGTATAATCATATATGATTTATTATGTTTGCATCAAGTTATATATTGTTATATATGATTATTTTTACTCGGGCTGTGAAAATGTGGCGTTTTTCAGAGGTAAGTTAAGTTCTTCAAGGGGGAACTTTTTTCCCCCTGGTCCGATTTTGCCCATTTACGAACTTAAACTGCCTAGGACTAAAACACATACTCCTGCCAAACTGGACGAGTCTATCTCTTTTATTTTGGACTGCATCGTGTCTTATACAGACGGACGGACGGACGGACGGACATACGGACATTCTATAAAAGTCTTAGAATGGATCATAGATCAATAATATATATACTTTATGGGGTCCCCGACCGATATTTCAATGCGTTACAAACGGAATGACAAAGTGAGTATACCCCCGTACTGTAGTTGGAGGGTATAAAAATTTAACTTATAGATATGAGATTACACTTTGATAGTCAAAAAAATAAACAACATAAAAGATCTAATACTTACATCAAGTTTTTTAATTTATATCAATTACGAAAGATGCAAACAAAGGGCTTATTAAGGGAATGATGATTTCCTTTGTGTTTTGTTGTTTTTGTTTTAATTTCGATTATCTTCAGACTTAGCGTTATTGTTATTTGTTATGTTTTTTACAATATTTATAGTCAAATCTAAAAAAGCATATAAAATAATATTAATACTAAAGATATTTCTAGAATTTTTATTGTATTAAAGTTTTACCAACAATAGCATTTGGTGCTAATAGGTTAATGATAACACGGATGTCATTTAACGGTTGCTTCGTTGTACCTTTACATACATATATGCACTAAGAAAATTATGTCATTAACTGTTTGTAGGTTATTTTAAAAAGTAATCAGTAAAGTTATTTTAAAAGAAAAATCATTAGTTTTATTATGGACTTCTTATTTTCTACTGTTTCTGTAGTTTAAAAAAATAATTTACTGTATTAAAAACGAATTTTCTGTTACATTTAATTTCGGCAGTAAAAAATTTCTTCTATACTTTTACTGTTTTTTAATACAAAATAACTGAATATTCACTAGTTTTTTAATGTTTTGGTTAGTCATTAAATTAACATTTAAAATTGACTGTATTGTGTTTTTATTTTAAAAGAAAAAACACTGGAATGGTTTTTAAATGAAAGTTCATTTGTTTTTAGTGAATATTCACTGGAATTTACCTACATAATTTTTTGAGTGTGTAGTTACATACATACATGTTGGAGTGTATTTTGTTAAGACCATGTGATGCTTAAGCCCATTGGATGCTTAAGACTATGGAATGCTTTTTAAGGAAAAATATATTGTCTTTCAGAAATCTACCTGAAAAAATATCAAAAATTATTACACATTTATTTTTTACTAGCTATACCCGGTCCGCGTTGCTGGCCCTAAAAAAAAAATATTTTATATTGCATCTTAATTTAAATATAGTGTCGGACAAAATTAAAGCACGGGTCCGGGCCCAGCTAGTAACCTTTGGTTCCACCCTCAGTTAGCACTATCTATAGAGAAATCGCAACAAAATCGGTTCAGCGTTTTTGCGTGATTTCGATTAGTACTATCTGTGCTGCAAATTTCATTGAGATCAGTTTTGTCGTCTTGCGTGATTGCGAAGGAGGAGGAAATAACTTTTTATTTATGAAAAACGGGAGTGATATTGTAAACCCTTTTGCCGAATCGCGCTATACATATGACCTACAGTTCCCGCCCAGCTAGTTCTATCAGTAGTGACAGATTCGGCTTATCCGTTTTTGCGTGATTTCATAACAGGCAGATTAACAGGCAATTTACGCCTCTTTGTTCAATCGTGGTCAGTAAAGTACTAAAGGCGTTGCAATTTTGATCCCTTTTTCCAATAACGACCTTATATGGCCTACATATGCACATGGTTAGCACTGTATGTAGTGAAAATGTCAAGAGAATCGGTTCAGCTGTTTTTGGGTGATTGCGAAACAGGCAGACAATGTCCAGTATAGTCAGTGTTGCCATATATCAATTTATCTTTTTTTGCAAGTTTTTTGAGGTGCTAAAAAGATTTTTTTTATGAAAAAAAGATTTTTGGAAAGGTAAAAACAAAAATGTATTTTCTAAATAAGCTCAAATTACCTCAGAAATATTTTTTTTTCTAAATTAAATATTATTTGTTCATTCTACGCTATACTGTAACTTGTTTTTATACCCTCCACTTAGTGATAGAGGGTATATATAAGTTTGTCATTCTGTTTGTAACTCATCGAAATATCGATCTGGGACCCCATAAAGTATATATATTCATGATGCCCGATCGATTTTAAGACATTCTAGCGATGTCCGTCTGTCTGTCTGTCTGTGGAAAATGCTGTCGCGGACAAAATATTGTACAGAGATGACTGAAACTTAACATATTTATTGGAAGTTCTCCCGAGAAGTTTGGTATTGCATTTGAGCGATATCGGTTCAGCGGTTCAAAAGTTATGAACGAAAATGTAAGCACACCTCAAAAATTTCAGTACATTCAACATAACCAAAAAATACAAAATGCTTTAATTCGGCTTCTGGTTGACATATGTGAACATAATTGAACACCAAATGGTATTTAAACAAGTGCGAACATATTTTTTGACAAAAAAAAAAATCGCGGATTTTTTTACCAAAATTTTTTTTCGCGGAAATTTTTTTTTCAAAATTTTTTTTTTTTCAAAAGTAATTTCCTTTTAAATAAAGTTTTTTGCAATAATCTTTTTGAAATTGTGGAGGGTATCACTACATTCGGCAAGGCCGAATTTAACTTTTTTACTTGTTTATTTGAAAATTGAATTTAAAATACAATTTGTTAGTTTTTTTTACTGATTTTAATACCTTTTTCAAAAAAAAAAGATTTTTTTTCGAAAAAATAAGATTTTTCAAAAAAATATATGGTAACACTGAGTATAGTACAAAGGGGCGTGGCATTTAACGCCCCTTTTTCCAATCGTAGTATAACAAAGCCTATAGTTCCGCACTCGGTTAATACGATCAGTGCTGAAAATTTAATTAAAATCAAATCAACAGTTTTTGCGTTATTGCGAAGCATGCAGAAATAAAATTCAATTCAATACAAAGGGGCATGGCATTTTACGCATATTTATCCGATCACGCTCTTATTTGGCACACAGTTAGTACTTGGTTAGTCCTATCGTTGGTCGGTCCAGCCGTTTTTTATATATAGACTAGCTGACCCGGTCCGCGTTGCTGGCCCTAAGAAAACATCGATTCTGTTTTCTATTGCATCTCGATCCTAATATACAGTGTCGGATAAAACCAAAGCACGGGACCGGGTCTAGAAGTAGCCCTTATTTCAACCTTCGTTTAGCACTATCTATAGAGAAATCTGTAGAGAAACAGACAGACGTATCGTTAATTATAGTACAAAGGGGCGAGTCATTTTACGCATTCTTATTGAATCGTGGCTTTTAATATAGCTAAAGTTGCAAGTTGCGTCCTCGGTAAGTACCCAGGCAGAAAAATACAAACGGGCCAATACTGGCCCAGTAACATAAACGGTGCACATTGGTTCCAAATCAAAATCTAGCTGGACAAAAGTCCAAAAATTAGTGTCCTTAAAATTGGGAATTAATAGTGCTAGGGGCAAGCTAAGGGTGTGTTCTGATCAAACTAATAACCAATTTTTGGAATTAGGTCTTTAACTTTGTTAAATATGCGAATGAAATAACATTTTTGGTATCCAATATTTAAAAAAAAAATAATATATATATAAGTGTTCAACTAATAACATCATATTATCCATGTTACATCAATGGTTTCAAAACGGTTTATGTACAAGAAAGCTACAGATTTATACTTATTCTGGACATTAATAAGAAATTTATTATCGATCTTCTTCTTACATTTTTTGTACTTTGAAGTATGGTCAATAATAACAATATTTTTAAGGACTTATGAAACTTCCGCAGCTTGCCAAAACCGAATCCAGGCATATCATGTCGAATTACTACATATAACTTATAGGTAATTTATTACTGAACGTTGTCATGCAGACATTTCTTGCAGGTTTTTGCAGGTTTAAAATTAATCACAGTTTATATGAAAATAGATTTTCGCCTAAAATTTTTTTCTAAATAAAGTATCGAATTTTTGTAAGTTTTTGATAACTTTTAAGTAGGGTTACCAGATTTGAAATATGGAATAACAGTACATTTGGTCTCAAAAAACAGTACATTGCAAATAAAAACAGTACTTTTTTAAAAGTCTTATTTTATATCAAACTACAAAAACTTAGCCCATTTACCCTGATTTCAAACAGATCTCAGCCAAAACGAGCATAAAAGGTTGTTAACAGAACGGTGGAACATTTTAGGTAAACCGTCTCAAATTTATTCTATTTTTTTATCAGTGTTGAAAAAAATTGCGATTGACTTTTTGGAGCATTTGTCTTAGTTGCCGCGATATCTTACTTAAAAAGCTTTTGTAGTCTATGCTTTCGCTTAACTAAAACACCGATCTTCCTATCAAAGACATATGAAAAAATCCATAAAACAGTGCCGCGATATCTTACTTAAAAAGCTTTTGTAGTCTATGCTTTCGCTAAACTAAAACACCGATCTTCCTATCAAAAACATATGAAAAAATCCATAAAACAGTGTGTTAATTAAAACACGACTTTAAAAAGCAAACGCGAAAACGGTATTATTGCACTCAAACAAAGGCCTAACTAAATTTTTGGAAAATGTTTTTTTTTCACAATTTAGTAAAATTTAATAAAAATTTTGAAATTTCTTTGACATAATTTGCAATCAATTAGTTCATCATATTTATCTTCTTAGAATTGATAAAGTTTTTTCTTCAGGTTTAGTAAATTTTATGCAATTTAAGGAAATTTTTATACCCTCCAACCACAGTATGGGGGTATACTCACTTTGTCATTCCGTGTGTAACACATCGAAATATCGGTCGGGGACCCCACAAAGTATATATAATATTGATCCATGATAGAATCTAAGACATTCTAGCGATGTCCGTCCGTCCGTCCGTCCGTCTGTAGAAATAACGATGCAGTCCAAACCAAAAGAGCTAAACGCCTGAAATTGGGCAAGAATATCTCTTATGTTACTGGTAAGGTTAAGTTCGAAGATGGGCAAAATCGGACCAGGGGAAAAAAGTTCCCCCTTAAAGAAATAAAACGACCCCTGAAAAATACGATATTTTTACGATATTTTTTTTAATTTTTGTTCAACAAATGTAACATTTGTATGCAATATTATGTTCATAGACCTGCGCTTGGACCAAGGGGGTTAGAAAATTCGATTTTTTTCAGGCCGCCCCCCTTTTAGGGGCGTGGTTATAGAAATTCATTAGAAATAACGATAAAAAGTTATTATTTAAACGTAAATTATCATAAACAAATAAATTGTAAACATATATAGCGGGGGTACAGGTGTCCCCCACCAACTTCACCGACCCCCCCCCAACAACCACCAAAAAAAAAGACGCCCCTGTGATTTTTTTTTAACGTGTTGGAGGGTATAAAAGATTCGGCATAGCCGAATTTAACACTCTCACTTGTTTTTTTTTTTCAGAAAGAGCAAAAAGGTGTTCATTTTCGATTCTAAAAATCTTTAAAGAATCTCTGGCCCTCTTTCAATGTATGGACTCCTCAATTTGAATCTAAAAATTTGGGCGTTCCTCATTTCTCAGAAAATATTGATGAAACAAAAAAAAATGCCAAATACATTTTTGTAATTCTTTACACGGCCGTTTTAATCCCTCCGTGTAATAGTTTTTTAGTTATCCCGTTAAGATTCTAAAGACCCTTTTGGGCCCTTAAATTTCCGTATCCTAAAAACTAAGCAAGGTAGAGTGAAAAGGGCAAATATGTTGAATCAAAATCTATGACGATCCTTAATAGACCCAATGGGACTGGGCCTAAGGAACCCATGGGTTCCGAACCTAATGGGGTCTGTTCGCAATCGGAACTTTAAATGAGATGTACTCAATAAAATAAATTTTTTCCCATTTTCTAGTTTTTTCTTTTTCTTATTTTTCAGAAAAATTTAAATAAAAAGAAGGAAAACACCGCAATGAAGCTAAATCATTATTGAATTTAGTTAAGTTTTCCAGTTTTTAAATAATTTTTCTTTTTGAGTGTGGTATAAAATTAAATTGCATGTAGCTCCTTTTTAAAAATTGTTTTAAAATTTTGTCAAATATGAAATATTTTTCGAAAAATGTTACATTTTGGTGATGAGTATAAAAAACAGTACAAAAACAGTACACGCTTTAAAAAACAGTACTTTTGCGTACTGTTTTAGGTGCCGTGCATAAAACAGTACTTTTTATAAAAAACAGTACATGTACTGTTTAAAACAGTACGAATGGCAACCCTACTTTTAAGTATTATAATTATGCTTAGCTTAAATCATGCGCGGGTACAAGGGGGGGGAAAAAGGGGAAATTTCCCCCCCCAGACCAAATTTCAAAAAGGAAAAAAAAAGAAAAAAAAAGAAGAAAAGAAAAAAAAAGAAAATAAAAAGAAAGGAAAAGAAAGAAAAAGAAGAAAAAAAGAAAGGAGGAAGACGGAGATTTTCTAAAAAATTTTCCGAAAGAAAAAAATCTCGAAATCCAAAAATTTTTTAAAGAAAAAAATCCGAAAAATTTTATAGGAAAATTTTTAAAGGAAAAATGTGACTTAATCTGAAAATTTTCTGTAAAAAAATATCTGTCAAACTTATTTTGAATTTTTGTATAAAAAAATGACTTAGAATTTGTTATTTTTTTGTATAGCAAAAATATTCTTTATGTAAAAAATGTTTGTCTACTACATATGTATGAATAAGGAAAATATTTTAAAATCTTAAAAATTTTGGTAGTCTTCGGTAAGTTTAACTATTTTGGAAAATTTTTTCAGAATTTCTTAGAATCGGTCACAGAGTCTGAGACTTTTTCAATAGAAAAAGGTACAAAAAACTCTAAAATTTTTCACGTCCTCAAACATTTTCTTTTTCGAATTTTTGTAGAAGAATTCCCGAATTCTAAAAGTCTCAGAATATGCGACTTTTTTTTTAGAAAAAATATCTCAGAATCTGAGACTATTTATAGGAAAAAGGTCACAAAATTTGAGACTTTTTTATAGGAAAAAAGGTCGCAGAATCTGATACTTTTGCAATAGGAAAAGGGTCTAAGAATCTGAGACTTTTTCTATGGGAAAAGGCTCTCAGAATGTCTGAATTTGAGATTCATTTTAAGAAAAAAGGTCTCAAAGTCTTTTTTTGTTTGTTGAAAAAAGCCTTTTTTGTTGAAAAAAGTCTTGGAAGTTGGAACTTACTCAATTTTAAGAAGGTCGCAGAATCTGAGACTTTTCCTATAGGAAAAGGTCTGAGAATCTGAGACTTTTTCTTGGGAAAAAAGTGTCAAAAAGTAGTAAAAGTAGTAGTAAAAGTCTCAGAATCTGAGACTTTTTCTGTGGAAAAAAGTTCTTAGAATCAACAATTTTTTTTATTTACATTTGAAAAATTCTCAGATTTAGAAAAATTAAAACAAAACAAGTGAGAGTGTTAAATTCGGCAGTGCCGAATCTTTTATACCCTCCAACACGTCAAAAAAAAAAAACAGGGGCGTATTTTTTTTTTTTTTTTGGGGTGGGGGTTTTGGCGATGGGGGTTTTGGCGATGGGAAACAACCTTTCTGGATCCAACTGCAGGACTTTGAACTTTTTTTGACATAAAAATGTTTCGTTTGCTTAGCAAAAGCACAAAAAACCTATAAAAAATTTCGTATTTTCAGAGGTTGCTTTAGTTCTTTAAGGGGGAACTTTTTTCTTCCTGATCCGATTTTGCCCATGTTCGAACTTAACCAGCCCAATACCATAAGACATATTAGTACCAAACTTCAGGAGTCTAGCTCTTTAATTTGGACTGTATCGTTTCTTCCACAGACGGACAGATGGACGGACGAACAGACGGACATCGCTAGAATGTCTTACAATCGATCACTGATCAATAATATATGTACATTATGGGGTCCTAGACCGATATTTCGATGCGTTACACACGGAATGACAAAGTGAGTATGAACCAACCTCCTTTGGCAAAAACAAATAAATTTGATGATTTTATAGCTTTCCCAACACTTTTTTTGCAAAATCATAATGATTTTTTTTTTATTCGAAGTAAAAAAAAAAAATTTCCCCCCCCAAACCCAAAAGCTGTACCCGCCACTGGCTTAAATAAAGCATTAAATTTGACGTTTCCTATTAAACCGCGGCCAATTACACAATTCGACTAAATTCAAAAATGTCCGTCCGTCTGTCCGTCTCTAGAGGACGCGATACAGTCCAAAATAAAAGAGCTAGACTTACGAAGTTTGGCACGAATATGTCTTATATTGCTAGGCAGGTTAAGTTCGGAAATGGATAAAATCGGACCAAGGGGAAAAAAGTTCCCCTTTGGAGAACTAAACCAACCTAATAAAAATCTCATTTTTTGCAGGGTTTTTTGTACTTTTGCTAAGCAAATGCACCATTCTTCTCTCAGATGAAGTTCGAAATCGAAAGGGGAAGGTGCTCCCTAACGTCTCCCACCAACCTCCTCAACCAGAAAAAAAAACGCCCCTGGATTTTTTTTATTGTTTGTTTTTTACATTTTGGAGGGTATAAACGATTTCGGCTGTGTAACACTCACACTGGTTTTTTATTTTTTTTACATTTTTTTACATTTTTGAGGGTATAAAAGATTCGGCATAGCCGAATTTAACACTCTCACTTGTTTTTTCAATTACACTTCTCGACAAAAAAAAATTTTTTTTTTAGAGATTACAAAACTTTCAAAAAATAAGTTTCTGCATTTCATATTTCTGTTCTGCATAAAAACCATTTTTGTCATTAATGAATTACTGAAATTAGAAAAAAAATAAAAAGTTGTTGATTAGTGTAATCGACTTAGAAAAATTTAAACATGTTTATTGAACTCAGCGACCCCATAAACATATAAAACAGTGATAAAATAATTTTGTCCAGCTAGATTTGGACTTAGAACCACTGTGCGGTGGTACAAGTATTGCCAGGACGTAGAATTTTTTGTATTTCAGTACTGACCCGGTTACCCAAATGATAACTCTGATCTACGGTTGGCCCAGACGTTCAGACAGCATCGTAAAAGCACTGAAAAACCCAAAAAAACAACGTTGTCCCAATACTTCAAATACAAAAAAATCGGTATTTATTTCATATTTTTATTTATTTTATATTATTTTTTCAAGGCATACTGTCATATTGAATGAAAAAGATTTTGAATTGAATGTTTTAGCACTTTGCTGTGACATCCCAGCTAAGGTTCTCTTTTTTGTCTTAATCGACTTTATGATTTGTTTTACTTTTTGCAAAATGAAAAAATATCTTTTCCAAAAAAAAAAATACAACGATTATTACAACGATTGCTCATAATCTTATCCACATAGCGGATGAGGTAATTAATACAAGGACCATAATACCAGAGTTTTCAGCTTTTTAAAATAGCCAAGGGTATATTAAATCACTTATAAATTTACCAACCAATAATATATGTTTATGCTTATTAAAGTGCTAATACTTGTTTTTTTCAAGTTACTTGATGCTGCATTTATAAGGGTTTTTGTAAAAAAAATTTCGATAACTTCAACCAAAAATTTTGAATTTATCGTAATTCCCATAGAAAAACCCTAATAAATGCAGCAACATGTACAAAATTAAGGGCGGATTACTCAATGAAAAGTGCTGAACTTCCGGTTAATAAATATAATATTTACAAAACAAATAGTTTTTGTTCACACCAAAAAATGTAAAAAAATTATGATATTAAGCGGTAAGATTTTTTGTAATAAAGTACTGGTACAGCACTTTAAGGATTGTTATTTCCAACACTGGCAAAGTACTCTATTTTCAAAAAGGTACTTTGCCAGTACTATATTTTTTGTACCGCTGGCAATTTCTGGCTGGGTACTATCTATGCTGCAAATTTAATGAAATCGGTTTAGCCGTTTTTGTGTGATTGCGGAGGTGGAAGAAATAAATTTTATTAAATAAAAAAGGGAGTGGCATTTTTTACCCTTTGCCGAATCGCACTCTATCATGAACTATAGTAGTTCCAGCTTGGTTAGTACTATCAGTAGTAAAAGATAAAATAAAGTTGAGTATAGCATAAATGGGCTAGGCAACTTACGCCTCTTTGTCGAATCGTGTTCTTATATGTCCAGTAGTTCCACCCTCTTTTAGCACTATCTGTGCAGGAAACTCATTAGGATCGGCTTAATAGTTTTTGCTTGATTGCGAAAGTGGCAGGAATATATTATTTTTGGTCTGTTCGACCAACGCTCAGGAGATGTACCCTATAAATGAAATTCATTATATTTTCGCACCATTTTACAATTATAATTTTATATATGGCCTACACATGCAATTGATTAGCACTATCTTGATTAAAAACGCCAAGAGAATCGGTTCAACTGTTTTTGCATAATTGCGATCGTAGTGTAACATGGCCTAGTTCCGCGCTCCGTTGGTACCATCAGTGCTTAAAATTTAATTATTATCGTATCAGCCGTTTTGACATTATTGCAAAGCATGCAGAAATATTTTCAATTCAATACAAAGGGGCGTTCCATTTTACGCCCCTTTGTCCAATAACGCTCTAATTTGGCACATAGTAAGTACTCGATTAGTAATATCTTTGGTTTAAATTTCATCAAAATTGGTTTATTTCTTTTTTATATACAGATGTCAAAAGTGGTGCAATGTAAAAATTTGATTTTGCCACGCCCCTCCGCCAACAAACAAAGAATCAAAAATCTGATCACACAGTGTTACTCCCGAGGCTATTCTAAATTTTCCCTGAAGATTTCATTAAGATCGGTCCAGCCGTTTTCGCATCCATAAGAAACATACATACAGCCGTTTTTGCATTATTGCCAAGCATGCAGATATATTTTCAATTCAATACAAAGGGGCGTGGCATTTGACGGCCCTTTATACGACAATGCTCTAATTTGGCACATAGTGCTCGGTTAGTACTATCTTTGGTATAAATTTCATCAAAATCGGTTCATTCGTTTTTTTATAAATAGATGTCATTAGTGGTGGAATGTAAAATATTGATTTTGCCACGCCCCTCCGCCCACCGACAGAAAATCAAAAATCTGACCGCACAGTGTTACTCCCCAGGCTATTCTGAATATTCCCTGAAAATTTCATCACGATCGGTCCAGCCGTTTTCGAGTCCATACGGAACATACATACATACATACCCACATACATACACACATCCATTTTTATATATATAGATATATACTAGTCGAATAGCCTGTCCCTGCCAGGCGGAACACCAATTCACTGTTCTCAATAACTCTAATTGTTTACCAAACTTTATAAAAAATTATGTTTGTGCTTCAAAAATTTAATATTGCTAGATTAAGTAACATCAATATATTGCCCAAACTGGAAAAACTTTAATGAGTATAAAAGGTTTTATTGATAAATTTTAAAACTAAATTTAGCGCACCCATATCGTCTCTCCATCTTGAAACCGGATATCAAAAATCCATCGTGTAGGTCTGTCCCATGGTCACTCCTATATACATGTCAATTTTTATCTTTATTAAGTGCGTATGATACCTGCTTTTTTCAAGTTGCTTGTTAACTTTTCGATAACTTCAACCAAAAATTTTGAATTTATCGAAATTCCCATAGAAAAACCCTAATAAATGCAGCAACAAGTAACTTGAAAAAAGCAGGTATCATAAAGGCATTAGTCATGAAAGGTTTTAAAATTAGTTGAAATGGTAAAAAAACACAATTTTTTCACTTAAATTTTTCCTTATGATTTTCCGTACACATTTTAAATATTAAATCTGACTACATAAGGATATGATCCATTGTCAATACTTTATGCTTTACAATTTTCAGCTTCCTTCATCATTAGGGGTTTTAGAAATAGTTTAAATGTTTAAAAACTAAATTTCGCCGTCTTCCGCCACTTCCTCTGTCTTAAACGCCGAAAATCGGGCTACGTTATAGATTATATATAAACTGAAAAAAATTCACAACGGCTTTTTTATGTATCTCCGCCCTTTCACTGGATATCCTGGTCAGTGTTGATCTTTGCCGTAGTCCGTACCATATGCATCCCAATTATCATCTTTCTAGGTCTAAGGTGTCTTCAAAATTAGTTAAAATATAAAAACAAAATTTTTCCCCGCCCATTTCTTCTCTTAATTCTATGTCCGCAGTCAAAAATTTTTAAATCTGACTACTTTAGGATAAGCTCCATTGTTAGTACTATACTCGTATTCACGCCCCTTTTTCCTCTTAATTCTCCGTCCACAGTCCAAAAATTTTAAGTCTGACTACTTTAGAATATGCTCCAGGCTGCGTAGGTCATTAGGGCTTTAAAGTTAGTTTAATTAAAAATGTTAAATCGGACTACTTTAGAATATGCTTCATAGTTATGACTACATATTAGGGAATTTTCAGCATTCTTATTCATTGGGACGGAGCTTAAAAATGCTCTTAAATCTTAAAAAAAAAATAATTTTGCCAAGTCCCCTTTTTCACGTAATTCGCTGCCCAAAGGCAAAAAATCCGGATTCGTAAGAATCTGTCCCCGGTGTTTTACTAAATACATGCCAATTTTAAGCTTTTAAGTCCATCAATGGGATTCAAAAGGCGCTGGATACACAAAAAATAAGAGAAACACAAAAAATAAATTATATATACAGAAAATAGATGGAAATAAATTTAACACGCCACTTTGCCCTTCTTATTCTCCACCCATAAACTGGATATCAAAAATCAAGGTCAGTGTTGATCTTCCCCATAAAACCTACTATATACATAAAAATTTTCATCTTCCTATGTCATTGGGGGTCTTCAAATTAAATATAAAAATAAATAAAAATCTATACCCGAGTAAAAATTTTTGTATGGAGCAATATATGTTCTTATATTATTCCAGATCTGTTGATAGATCCGAGATTTGAAAGATCAGCACTGATCCGAAAAATGGATCGCTAAGATTAGATCAGTTTTAACCGGACGGATACAATTTGATCCGAAAAGTGGGTTTATCTAATTAGATCAGTTTTAATCGGTGGGATACAATTTCATCCGAAAAATGGTTGGATCTTATTGGACCAAGACAAAAAAAAAAAAAAGATTTTTTTAGCTGGATAAAAAAAGATAAAATTTCATACGAAAGAAAAAAAAAATATTACAAAAAACTTAAGATAAAATTTTATCCGAAAAAAAAAATCTATTTTTAGAACTATATATAATTTAATCCGAACAATAAAATCTATTTTTAGAACTGATAAAGTTTTATCCAAACAATTTTTTTCAATATTAAGATATAAATATATATAATTAAAATTTATTAAAAAAAAAAAAAAAACTTCGAGCGGCGGGGGAATCGAACAGCTACCAACTGTTTTGTAATCGCAATCTCTACCCTCTGACCCAGCGGACGTTGTTAATAAATGACAACTTTAAAAGACTATGTTTTAAAAAAACTTAGAAAATTTTTGAAAATAGTTTATCATATATAATTATATCAAGTTTAACTTATATATAATTAAATCCAGTTTATCTTATCGGGTATATGATTGCATCAAATTATATTCGACTTGAATTTGAACAAAATTTTAAAAAAGACTTAGAAAATTTTTGCTAAAATTTGTGATTTTTTTTTTTTTTAGTTTATTTGCTGAGCTAATAGGGGGTTTAATACTGAGTTCAACAACATGATTTTCATCTTCCAATGCTCTTAATTTTCCAAGTTATAAAGCTTTAAAGTAAAAACGGTTTTTGGCTTATGAGCTTCACATTTTTCATCGGATCCAAATTTTCTTTCTGCCGTTGTATATTTAATAAAAATACCTTTAAAATGGTATAAAACATGTATAAACTTTTTTACTCACCAACGGCCAAATAATGAGTTTTAAGTTTTTTTCGGAAGTTTTTTCAGACAAAAATAATTTTATCTGAAAATATTGCTAACATAAGTTCGAACCAAATACACTTTTAATTATTGGCAACAAATAAAGCATTGATTTGAGCTTGATCTGAGGACTTTAGCTCTCTTAAAACCAGAGATATTGATGGTTAAACATTAAAGTTTTAAAATATTTTTTTCTTCGGATTAAATAATATATAATTATATCAAAATATAATTATTTTTGAAATATTTTTGTTAAAATTCAGGGATTTTATTTTTTTTTAAATTTGAAAAACGAAAACGCATTAAAAAATCATTTAGATTAAAAAAAAATTTAAAAAAAAATAATTTTTTTCTTGACTTAGTCGGGAATCGAACTCAGGGTCCTCAAGAATTATATATTATCATATATTTTGCAATATAGAAAGTTATATTACTATATATAAATAATATTTATTTCTAAATATTATCATAAAAAATAAATTAATCAATATTTTTAAGTTTAGTAAAAAATTAAAGCTTCTAAAACATATTTTCTTAAAAAAAAAAATTAAAAAAAACAACTTTTTTTCTTAGCTCAGCCGGGGATCGAACCCAGGGTCCCCCCCATATATTAACTTATATGATGTAATATATAAAATTATATAACTATAAATAAATAATATTTATTTTTCGATTTTATCATAAAAATTTAATTATTCAATATTTTTAAGATTAGAAAAAACAAAAAGCTTTAAAAACATATTTTCTTTTTTAAAAATTAAAAAAAAAAATAGTTATTTTCTGGGTTGAGCCGGGAATCGAACTCGGGGTCCCCAAGCATCATATATTATCTTATATGATCTATTATAAAGTTACACACAACTATTTAAGTTATACCCGAGTAAAAAAAAATTGTATGGTAAAACATGTTATCTTATAAAATTATATATAATTTATTGGATCTGATTTTGCTAAATTTCATCCGAAAATTGGCCGCGCCAAAGTTATCTCATGACATCTTATAATATATGAAGTTAGAGTTTAATATTTGATTGTATGTGATTTCATCCGGAAATTGGCCGCGCCAAAGTTATCCCAAATTATCTATTATCATGAATTTGTATTAAATATGATATGATAAGATGTAATTTCATCCGGAAATTGGCCGCGCCAAAGTTATCTTAAAATATCCAATATCATGATTTTATATTAAATTCGATATTTATAATGTAATTTTATCCGAAATTTGGCCGCGCCAAAGTTATCTTATAATATCTGATATCTTAATTTTAAAAAAAATTATTGGATACATTTTTATCCAAAAAATTTTTCTATTTTTAGATTTATTTTTTAGATATAATAATGTCAAACTGAAAATAAATAAAAAAAAAAAAAAAACTTCGAACGGACGGAGATTAGAACCACAAGTCTTCCGTTTTGTAATCGCAATCTCTACCCTCTACACCAGCGGACGTTGTTAGCAAATAACAACTTTAAAAGACTTAGTTTTAAATAAATTGATCGTATCTAATTATATAAAATTGATCTAACATATAGTAATATATGATTACATCCAATTAAATATGTTATTCACTTGTACACAATTTTCAAAAAGACTTAGAAAATTTTTGATAAAATTTGCAAAAAAAAAAAAAATTGGAATGACGTACAGCGCTATTAGGGGCTTCCATGGTAAGCCTAAACAATAATTTTAATGTAGCGATATGCCTTATTTCCAAGTTATAGGCTTCCAAAGTGAAATAAGACTTTGGCTTATAAGTGTGAAATTTTTCATGGAATCAGGAAATCAGAATTAGATTTGAGGTCGGATTCCAAAAATCATTGATAATTTGATAATTTAAACCAAATATAGCTATTTTTAACTATATAAATGCAATATAAATGTTTAAAAATTATTGCAAAAATTCAAAAAGTAAAATTTTTTAAGTTCTAAAAAAAACAAAGCAATAAAAAAATAAAAAAATATATTTTTTCTGGAATCGAACTCGGGTTCCTAAAAATGATAGATAATTTTATAATAAATTGAATATAGTTATATATAACTATATAAAAGCAATATAATTTATTAAAAATGATTGCAAAATTTCAAAAAAAGAAAAATTTTTAGTTTTAAAAAAATAAATGCAATAAGAAAGTGTTTTCTATTTAAAAAAAAATTAAAAAAAATATATTTTTTTTCTGGAATCGAACTCGGGTTCCCAAAAATTATAGATAATTTTATAATAAATCAAATATAGTTATATATAACTATATAAAAGAAAATTAATTTTTTAAAAATGATTGCAAAAATTCCAAAAATGAAAATTTTTTAGTTCTAAAAAAATTAAATGCAATAAAAGTGTTTTCTATTTAAAAAAAAAATAAAAAAAAAACTTTTTTTTCTCGACTGGGCCGGGAATCGAACTCGGGTTCCAAAAAATCATATGTAATCTTATATGATCCAATAAAAAGTTTTGTATAACCATATATGTTGACACACAAAAATAAATTTTTAAATACTGGCATATATAATTATATATGGCTAGTGGTTTGGTCAAAAAAATATTTTTTTTATACATGATTATATCAAAATATATATTCCATTACATATGCGACCATTTATAAATATATATTGAGTTTAGACGAAATTTGCGTATATATAGTACCATACAAACACAGATATGTTATCGTTTAAGACACATATAATTATATCTATTATTTTTGTTGGAAATTTTTTAGTATGGAACCATATATAGTTTTATATGGTATTATATTAGTCATATATAATCTATACTATATTATAAAACGCACTTTTCGCGAAAATTTTCTTTGTCACCGGTGTTTGAAGAAACTACTGAACCGATTTTAATGAGATAAAAACCATAATAAAGCTTTCATTCCAACTAAGATTATAGGCTATAGAATGTTTTGATATCGGTTAAGAGGGACTTTTGAAAATGCCAAAATATGAAAAAAAAATCAGTTTTTCCGCTTTTAAAAAGACACAATAAGTCAGATTTTAATGTGAATGGCACCATTGGAAAGCTCTTTTTTTAACAAACAACTTAGCCTTTTCAGTTTTTTAAATTAGTTCATTAACCCGCCTTGGGCATTCAGTTTTATCACTGTTCGGGGATCTGTTCCTCATCTATACTCTATACTATCTATATCTATATCTATACTATATTATAAAACGCACTTTTCGCGAAAATTTTCTTTGTCACCGGTGTTTGAAGAAACTACTGAACCGATTTTGATGAGATAAAAACCATAATAAAGCTTTCATTCCAACTAAGATTATAGGCTATAGAATGTTTTGATATCGGCTAAGGGGGTTTTCCAAAAATGTGAAAATATGAAAAAAAAATCAGTTTTTCCGCTTTTAAAAAGACACAATAACTCAGATTTTAATGTGAATAGCACCATTGGAAAGCTCTTTTTTTAACAAACAACTTAGCCTTTTCAGTTTTTTAAATAAGTCCATTAACACGCCTTGGCCATTCAATTTTATCACTGTTCGGGGTTCTGTACCTCATCTATACTCTATACTATATTATAAAACGCACTTTTCGCGAAAATTTTCTTTGTCACCGGTGTTTGAAGAAACTACTGAACCGATTTTGATGAGATAAAAACCATAATAAAGCTTTCATTCCAACTAAGATTATAGGCTATAGAATGTTTTGATATCGGCTAAGGGGGTTTTCCAAAAATGTGAAAATATGAAAAAAAATCAGTTTTTCCTTAAAATATTTCTATTCCCTAGTAAAAAAAGAAAAAAAGTTCATGACTAATTATATCCCAAATATGGCGGATACAATTACTTTAATAATTATCTACGGGTATATTTTATGATCTAGTGGGATAACCTTATATATAATGTGATACGTGAATTGGGTCTATATAATTATATCAGTTGGAGAAAACTTATACGATTAAATATAATTTAAACCCCCCGAGTAAAAATTTTCTGGTCTAATCATATATAATTTGATACAATCTTATATGAGTTAATATGCTTCCGTATAAATTTATATAAAATTTTATCTATCACTTTGATACGGTTGATCCACTTTATATGGTTAGATATTGCTCCATATATGATTAGATTCGTATTTTGGTTTTGCTCATCAAATTATATAAAAATAGATATTATAAGATCAATTTGATCTAATTAGATTTGACCAAATTCAGGATCAAATTGTATCAATTTTTATATTTTTTGATCTAAAGTAATACAATTAGATATAATTTGATACAACCATTTTACGGATCAAATTAGATCTATTTAGTAAAATGAGCATAATATTTTTACTAGGGCCATTATAACTGATCATATATTGCTCCTTATATTGTCATATAAGTTGGATAACATTATATATAATAATATGCACTTTATGTAATGTTATATACAAAAATATGTTCTTTATGTAGTGCAATATCTAACCATATATATTTATGTCTTATAGTCTCAATTTATTTTATATTGTATCAGTCCGGATCAAACTGATAAAACCAGATAGACCCATTTTACGTATCATATTATATATAAGGCTATCTGTTCAGATCTTGTAGGATAACCGAAGATAATATTTGAAACAATTCTGTCCACCATATTTGGGATCTAATTTGTCACTGCTATATGTAACTCTTTTTTACTCGGGTTATCAAAGAAAAATTTTAACACGGAATGTGTTAAACTGAGACTTGTCAAGTTGACCCCAGTGTTTTTGTTAACTTGACCCTACGTATGTGGATCATTCTCCCATCAGACCTTTAAGTTATCTGGAAGGGGAAAAGTAAAAAAAACAAAATATTGTTATGTATTCATTTCTGAATTATTTTGATTTAATGCCTTTTAATTCAAAAACCCCCATGATATTTAGTTGTCCAAACCCAATGGTTCTTTTTGGTCTATAAATCTTATGTTTAAACTTTTAGACAAATCTGACAAAATTAACCTGTGCCTTTGGGTGGTTAAATTTTTGGCCCAAAAAAAAAATTTTGCCATACAAACTAATTTTTTTTTCAACTTTTTAATTTATTTATTTTTTTTTAATAATGCTTTACTTGATTAAGCTTAATATTGACTAAAAATTTCATTTTGGAGGGATAACCCCTTCCTCTTCAAAATTTGCTTCGAAAAAAAATGTAGGTTGTTGGAGTCCTACTCTAAGAATTTTTAATTTTTTTTTTTCTTAATTTTGACTTGAAAGGATTTTAGCTGAGATGTATTCACATAAAAATATTATTCTTATCTGTGGCATTTTATCGTGTTCTTAAATGTATAAAAAAATTATGAAAAATGCGTTTACACTTTTTTCAAATTTTATGTATTGTCAAAAAAAATTAATTTTGTAGATAGCCTGGCAAATTATCGTTCGTTTTGGTGTAAAAGCTATATGTTAAAATTTTTAGCCAAATCGGACAATTTTAACCCGTGCCTCTAGGTGGTTTAAATTTTTTGTGAAAATAAAAAAAAAAAAAAATTTAGGGTTAAACTTTTGCACTTCAGCGGCACATGTTAAAATTGTCCGATTTGGCTAAAAACTTAAATATAGAGTTCTTAGGCAAAAAGCAACCATAATTTGCCCAGCATTTGACGAAATTCGACAAAAGCCATTTTTTGTGATAATAAAATGTGAGAAAGGTAAAAAGTGAATTTTTTGCTATATTTTAGAACGTGATAAAGACGTTACAGAAAGAAATAAGATTTTTGTGTTGATATGTATCATTAAGAGCAACATCTCAAAGAAAAATTCTTTCGAGTCAAAAGTTTTGACTCAAAACTAAATAATTTTTTTTTTAATTTTTTAGAGTATGACTGCAACGGCCCTAAATTTTTTTTCGGATTCAATTTTGAAGCGTTTATTCTACGAAAATTAAAGTAAAGTAAAATAGTAATTAAAAAAAAAAATAAAAAATCGAAAAAAAATGTTGTTTGGTTTGTATGGAAAAAACGGTCTAGTTTTGTCCGATTTGGCTAAAAATTTTAACATAGAGTTTTTAGACCAAAACTAACCATAATTTGCCCGGCGATCGACAAAATTCAAAAAAAGTCATTGTTCGTGCCACCCTAATATACATAAATGGAATATCGGTAGTCAAAATTGAATTCGATCGACATAACTGGTTTTATAACTGGTTTATTAAACGTTTGGCTGTAAAAACATCAATTTACAGTTAATTCTCTTCTTCCAAAAAATCTTCTTCCAAAAAGTGGTCCCTAACATTCGGTTTTTTAAATGTTCAATACGGAAATAAATTCTTTCGAATAGTGTTTTTTATTTTAAATTTGAAATATCGAACCGTGAGTTTTATAATATATGAGGTACAGATCCCCGAACAGTGATAAAACTGAATGCCCAAGACGTGTTAATGAACTAATTTAAAAAACTGAAAAGGCTAAGTTGTTTGTTAAAAAAAGAGATTTCCAATAGTGCCATTCACATTAAAATCTGACTTATTGTGTCTTTTTAAAAGCGGAAAAACTGATTTTTTTTTCATATTTTGGCATTTTCAAAAGTCCCTCTTAAACGATATCAAAACATTCTATAGCCTATAATCTTAGTTGGAATGAAAGCTTTATTATGGTTTTTATCTCATCAAAATCGGTTCAGTAGTTTCTTCAAACACCGGTGACAAAGAAAATTTTCGCGAAAAGTGCGTTTTATAATATAGTATAGATATAGATGAGGTACAGAACCCAAACAGTGATAAAATTGAATAGCCAAGGCGTGTTAATGGACTTATTTAAAAAACTGAAAAGGCTAAGTTGTTTGTTAAATGGTGGCACATGTAACGCCATATAAAATGTTATACAATTGTATAAGGTGAAAAATATTTTTTTCTTTCACAATATTTTATATATAATTATGCATACTTTTATATGACAGTATTTCAATATTTTTTTTTAATGTTGCATCATATATATTTTTATTTAAGTATACAAGAGAGCTTGTATAATTATATATGATTCTCAAAGCACCTAAAATCAGTCAAAAAAAAATATATATAAATTCTATAAATTTTTAAATAGAAAAAAAATCTGTTTAATCCATTGTATTTTAAAACTTAAAAAAATGCATATTGGATTTAAAAAGTTAAATTTTTAAAAAATGCACATTACTTAAATAGTTGTGTGTAACTTTATATAAGATCATATAAGATAATATATGATACTTGGGGACCCCGAGTTCGATTCCCGGCTCAACCCAGAAAAAAACTATTTTTTTTTTAATTTTTTAAAAAAGAAAATATGTTTTTAAAGCTTCTTGTTTTTTCTAAACTTAAAAATATTGAATAATTAAATTTTTATGATAAAATCTAAAATTAAATATTATTTATTTATAGTTATATAATTTTATATATTACATCATATAAGTTAATATATGGTTCCTAGGGACCCTGGGTTCGATCCCCGGCTGAGCTAAGAAAAAAAGTTGTTTTTTTTAATTTTTTTTTTTAAAGAAAATATGTTTTAGAAGCTTTAACTTTTTACTAAACTTAAAAATATTGATAAATTTATTTTTTATGACAATATTTAGAAATAAATATTATTTATATATAGTAATATAGCTTTCTATATTGCATCATATATGATAATATATAATTCTTGAGGACCCTGAGTTCGATTCCCGACTAAGTCAAGAAAAGAATTATTTTTTTTTTAATTTTTTTTTAATCTTAATGATTTTTTAATGCGTTTTCGTTTTTCAAATTAAAAAAAAAATAAAATCCCTTAATTTTAACAAAAATATTTCAAAAATAATTATATTTTGATATAATTATATATTATTTAATCCGAAGAAAAAAATATTTTAAAACTTTAATGTTTAACCATTAATATCTCTGGTTTTAAGAGAGCTAAAGTCCTCAGATCAAGCTCAAATCAAAGCTTTATTTGTTGCCAATAATTAAAAGTGTATTTGGTTCGAACTTATGTTAGCAATATTTTCAGATAAAATTATTTTTGTCTGAAAAAACTTCCGAAAAAAACTTAAAACTCATTATTTGGCCGTTGGTGATTAAAAAAGTTTATACATGTTTTATACCATTTTAAAGGTATTTTTATTACCCTAGTAAAAATATTATGCTAATTTTACTGAATAGATCTAATTTGATCCGTAAAATGGTTGTATCAAATAATATCTAATTGTATTACTTTAGATCAAAAAATATAAAAATTGATACAATTTGATCCTGAATTTTGTCAAATCTAATTAGATCAATTTGATCTTATAATATCAATTTTTATATAATTTGATGAGCAAAACCAAAATACGAATCTAATCATATATGGAGCAATATCTAACCATATAAAGTGGATAAACCGTATCAAAGTGATAGATACAATTTTATATAAATTTATACGGAAGCATATTAACTCATATAAGATTGTATCAAATTATATATGATTAGACCAGAAAATTTTTACTCGGGTAAATATACAACGGCAGAAAGAAAATTTGGATCCGATGAAAAATGTGAAGCTCATAAGCCAAAAACCGTTTTTACTTTAAAGCTTTATAACTTGGAAAGTTAAGAGCATTGGAAGATGAAAATCATGTTGTTGAACTCAGTATTAAACCCCCTATTAGCTCAGCAAATAAACTAAAAAAAAAAAATCACAAATTTTAGCAAAAATTTTCTAAGTCTTTTTTAAAATTTTGTTCAAATTCAAATCGAATATAATTTGATGTAATCATATACACGATAAGATAAACTGGATTTAATTATATATAAGTTAAACTTGATATAATTATATATGATAAACTATTTTCAAAAATTTTCTAAGTTTTTTTAAAACATAGTCTTTTAAAGTTGTCATTTATTAACAACGTCCGCTGGGTCAGAGGGTAGAGATTGCGATTACAAAACAGTTGGTAGCTGTTCGATTCCCCCGCCGCTCGAAGTTTTTTTTTTTTTTAAATAAATTTTAATTATATATATTTATTAGACTTAATTTTGAAAATTTGATCTGCGGGTATCATCATTTTTTTGAAGGATTTATGGGAGCTAAAAAGAATGGCGCTATTTTTTTGGAGAAATTTTCGCTCCTTGGGGTGGTTCAACGCATTTGAAAACGCGGATTTTGAGCTGCTTTTTTTGCAGAGCAAAAACGGCTGAATATATCGCAAATCTGATATCACCAATCGATTCTACAGCAAAAAATAATACAATGGCCATTTTTAGAACTCTTAAAAAAAGTTCCAAAAACCCACCACAGAGGGCGGAAATATAAGATTTTTCCATTTTATTTTTTAATTAATTTTTTAAATATGCACGATTAAAGGGCATTTTCAGCTTAACAAAATGGTACCAAAATTTCGTTCTATCACAACCCGTTAAAAAGTTATAAGCTCTCAAAAATGGCCAAAAACACGTTTTTTGAGAACTTTGACCTCAATTTTCTCGAAAACACAACGTGATAAAAAAATTTGAAACCCATATTTAGAATCAGCATCGAAATGTTAATCGAAAACGAAATGTACGATCTTAGAACATCATCCAAAAATATCACAAAAAATGCTCTCAATAATGCAGCAAAATGGTGAACTTTGACCTCAATTTTCTCAAAAACCTGACATTATGGAAAACTTTGGAAATCGAAAATGAGTGTCCAGATCGCTGACCCATTCAAAAAATTTTCAAATTTAGGTCAGTGTTTTATAATTTTGCCATTAGAAAAAAAACTTTGAAGCCTTATAACTTGTTAATGGGTTGTGATAGAAAGGTGCTTTTTGTACCAATTTTCCTATCAAAAACTGCCTTTTCATCGTGCACGATTAAAAAAATAATTTAAATTTTTTTTTAAAAAAATCGATTTTTCCGCCCCCTGCTGTGGGTTATTGGAACTTTTTTTAAGAGTTCAAAAAATTGCTATTGTATTCATTTTTGCTCTAGAATCGACTGGTGAAATCAGATTTGCAATATATTCAGCCGTTGTTTCTCTGCAGAAAAATCAGCTCAAAATCCGCGTTTTCAGATGCTTTGAACCACCCCAAGGAGTGAAAATTTTTCCAAAAAAATACCGGCATTCTTTTTAACTCCTCTAAATCCTTTAAAAAAATGATGATATCCGATAAACAGATGAAGTGACATAGTCGCCAAACGAACTCTAATATTTATATCTTAATATTGAAAAAAATTGTTTGGATAAAACTTTATCAGTTCTAAAAATAGATTTTATTATTCGGATAAAATTATATGTAGTTCTAAAAATAGATTTTTTTTTCGGATGAAATTTTATCTAAAGTTTTTTGTAATAATTTTTTTTTCTTTCGTATAAAATTTTATGTTTTTTTATCCAGCTAAAAAAATCCCCGAGTAAAAAAAAATTGTATGGTAAAACATGTTATCTTATAAAATTATATATAATTTATTGGATCTGATTTTGCTAAATTTCATCCGAAAATTGGCCGCGCCAAAGTTATCTCATAACATCTTATAATATATGAAGTTACAGTTTAATATTTGATTGTATGTGATTTCATCCGAAAATTGGCCGCGCCAAAGTTATCCCAAATTATCTATTATCATGATTTTGTATTAAATATGATATGATATGATGTAATTTCATCCGGAAATTGGCCGCGCCAAAGTTATCTTAAAATATCCAATATCATAATTTTATATTAAATTGGATATTATATAATGTAATTTCATCCGAAATTTGGCCGCGCCAAAGTTATCTTATAATATCTGATATCTTGATTTTATAAAAAAATTAGTGGATACTTTTTTATCCAAAAAAATGTTCCTATTTTTAGATTTATTTTTAGATATAATAATGTCAAACTGAAAATAAATAAAAAAAAAAAAACTTCGAACGGACGGAGATTAGAACCACAAGTCTTCCGTTTTGTAATCGCAATCTCTACCCTCTAGACCAGCGGACGTTGTTAGCAAATAACAACTTTAAAAGACTTAGTTTTAAATAAATTGATCGTATCTAATTATATCAAATTGATCTAACATATAGTAATATATGATTACATCCAATTAAATATGTTATTCACTTGTACACAATTTTCAAAAAGACTTAGAAAATTTTTGATAAAATTTGCAAAAAAAAAAAAAATTGGAATGACGTACAGCGCTATTAGGGGCTTCCATGGTAAGCTTAAACAATAATTTTAATGTAACGGTATGCCTTATTTCCAAGTCATAGGCTTCCAAAGTGAAATAAGACTTTGGCTTAAAAGTTTGAAATTTTTCATGGAATCAGGAAATCAGAATTAGATTTGAGATCGGGTTCCAAAAATCATTGATAATTTGATAATTTAAACCAAATATAGCTATTATTAACTTTATAAATGCAATATAATTTTTTAAAAATGATTGCAAAAATTCAAAAATAAAATTTTTTAAGTTCTAAAACAACAAATGCTATAAAAAAGTGTTTTCTATTTAAAAAAAAAATAAAAAAATATATTTTTTTCTGGAATCGAACTCGGGTTCCCAAAAATGATAGATAATTTTATAATAAATTAAATATAGTTATATATAACTATATAAAAGCAATATAATTTTTTAAAAATGATTGCAAAAATTCAAAAAAAAGAAAAATTTTTAGTTCTAAAAAAAATAAATGCAATAAAAAAGTGTTTTCTATTCAAAAAAAAAATAAAAAAAATATTTTTTTTTTGGAATCGAACTCGGGTTCCCAAAAATTATAGATAATTTTAAAATAAATCAAATATAGTTATATATAACTGTATAAAAGAAAAATATTTTTTTAAAATTGATTGCAAAAATTCCAAAAATGAAAATTTTTTAGTTCTAAAAAAATTAAACGCAATAAAAAAGTGTTTTCTATTTAAAAAAAATTAAAAAAAAACTTTTTTTTTCTCGACTGGGCCGGGAATCGAACTCGGGTTCCCAAAAATCATATGTAATCTTATATGATACAATAAAAAGTTTTGTATAACCATATATGTTGACACACAAAAATAAATTTTGAAATACTGGCATATATAATTATATATGGCTAGTTGTTTGGTCAAAAAAATATTTTTTTTATACATGATTATATCAAAATATATATTCCATTACATATGCGACCATTTATAAATATATATTGAGTTTTGACGAAATTTGCGTATATATAGTGCCATACAAACACAGATATGTTATCGTTTAAGACACATATAATTATATCTATTATTTTTGTTGGAAATTTTTTTAGTATGGAACCATATATAGTTTTAAATGGTATTATATTAGTCATATATAATTATACATAAATTGATACTGGATTTTTTTGTTTAGTAAAGTCCTATACATAATTAGATAAAAAATCACGTATAATAATGTATGAAATCGGATTAAGTTTTATGTGCAACGTATGATTACATCTACCATATATATTAATATATTATGAACAATATAATTAGATATGATTTTATATGACATCATTTAAAAAAATTGGAAAATTTCAAAGTGAGATATAATTTTATACTTTGGCTCATATAGTTGTATATGGTTTTATGAAAACATATAAAATAATATACATTTATATAAATTCCTTTTTACTCGGGTCTTTTTTTTTTTGTCTTGGTCTAATAAGATCCAACAATTTTTCGGATGAAATTGTATCCCACCGATTAAAACTGATCTAATTAGATAAACCCACTTTTCGGATCAAATTGTATCCGTCCGGTTAAAACTGATCTAATCTTAGCGATCCATTTTTCGGATCAGTGCTGATCTTTCAAATCTCGGATCTATCAACACATCTGGAATAATATAAGAACATATATTGCTCCATACAAAAATTTTTACTCGGGTAGAGTTTAAAAAAAAAATGTATTTATATGGTACCTTACAAAACTATATACGGTATCTCATAAGCCATTTATAATTATATCTTTGATAATATTAAAAAAATAAATGTTTGATGCCATGTATAGTTTTATATAACTGTATATAGAGTTATATGTGCGACCATATATAATTATATTTGAAATTTTTTTTTTTCGTTTTTTAAGATGGAACCATATATAGTTTTAAATGGTTTCTTGTAAGTCATATATAATTTTAAATGGTTTCTTGTAAGTCATATATAATTATATATATAATGATATTGGATTTTTTTTAAATATGCTCGTATACGTTATTTGATATTAAGTCACATATAAATATGTATGCAATCAGATTAAGTTATATGTGTCACATATGATTATGTCTCCCACATGTATTTATATATTAATATGGTTATCATTAGATGTAATTTTATATAACTCCATTTAAAAAATTTGGAAAAACTCAATGCGAGATATAATTATGTACTTTGTTTGATATGAAAACATATTATTTCATATGGCTATATATACATACATCAAATAATGTAAAATTATATGTATTCATTTTTACTCGGGTATATATAATTTCCCTATTTGTGTGTTCCTCTTTTTTTGTCTACCCGAGTAAAAAAGATTATATATGTTTATATTTAATTATATAAAGACATCATATATATTCATATAGAATTTGATGCGAAAAATGAGTCGATAAAACCATATAAAGTTGCATTAAATTTGATATAATTTGATGTGATTTTAATATAATTTTATATGATTTGATGCGAAAATTGGCCCCTTTTTTAGAAAAATTTATGCAATTATATATAATTACCCGGCTAAAAATGTTGTATATTATCATATATGATATCATATATGAGACCATATACAGTATCATATATAGTATCAAATATGGTCTCATATATGACCATATTCCAAAATTGGCGCTTATATAAGACACGATCATATATGATCCAATATATGTGATCATATATTATATCATATATTGAATCATATATTGGATAATATATTGAATCATATATGGGATCATATATGATGTTGTTTTCAATTTGTTTTACATTCTTTTTCATATTTTTTATTTACTTTTTTTATTTTAAACTATATGTAATAGATTATTATGTATATATTCACCAAAAATTAAAATTAAAAATATTTTTTTTTATTAATTTTGGTGTTTTCATATATTTTAATGAAACCCCTTCGTTTGCATTTTTGGTGACCATATAAAAATAAATAATTTAACTTATAGATATTAGAATACATTTTGATAGTAAACAAAATAAATTGAACATAAAAGATCTTATATATCAAGTTTTTCAATTGATATCAATTACGAAAGATGCGAACAAAGGGCTTATTAAAGGAACGTTGAAAGGGCTTATTAAAGGAACGTTGATTGTTTTAGTGTTAATTCCGATTATCTTCAGACTTAGCGTTTTTGTTATGGTATAAGCCTCTTTTTTACAATTTTTATAGTCAAAATCTAAAAAAGGATATAAAATAATATTAATATTTAAGATATTTCTAGAATTTTTATTGTATTAAAGTATTACCAACGATAGCATTTGGTGCTAATAGGTTAATGATAACACGGATGTCATTTAACGAAGCAACCATTTACCTTTAAAGATTGGCTAGATACTGCTAGTTACATACATACATGTTGGAGTGAATTTTGTTAAGACCATGGGATGCTTTTTAAGGAAAGATATATTGTCTTTCAGAAATCCATCTGAAAAAATATTAAAAATTATTACACATTTCTTTTTTATTCCAGCAAAAAAGAACTTGCTACTACTAAATGCACGCATCAAAATTCATAGCAAGCAAATAATTACTTAAGACTTTGATTAAAAGCAATATATTCAGTAGTACATATGTATTTTATCTTGCTGGGTTATGTTTGTAAGAATATTTGAAGGATATGGATAAAAACTATTTCTACTTACATCATGTTTGTAAGGATATTTGAAGGACAGGGATAGTAACTATTTCTACTTACATCATGGTGACAATGTGCCAGATTGTCACTTTCGCTTATAGACAGCTTTCTTGTAATTGTATAAAAACGTTGTCCTTCCCAATTCGTTACTCAACCTTAAAACTGATCGTTCTTTTCATTTCGATTTGCTATGGCGATAGTAAGCGATTTCAAAATAGTTTGTAGTGTTGGAACCGTAGTGATAACGTTATGGTCGTGCATATGCCCTCTGCTCTAAGTTAAGCGAGCTTAACGTCCCTCCGCATGGTTGAATTTTCTAGTAACTCGGCCTTCAAACTTCTTATACGTTCTTTCCATTTCCGATTTTCAACAGTAAGGGATTTCAAAATAATTTATAGTGTTGGAATCGTAGTGATAACATTTCTGGTGGTTCATATGTCCTCTTCTCCAAGTTGAGTGAGCTTAACCTTATTCGGGCTCAAAACTGCTTTTACGATCTATCATTTCCAATTTGTTATGGCGACATTAAGGGATTTCAAAATAGTTTGCAGTATTGCAATCGCAGTGAAAACATAATGGTGGTGCATATGCCCTCTCCACGAAGTTGCACGAGATTAACGAAGCTGCGTAGTTTAATTTTCTTCAACATCAAAGCACTCTATATATATGATCCTTTTGAATATGATCTTGTTTTGGAATAAAATGTACACGCTTATACTTGTTATGACGATGAACTGGAAAAAATAATACATATGATTTTAAAATTCTAAATTCATTTAAAATTCTAATTAAAACTTACCTTTTCCATTTTCTTTATGTAAAAGTAACTTTTTTAATCAGAATATTTTGCAACTAGGAAACAAGATTTTTTTAAATTATTGATACGAATCGGTATTAAGGTATAAATATGGTAATAAAATATAATTTCAATCCTACAAAACTTTTGTTTTATAATTCCGGTTGATATTTTCATACACATGCACTAAAACTTAACATTTTATGATAACATATATGTTTCCATATATGATATCATATATGGCACATATTTTATATACGGCCACATATATGGGATCGTTTCTTGCATATATGGTCACATATATGTTTCCATATATGTCATATATGATCATATAAAGATCTATATATAAGCATATACGAACATACACATTTATTTTTAGCCGGGTAAATAAAAAAAAATCCAAAAAAAATTATATTAAATTATATATAAAGAACTTAGATTTTTTTTCATAAATTTTGCATTATATATAATAACATATAAAATTTTTAAAACAAATGTTTAAGGTTTAGGTTTGGAACTTAAAAACAAAAAAAATTCTGGACTTAGAAAAATTTTCAAAAGTTATATCAAATATATATAAAAGAGTAATGTGACTGACTGACTGACTGACTGACTGACTTATTGACTGATTCATCATCGCCCAGCCCAAACCGCTGAAGCTAGAGACTTGAAATTTGGACTGTAGGTTCACCTCCCGGAATATAGATCCACTAAGGCTGGATTTTTGCCAATGTTGATTCTAAGGGGGTAAAAAGGGTAAAAAACTGTACTTTTGGTACTTTTTATATCTCCTGAAATAATGGTCGTAGAGACTTGAAATTTGGACTATATGTTCACCTCCCGGAATATAGATCCCCTAATGCGGGATTTTTGCCAGTGTTGATTCTATGGGGGTAAAAAGGGTAAAAAACTGTACTTTTGGTACTTTATGTATCTCCAGAAAAATTGGTCATAGAGACTTGAAATTTGGACTGTATGTTTACATTATGGAATTTAGATCCAGTAAAACTGGATTTTTGCCAATGTTGGTTCCAAGGGGGTAAAAAGGGTACAAATCTGTACTTTTGGTACTTTTTATATCTCCTGAAATAATGGTCATAGAGACTTGAAATTTGGACTGTAGGTTCACTTCCCGGAATATAGATCCACTAAGGCTGGATTTTTGCCAATGTTGAATCTAAGGGGGTAAAAAGGGTAAAAAACTGTACTTTTGGTACTTTTTATATCTCCTGAAATAATGGTCATAGAGACTTGAAATTTGGACTGTATGTTCACCTCCCGGAATATAGATCCACTAAGGCTGGATTTTTGCCAGTGTTGATTCTAATGGGGTAAAAAATGTACTTTTGGTACTTTTTATATCTCCTGAAATAATGGTACTAGAAACTTGAAATTTGTAATTTCGGTTCACTTCCCGGAAAAAAGTTTCATTACGGCTGGGTTTTTTCCATGTAGATTATACGGGGGTAATATGGGTAAGAAAGTGTACTTTTGGTACTTTTTTTATTTACTAACATAATGGTCATTCAAACTTGAAATTTGGAATTTAGGATCCTTTAGTAAAATAAAAAATTATGGAGCAAATACTTTCTGAAAATTCTGTACCGTTTATAAAAAGTACCTTTTATAAAAAGTACCTTTTATAAAAAGTACCTTTTATAAAAAGTACCTTTTATAAAAAGTACCTTTTATAAAAAGTACCTTTTATAAAAAGTACCTTTTATAAAAAGTACCTTTTATAAAAAGTACCTTTTATAAAAAGTACCTTTTATAAAAAGTACCTTTTATAAAAAGTACCTTTTATAAAAAGTACCTTTTATAAAAAGTACCTTTTATAAAAAGTACCTTTTATAAAAAGTACCTTTTATAAAAAGTACCTTTTATAAAAAGTACCTTTTATAAAAAGTACCTTTTATAAAAAGTACCTTTTATAAAAAGTACCTTTTATAAAAAGTACCTTTTATAAAAAAGTACCTTCTATAAAAAGTACCTTTTATAAAAAGTTCCTTTTATTAAAAGTATCTTTTATAAAAAGTACCTTTTATAAAAAGCATCTTTTATAAAAAGTACCTTTTATAAAAAGTACCCTTTATAAAAAGTACCTTTTATAAAAAGTATCTTTAATAAAAAGTACCTTTTATAAAAAGTACCTTTTATAAAAAGTACCTTTTATAAAAAAGTACCTTTTATAAAAAGTACCTTTTATAAAAATTACCTTTTATAAAAAGTACCTTTTATAAAAAGTACATTTTATAAAAAGTACCTTTTATAAAAAGTACCTTTTATAAAAAGTACCTTTTATAAAAAGTACATTTTATAAAAAGTACCTTTTATAAAAAGTACCTTTTATAAAAAGTACCTTTTATAAAAAGTACCTTTTATAAAAAGTACTTTTTATAAAAAGTACCTTTTTTAAAAAAAAACCTTTCATAAAAAGTACCTTTTATAAAAAGTACCTTTTATAAAAAGTACCTTTTATAAAAAGTACCTTTTATAAAAAGTACCTTTTATAAAAAGTACCTTTTATAAAAAGTACCTTTTATAAAAAGTACCTTTTATAAAAAGTACCTTTTATAAAAAGTACCTTTTATAAAAAGTACCTTTTATAAAAAGTACCTTTTATAAAAGTACCTTTTATAAAAAGTACCTTTTATAAAAAGTACCTTTTATAAAAAGTACCTTTTATAAAAAGTACCTTTTACAAAAATTACCTTTAATATATAGTACCTTTTATTAAAAGTACCGAAAGTGCTGAAACAATGATCCTAGAAAATTGAAATATGGAATGTAGGATTTTTCGATGAAGAAAAAAACATTCTGGAAGAGATACTTTTTGGAAATTCCGTTTCTAACGGGGGTAAGCAAGTGTTCTTTTGGTACTTTTTTTGTTCCTATAATAATGACCTTAGAAGCTTGAATTTTGGAATGTAGGGTACTTCGGTGAAAAAAACATTCTGCTAAAGTATTTTTTAAAAAAATCCGTTTCTAGAGGTATAAAAAATAGTTTTTGATACTTTTTATATTTCATGAAGTAATGATTCTAGGGACTGAAATTTTGAATGCTGGATAACTTTGTTTTAGGAAATTCCGTTTCTAAGGGTCGCGACCGATCGTAAAGGGGATAAAGAATTGTAAATTTGGTTATTCTTATATTTCTTGAAATAATGGTTCAGAAACTTGATATTTTAAATATAGGATCACCTAGCACAAAAAAAGTTTTTAGAACATTTAATTTTAAGGGAAGAGTTGGCAAATGGTTATTTTTACCTATCTAACTATTAAACTAAAAGCCCCAGAAATAACAGCCATATTTTAAAATTTAAAATTTTAGGGTATAAATGGGTACCTGGTAAAAGTGGTGTAAAATTGTACTTTTCATACCTATAAAATAACGACAATATAAATTTTTATTTCTTTAACGCATATTATACGGAGAGGAATGAAACTTGCATGGAACAAAAGGAGATGGAATTGGAAATGAAATGGAGTAGAACGGGGATCGAAATAGAATAGAGCAGGGAACAATTTGGAAAGATACTTTTTACTCAAATTTATCGTATTTAACTTTTTTTTATAACATATTTATTCTCCCTATATGTTTTTTCACTCAAACTTATTTTTATTCCCATTTCTTTTTTCACTGAAATATTTATTCACTTAAAATCCAAAAACCCGATATAAGGGCTCAAAAATTGTCAATATCTTTTTTTCATCGGAACGCACATGATAACGTACCAGCGAAGTTATTCAAATTGTATTGTTTAAATTATTCATTAAAATATTATTTTATGAAAGATGTAAACGTCCACAAGTAAATAAAACAAAGACTACCTAGGGGAATTTTTTGAAATCGATAGAGTAATCCTGATCCTTCTATTATTCGGTATTCAATACAACCGGTAACGAGGTACCGGGATGGTAAGCTAGTTATATATAAAGGACTTCGATTTTTTTTTTTAATTTTACTCATATAAGATTACATATGATTCATAAAAAAGTTGCATAAAGTTTTATATAAAATGTCTTCAAATATTTTGTTACATTAAATTATATAAAAAAAACAGACAGAATTTTATATTTCATATGTAATTATATAAACTTACTTTAATCATATGTTATTATGTATAACTTAACATTTTCTTGTATATAATTTTATATAAGAAAAAAATACGAAGTGCAAATATATATAATCTTACATGATAGCAAAACAATTTACGTATAAATTTATCAAATAATATATGTTTATATAAAAATAAGTAAAATTATATATAATCTTTTTTACTCGGGTATCCAGAGCTTTTTGAAGCCATCTGATGAGATACAAAGCTCTAACTTAACTCCTTCTATTTTTGGCCACTCTTTACATGAAGACGTAACACTGTGCGGCCCCGTCGCGTAGGGAAGGCGTGGTCGTAGGGGCGTAAAATTTTTGCTGAGTTATTTTTTAGCCAAAAGGAAAAAAATGAGGGGGTACCGTCTCAACATTTCCAACATTTCCAAAATAAGGGACACTCTAATAAACATATATGGAGGCATATATGATAATATATGGTTATATAAATCCATATATGATCCATATATCTTCATATATGTTCATTAGAGTGTCCCTTATTTTGGAAATGTTGGAAATGTTGAGACGGTACCCCCTCATTTTTTTCCTTTTGACTAAAAAATAACTCCCCGGCTAAAAATAATGTATACAAGCTCATGTACGATCATATATGATAATTTATGTTAAGGATGGGCCAATATATGATCGCATATTATAATATGTTTTACCATATATGGTCATATATTGAATAAGCGCCAATTTTAATATATGTTCTTATCTGATCATATATGTTTTCGAATTAATGATGTATGGTCAGATGTGTTCATATATGCTCATATACAATTCATTTTTAGTCGGGTCAGGAAAAATTTTACGCCCCTACGACCACGCCTTCCCTACGCGACGGGGTTGTAAAGAGCGGGGCCTTAAAAATCATTTTTCCATACAAAGCAAAAAATTTTTTTTTTTATTTTAAATTTTTTTGTTATTACCCGGGTGAAAATGAGCATGTATGTTCATATATGATGCATGTATGGATGTCCATACATGTGCATATCCGTAATTTGAGGGTACATGTACATTAATGATCATACATTGTCATACATGAATTTGTATGTACAATTTTTTTTTTTCATAAAACGTCTATTAATTTAAATTTTTTCAAATATAAATAATTTGTATTAATTTATGACACTGTTTTTTTAATAAAAAACAACGAATATTTTAAAAATATACTTTATGATACTTTAGGGTAATCAAAGCTTCGAAGAATTAACCACTTTTCGAATGAATTCACAAATAAAATACATTCGATTTTAATAGTCACTGAATACAATTATCTTTAAATATCAATATTTCTTGGAATGGATTCGATTTTTACCATTAAATCGAATTCTTGTTTACGAGAATTTTAAAAATTGAATGCATTCTTTATTTCATTTTTTTATTATTCATGAGACTTTTAAAAATCGAATTTATAAAAAATTACGCATTCAATTTCATGGTCAAATGTAAAAGAAATCGAATGCGCATATTTTAAAATCGGAACAAGTCAAGTTTACATCCACCCATGGAAAAATTTTGAAATTTTTTGACCTTTGACCTCTGACCCCACAGAGTTCAAAAAAAATATTTTTTTGTGGGGCAAACGCCCTCCAGAGGGTGGGCGTGGCCCTAAAGGTAAAACCGTTTTTTGGAATTTTCTCAAAAACTACTAAAGATATATGGTTGATTAATAGCTCAAATTAAAGCTTATTTCAAGACCTTTCTTTTGGTATGCAAAAAGGGTGACATGACATAATCCCCACGGACATAATCCCCATTACCGTTATGGGGATTATGACCTAATTCATTTCGGTCATAATTCCCATAATGGTAGTGGGAACTATGACCGAAAATTAATTGGACATAATCCCAATAAAAAACGAACATAATTCCCAGATTTATGGGCATAATGACCACGTAACAGATGGACATAATCCCCATTATGGGGATTATGTCTTCTATACTAGTTGGTCATAGTCCCCAAAATTAAAAGATTTTTTTTTTTACTTAAAAGTTTTCTGCGTAGCCGGCCTTCGGCCGGGCTTAGGGATTACAAACTCCATGCATTAAACCCACCCTCTCTGCAGAAAATGGAGATTATGACCAAAATTGCTTTGGACTGGCGGTTATGACCGAAAAAAGTTCGGTCGTAATCCCAACAAGGAACGGACATAATCCCCATAGGGTTTGTGACTCACTTTTTTTGCATACCAAAAGATCTTAAAATAAGCAATACAATAAGCTTTAATATAACCTTATTTTTTATTATTTACATTCGCATATACTTTTTTTTAAAAATCGACTGGTTTACATTTAAATGGAAAAAAAAGGTTTAAATAAAAAAAAACTCCAGAAAATTATATACCAGTGGAAAGGTCTTGACCTTAGCTTTAATTTAGTTCCATAAAAAACATACCATATAATCGATGCAAAGTCAAGAAATCCGTAGTTTAATAATTTTTTTTTTTTTTTAATTTTCAAAAATTAAAATTTTCACACTTTCAACTATGGCAACCCCCATCTTTTTGGACACCAAAAGAAAGGCCTTGAAATAAGCTTTAATTTGAGCTATAAATCAACCATATATGTTAAGTAGTTTTTGAGAAAATTGCTATTTTTGTTTTAACTTTAGGGCCACGCCCACCCTCTTGTGGGCGTTTGCCCCCGACAAAAGTGGTACCACTCGACTCAGAATGAAGTCCTTATTCGATTCTAAAGGTTTCATCAGATTTGGATGGGTGGAGGTAAACTTGACTTAAGCCTTAAAATCAAGTGTAAAATCATTCGATAAATTGTGATTGGGGAACGCAATCATTAAAGTTTAATTCAGAACACCAAATCTAATTAAGGAATGAAATCCTTCGCAGCTCTGATAGCAATACCGTCAAAGTGTTCGCATTTTCTTCTAAATTTGGTTGTTTACGTTAGTGCCGTTCATATTTGCCTATAGAATACAAAAATTATAATCAATCTTGATGATGTATGATCATTATTGTCCGACCGAAAGACTTTTTCAGACTGAACCCATACATGAACTTCGTTCAATTTTGCAAAGTTTTGCCGAACCCAACCTTAAAACAAAAATGTTTTTAAGACATGTATGCTATGCAGATGCGTAGCATATATGAAAGTGTATGACATATACCTTTCCACACATACTTAGTTGCATACATTTACATATATGGAATATTACATTACGTGTGTATGTTCATATATGCTCCCATATATGACATACATTTCCATATATTGTTCATGTACTATCATACAGGGTATCATGTATGATCATGTATGAACATACATGTTCATTTTCACCCGGGTAATTATAATATAGCTTGGTTAGCTTATTCACGACAAAAAATTTGATTTTGGTGGGATGAGGCTTTCAGTTCTAAAAAATTTTCGAAAAAAAAAAAATTTAGAGCTTTTGGGGTCCTACAGTAAAAATTTTTTAAAAAATATTTTTTTTTTAGTTTTGACAAGCAACGGTTTTAGTTGTAATGTTGCTTTTAATGATATATATTCATAAAAAAAATTTACTCATATCTGTGACATCTTGATCGTGTATCGAAAAACATCAAAAATGCATTTTTTACCCTTTTTTATACGATAAAGATGTCACAGATAGGAATAATATTTTTTTATGAAAATATATCATTAAAAGCAACAATTCAACTAAAACGGTTGCTTGTCAAAACTAAAAAAAAAATATTTTTTAAAAAATTTTTACTGTAGGACCCCAAAAGCTCTAAATTTTTTTTTTCGAAAAATTTTTTAGAACTGAAAGCCTCATCCCACCAAAATCAAATTTTTTGTCGTGAATAAGCTAACCAAGCTATATTATAATTAATAACAAAAAAATTTAAAATCAAAAAAAAAATTTTTTGCTTTGTATGGAAAAATGATTTTTAAGGCCCCGCTCTTTACGGCTCCGTCGCGTAGGGAAGGCGTGGTCGTAGGGGGGTAAAATTTTTCCTGAGTTATTTTTTAGTCAAAAGGAAAAAAATGAGGGGGTACCGTCTCAACATTTCCAACATTTCCAAAATAAGGGACACTCTAATGTTTATATATGATTTGATCCGTAAATTGGCCCGATACGAGCTCATATCGGGCCAATTTACGGATCAGATCATATATAAACATATATGGAGGCATATATGATAATATATGGTTATATAAATCCATATATGATCCATATATCTTCATATATGATCATATATATTTCATTTTTACCCGGGAAATTATCCTACTTTCCCCCTTTCAACCCCCTAGAATCAGAATTAAAAAAAACTTTGTTTCAGAATATTTTTTCCGTTAGAGGATCTTATAGTCTAAACTTTAAGTTTCTAGGACCATTAGGTCAGAAGATAGAACATGTACCAAATTGCTCTTCTTTTCCCATTTCCCCTTCTTATTTTTTTTAAAAAAATACTTTCTTTAGAGTATTATTTCCCCGAGAGGATCCTTTAGTCCAAATTTTAGGTTACTGGGGCCATTAATTCAGAAGATCGAAATGTTTAAAATTGTCCTATTTCCCCCTAAATTTAAGTGATTAAATCAATAAATTCCCAAAAATAAAAAAATAAATGAGAAAAAAAAAATTGAGTAAAAAGTTTGAGTCAAAAAATAAGCGAAAAATATTTTGAGTAAAAAAAATTGAGTAAAAAAAATTTGGGTGAAAACACCTTCTAAGTAAAAAATTTAAGTAAAAAAAATGAGTAAAAAAACTGAAGAATAAAACACAATTGAGTGAAAAAAAATTTTATTAAAAAAAATTGAGTGAAAAAAATTTTGAGTAAAAATAATTTTGAGTAAAAAAAAAATTTTGAGTGAAAAAAAATTTGTAAAAAAAAAAGAATTTTTTGAGTGAAAAAAAATTTTGAGTAAAAAAAAAATTTGAGTGAAAAAAAATTTTGAGTAAAAAAAAGTTTTGAGTGAAAAAAAATTTGTAGAAAAAAAAATTTGTAAAAAAAAATTTGTAAAAAAAAAAACTTTGAGTGAAAAAAAAAATTTTGAGTGAAAAAAAATTTTGAGTGAAAAAATTTTAGTAAAAAAATGTTTTTTCCCCGAGAGGATACTATAGTTCAAATATCTAGTTTCTAGGACCATTAGTTCAAAATTCACCAAATTGCCCTATTTTCCCCCTTTTTGTCCCCCTTAAAACCGGAATTTTCAAAAAAGTACTTTTTTCAAAATGTTATTTCCGCGAGAGTATCCTATATTCAAAATTTCAAGATTGTAGGACCATTAGTTCAGAAGATACAAAATGTACCAACTTGCCCTATTTTCCCCCTCCCCCACACCTTAGAAACGGAATCTTCAAAATATTACTTTTTCCAAAATGTTATTTCCGCGAGAGGGTCCTAGACTTCAAATTTCAAGTTTCTGGGACCATTTGCTTAGAATATAAAAAATGTACCAATTTGCCCTATTTTCCCCTTTTTCCCCCCTTGGAGGCGGAATTTTCCAAAAAAAAAAAAAATTTCCGAAATTTTATTTCCGCGAGAGGATCCTAGAGTTCAAATTTGAAGTTTCTAGGACTATTACTTCAAAAGATAAAAAATCCCCCAAAGGGCCCTATTTTCCCCCTTTTACCCCCCTTAGAATCGGAATTTCCAAAAATCCCTTCTTAGTGGGTGGTTTTGTCGGGAGCCGAACCTACATTCCAAATTTCAAGTCTCTAGCTTCAGCGGTTTGGGCTGGGCGATGATTATTGCCAATCAGTCAGTCAGTCAGTCACCACACTCTTTTATATATATAGATGTTTATTTTTACTCGGGTATAACTTGTAATATAGCCCAGAAAAATAAGGAGTCATCTGCGGAAAATCGGATAGGTTCTCTGAAAATTTGCACAGATCTTAGTTTTTGCAATCTAAATAAGGAAAAAAAAGTCCCAAGAAATCACCCGTGTCCTTGCCGAGATATTGAGGTCAAAGGTCACAAAAACCGGGTTTTTTACAGTTTTTTGCTAATATCTCGCACAATATGCGTCGTACGCTTTAAGAGTCTATTACAAAACTTGTAGAATATAAAATTATCTACAATATGTTTCTTAACACTTTTTTCGTATCTCTCACCGTTTTTGAGATATTAAGGCCAAAATTCCCAAAAATCTGATTTTTTACAGTTTGTTGCTAATATCTCGCCTGATATGAGTGATGCGCTTTAAAAGTCTATTAAACAACTTATATATAAAATTATGTACAAATTTTTCCTTATAATTTTTTTCGTAGCCCTCATTGTTTTTGAGATATGGGCGAATTTATCTTTAATTTATGAGTATAATAGGGACACGAAATAATGATACCAAACATAAAAACTGAAAAGGGCATATCTTTAAAACGAAATCGTATATTACTAAAAAATAAAAAGTGCTACGTAGATAATTAATCTAGCTTTTATTTGAGTCTGATCTAGAGCAGATTGTGTAATTTATGAATACACTCAAGAAAAAAACTCTGTCAAAAAATCTAAACTTTAAGCAGATTTTTCTGCTTAAATGGATATTTTTATATTTTTACTAAGTTTTCAGTGATTTAGTATAGAAAATAACAGAAATCAGCAATTTTTTTTTTTATAATTTTACAGAAATATTTAGATTTAATTAAAAAAAATTATTAAAAACTGCATAAACTAAAATTTGGCACTTAGAAAAAAAAGCTTCACAGCTTTTCTTTAAATAAATTATGATTTCTTTTTTATGTGTTTTAGAAAAACAAAATGTTGCTCAAATTCTTTTTTAAGCCTTTTTACATAAATGAAATACATTTTAGATCATTAGATTGGTTATGTGAAATCAGCAGATTTTTTCTGCTAAAATGAGCTGATTTTTCTGCTAAAATCAGGAAATTTTCAGTTGAAATCAGTAAATCAGCTGAAATCAGCAGATTTGTATGCTGAGAGACCTGTATCTAAAAATGTTTTAAAAGAACTAAATTTTACAATTCGACCTTCGTACCATTTTCATTAATTGCACAATCTGCTCTTGATCAGACTCAAATAAAAGCTAGATTATTTATCTACGTAGCACTTTTTAGTTTTTAGTAATACACGATTTCGTTTTAAAGATATGCCCTTTTCAGTTTTCATGTTTGGTGTCAATATTTCGTGTCCCTATTATATTCATAAATTAAAGATAAATTCGCCCATATCATAAAAACGGTGAGGGATACGAAAAAATTTTCAAAGAGAAATTTGTACATAATTTTATATTCTATAAGTTCTTTAATAGATTTTATATTCTATTGAAATGGACTCTTTAACCGTACGACGCATATCGATCGAGATTTTAGCAAAAAACTGTAAAAAACCCGGTTTTTGTGACCTTTGACCTCAATATCTCAGCAAGGACACGGGTGATTTCTTGGGACTTTTTTTTTCCTTATTTAGATTGCCAAAACTAAGATCTGTGCAAGTTTTCAGAGAACCTATCCGATTTTCCGCAGATTGTCCTTTTTTTCTCGTTTGAAGTGATATGAAAAGCAAAAAAACGAGTAGCTAACGTAGCCTTTCAAACGCTGATGACGAGATAAACGTGATTTTAAATTCACAGTTCTTTTTAATAACAGTTTTTATTTTTAAGCAAAAAAATATTTTTGGCAATTTCGTTTCTTGTGTGCGTATTAAAAACATTGCGTTTGCTGTGTGTGTTTTTTTTTTGTGTTTTTTTTTTACATTCCATAACAAGAGAAGAAAAAATATGATTGAACGGACTCACGGCAACTGTAACAAGTAGAAAAGTTAAATTCGGCCTTGCCGAATGTAGTGATACCCTCCACAATTTCAAAAAGATTATTGCAAAAAACTTTATTTAAAAGGAAATTACTTTTGAAAAAAAAAAATTTTTTTTTTAAAAATTTCCGCGAAAAAAAATTTGGTAAAAAAAATCCGCGATTTTTTTCTTTTTTTGTCAAAAAATATGTTCGTACTAGTTTAAATACTATTTGGTGTTCAATTATGTTCACATATGCCAACCAGAAGCCGAATTAAAGCATTTTGTATTTTTAGGTTATGTTGAATGTACTGAAATTTTTGAGGTGTGCTTACATTTTCGTTCATAACTTTTGAACCGCTGAACCGATATCGCTCAAATGCAATACCAAACTTTTCGGGAGAACTTCCAATAAATATGTTAAGTTTCAGTCATCTCTGTGCAATATTTTGTCCGCGACAGCATTTTCCACAGACAGACAGACAGACAGACGGACAGACGGACATCGCTAGAATGTCTTAAAATCGATCGGGCATCATGCATATATATACTTTATGGGGTCCCAGATCGATATTTCGATGAGTTACAAACAGAATGACAAACTTATATATACCCTCTATCACTAAGTGGAGGGTATAAAAATGTTAGTTAATGAGTGTATAACAGAAAATAACGATATTGCAAGTAGCAGTGATTTAAGACATTTGATAACTGCAGTTACAAGCAGTGTTGCCAGTTTAGGGGTTTTGTCCCCAAATTGGGGATTTTTTTTTGGAAATTGGGGATGAAAAATTTGATTTTGGATCAGGGGATTTCATGGGGATGACACTGATTTATTCGGGGATTTTTTGGGGATGAAATATTTAAGATAAACAGACGTACAGACGTAGGATTAGTGAGGTTTATATAGAAAAATCAACAATTTTTTATGGTGTCTGTTAAAACATGGATCGTAGTGATTTTCTTTTTATTTAAACCAAATTGTAGATTTTCATACATTTTTTATAGTACTACATCCTTTAAATCTATTATGGAAATTATTCAATTAGACCAATAAAATACTCTATCGGTGGTATGTAGATTAAAAATTCCTGAGTTATCTATCTCTGATAAAACATTTCCGTTGGTTTTTGAATTTTATAATAATACTTGTCGAACCATTGGCGGTTTCAAATGATGTGTTAATCACTCAACATGCAAAATACACTTACACGTTTTAGCCAAATTTCTTTGTAAAATACAACCCACCAAGTGTTTGTGTTTAAGTTAACCAAGTTTTTGTTCTAAAAAATTGGCTAAATTACTCAAAAGCACTTGATGGTTGCAAGTGTTTTTTGCGTGTAGTAAATTTTGAGAAATTTTTTTTGGGGGATTTTTGGGGATGAACAATTTTAATTTGGGGATGGCATCCAAAAAAAAACTGGCGACCCTGGTTACAAGTGATTTTTGAATCACGGTGATTAAATCACCGGTATTAAAATATCGCTCATCTCTATAAAAATGTATTATTTAACTCTTTCAGCCACATGTGCACAACTGCAGTTTTACATATTTTATTTTATTAATAAAACAACTGCATTTTTAGTTTGATTAAGGTTTATTTATCATAAAAAAAAAGAAAAAAATAAATTTGCGCTTACGTTATTTTTTGTATATTATTTGTATATTATTACGTTATTTTTTGTATATTATTTTTTTTATATTATTACGTTATTTTTTGTATATTATGCTCTTTTTACATATATAAAACATAATAATTTGTCCATAGGTGGCACGAAAACAAGTTTTAAACAAGCAACAAGAGGTGGTTAGATAACTAACCACCAAACCTGAAAGGGTTAAGCGTAAATATCATAAACAAATAATTTGTAAACATATATAGCGGGGGTACAGGTGTCCCCCACCAACTCCGCCGACCCCCCCCCCCCACAAAAAAAAAAAGACGCCCCTGCGATTTTTCTTTTTAATTTTAAACGTGTTGGAGGGTATTAAAGATTCGGTACAGCCGAATTTAACACTGTTACTTGTTTTTACCTGTTTTCTGTTTCAAACAGCACAAAACATTCACGCAAACTCACGAAACAAAAATTACTCACGCACAAAACTTTTTTTCTAATCACGCGCACTCACGATCACGTGAGTAAAAATAAATTTCACTCACGATCACGCGTGATTCACGCGTGAATCACGGAAAATTCGTGTCACGCGCGCATCTCTAATATGAACATTGTTTAGCGTGGCAAAGACAAAAAATTCAACGAAAATTTGTTCAAATTAATTTTTTTTTTTACAAAAAGTGTTTTAATAACTAAAAATTGTTTCCACTCAAAAAACCTGTGTAAATAATGTAGATGGCACTAAAGTAGCCAACGAAATCTAATTTATGTTAACGCTATTTTTTAGTAAAAACAATGTGCTCGATTCTGGAACACAATTTCACCATTCACCTTATTTTTAAAAATTTTATATTCTTTCGAATTTTAAGATTTTTAAATTTATTCTTGTTTATTAAAGATATAAACTAGATCTTTAATTGTTACAAGAAAAAAATTTTAAAATCGTAAAATTCGAAAGAATACCAAATTTTTAAAAATTAGGTGAATGCTGAAATCGTATTCCAGACAGCGATGCCAATTCAGAGCGTTTTGCGCTAGATTTAGCGCTTTCTGACCATCAAAAAAACGCATTTTTTTAATCTAGCGCGTTTTAAAAAAGGCGCTAAAATGGCGCGTTTTCACTTTTTCATTTAGCGCCTGTAGCGCTTTCTTTCTACAACTAATCATTTTGAGAAAAAATTTACATTTTACAACAGAAACATCCAAATAACAGTCTTACATCCATATTTTTTACTTAGGTGTTTTAGTACAACAATAGAAATGTGAAACTTTCTTGAAAATTAACAAAAAAATGTGGTTTTTATAAAAAAAAACAAAAAAAATTAAGTTTAAAAATTATATTTACCAATTGTTTAGACTTATTCTGTGAACAGGCCTGATGAATAAAAAATATTTTTTAGTGCTTGCAGCCGCTTTTTACTGTATTTAAATTTAGCGCTTTTTGAGTCACTGTTTTGCGCGTTTTGCCTGTAAAAAGTTGCCATCACTGATTCCAGAATCGAGCACATTAAATTTTTTAAATTTGAAGTGCATTTTTTTGATTTTAGAAGCATTTAATAGGTACATATTTTCTATTTTTATATGCATGAAAGTACTTGCCCTACTTACTTAAAAATATCTATTATTAACTAATTTAATTTTCCATCTACTTTACAAATAGGGACATGTCGCACAATGCTATTTCAACGGTAGGACGACGTGTTTTTAAGGGTGCACATTCTTTGCGCAGCCTTCAGATAGACAACAATCAAATTACCTGTATGGATGAACATGCTTTCAAGGGGCTAGTAGATCTCGAGATACTGTAAGTTTTAAAATATACATGCCAATACATAAATATAAGGCCATTCTACACCAAATGTCCTGTGAAAAAGTCATTATTCCTGCCACCCTAGTGTATGAAAATAATTTAACTTTTTCTTAAATTGAAATTTGATAAATTACCTACACAACATAATAATTAGGTCTATTACACTGTGCGACAGCTCATTTCGCCGGGGGTTCTGCTTACTGGAGAAAGTTATATCGGTAAAAAAAGTTATACGTGTCCCGGCGCACATTGGGTTGAATGAGAGGCAAAGTGGCGCTTTATTCAGGGAAGCAGTAATTTTAACATATAATATTTTTTGATTGATGAATAATGCATTAAAAAGCACCCTTTTAAAGAGAAAACATGTGTTTTTTTATTTATTTTTTATCTGTCAGAATTTTTTTAAGGTTTCTTGAAAATTGAACTTGATTCACAATTTAAGCTGTAACTTTTTAACCAAAAGCGATAATTTAATGAATACAGTTGCAAATTAAAGTATTTTTAATGCGATAATAAAAATTTAAAACAATGAAAAATAAATATGTGTTAATATTTGCTTAAAATTTTTTTAAAGTCGGATTTTTGTGCTTCACCAATTTTTAAATTTTTTTAAATTTTCCATAAAAAAAGTCAGGAAGGTTGTAATTTTGAACTATTAATTTTTTTTTATTGGCGTCTAATCATTAATAAGTAAAATACCACCATTTTTGAAAAAATTTAACATATTAGGCGCGTGGTTATGCTTTATTTCGGAAAAAAACTAAATTCACAATTTTTACTGTATCTGTGAAATTAAAAAACACAATATTTTGAAACAAATAGCAAATTAAAGTATACGTAAAGTGCTATTGTAAACGTTAAAACAAAAATAATATGCTCTCATATAAATACTAAATTTACTAAGAAACCTAATTTTTTCATAAAAATTTTTGAATGTTTAAATTTACCTTTTTTAACGTAAGCCTTGGAAATTGAAAAAAAAAAAATGATTCGTTATTCATAATAAATAAAGTAAACATCATGCATGTTTTTTGTCAGATATTACATTACACCACCCAGAGATACCTGATTACCCCGCCCCTCCCCCCTTCCCACTCCCCACAAAAACCGTCCCTGTCATTTTTATTTTTTTGCTTGTTGGAGGGTATCAAAGATTTGGCACAGCATAATTTTAAACTCTTACTTGTTTATATATAGATTACAAAGACCAACAAAAAAGGGGTAGACCCACTAATACTTATGTATTTTTACCTTTTAAATTCAATTCCGCGATTAGAATAAAATTCTATCGTTGGGTTTTTCTCTAATTTACAAGGAAAGTCTGCAAAAGTGAACCGACCTGATTTCCTTGTAAATTTGACTAACAATAAGTTAACATTTTTTAAAATTTTATTTCGGTATGTAATGTTCAAGTCTGATTTATTACGAAGGAAATAAGGGTTTTTTTTTATAAAATCCATCAAAAATTGCAGAAGTTACTTGCATTTGAACAAAAATGCATTAATTCACAACATAAATACAACTGTTTTTGAATAAAACTGAAATAATGCGTTTTTGTTCAAATGCATGTAACTTCTGCAATTTTTTACGGATTTTATTAAAAAATACTCTTATTTTCTACGTAATAAATTACACTTGAACCTTACATACAGAAATAAAATTAAAAAATTTTGTAACTTTGTCAAATTCACAAGGAAATTATGTGGGTTTACTTTGCGGACTTTCCTTGTAAATCACAGGAAACCCCAACTATAGAATTCAATTCTTATGGCAAAATCGATTTCAGAAGGTCAAAATACATAAGGATTAATGGGTCTAGTTTTTGTGTCAGAAACTTTTTTGTTTTTTTGTGATGCAGTGTTATTGAAGCCACCATATTTTTTTCATAAAATCTTAAATAAAAAAATAACGCCATTAAACGCGGACGTTTTTTTTCTTTTAAATTAAAGCTTATACTATATGCTTTATTATCACAATGTATAAGCAGTAACAACCTCTTACATTTTTTTATATTCCATCAAGTATTAAAAATACTCCAATTTTGGAACATTTTACAAAAAAATAACAAAAATATTTTTACAACAATTTTCAAAAAACAAAAAACAGAAATGTATTTGAAAATGCCTGAAGTTGATGGTTCCATAATAAAAAAATTACCTTTGAATGAATAAATAACAAAAAAAATTCTAGAAATAAGTTGATTTTCAATTTTTATCACCATATTCAAAAACAAAAAAATTTATTTGATTTTGACGGCGGATTGCAAGAAAAGTAAACAACTCAGAATAATAGTTGTGACAGCTTTTTTAGTGTAATTTTATATACTTTAACCCGAAATTAATAATTTTTGTAAAAAAAAAAATTCAGTTTTGAATAAAGCGCCACTTTTGATCCATTTCAACCCAATGTGCGGCGTTTCGCTGAGTTAACTCTAGTAATCGAGATATATCGATTTGAAGTTAAAAGGAAAATTGTAGTTGTTGTGCCTTTTTCGTACATTTTGACCATCTAAGTGTCCGAATATCGCAAAGTGAGGTTCAGCAAAATTGTAGCTGGAATTAGGCTTAATAACTGCGCTGAACATAACTTTGGGATATTCGGACATCCCAGCAAAACTTTGGTAATGGGTAGTGATTATATAACACATTACCAGGTAATGTATATACCTTATTTGTAGCATTATTTTATGATGTCTTACCAAACATTTGTTCCACAACGTATTATTTTCAAGCGAAAAATAATACATTACTAATAATTTGCTACGTAATGCATGATTATTGGAAAAAATGTATTTCATATTTATTATTTCTAAACATTAAATCATGGATGACTTACATTTGGTTACATTATGTATTATTTGAAGGTTTGAAATAATGCATTATTTATAATTGGATGAATAATGCATTACAATAACATAAAAAATCATTATTTTATAAAAAAAATGCATAAGTTTAAACTAGAGATGGGCTCACGACGGGAAATTTCTAACGACACACACGAGCATATTTTATCTACTTACAATCACGTGAGTAAATTTAATACAAAATTACTTTTTCACTACTCGTAACACCTTATATATTATCTTCTGGTATGCTATATTATTTCATTTCTCGTAACCTATAAAATATCATATATTTTACACCTTACTCGTATTCTTCGTTATAAATTTATGACTTATTTTATACCTTACTGGTATTCTTTGTGATAATGTGGATGCATTACTTTGAGTCTCATCGCCTGTTAAAATCATCAATGCTGCAATGTATAAAATAAGAGATCCTATACCTTATTTTATACCTTATTTGGTAATCTAAGTTTTGCTGGGATTTAGATGAAGTTAGTACATATGTATCTAGAGTTGTCAAAAGCAATTTCCGAAGCATTCAAAAAATCAATTTTTTTTTCTATTTTTCCGGGTTTTTTAAAAGGCCGGTTTTCGAAGTATTTGAGAAACCGATTTTTTTGGTCTCGAATAATCGACTTTTTTATATATAATTTTTTTTGTTATTTGCATTCAATTTTTTAGGAGCCATCCCAAAACTTTGAAGAACAGTTTAAATATACCTTAAAAGAAATTGAAAATCCTGAATTGAAAGAGAATTTTGACTAGATAATACATAGATAAATTATATAAAAGATCCTCCAAATTAGATCTGCTTTACAAGGCATTACTGAAAAGTAATAGACGTATGATCCCAGCAAAACTTAGATTACCAAATAAGGTATAAAATAAGGTATAGGATCTCTTATTTTATACATTGCAGCATTGATGATTTTAACAGGCGATGAGACTCAAAGTAATGCATCCACATTATCACAAAGAATACCAGTAAGGTATAAAATAAGTCATAAATTTATAACGAAGAATACGAGTAAGGTGTAAACTATATGATATTTTATAGGTTACGAGAAATGAAATAATATAGCATACCAGAAGATAATAATATTATATTATATAAGGTGTTACGAGTAGTGAAAAAGTAATCTTGTATTAAATTAACGTACGTGATTGTAAGTGAGTGTAAGTAGATAAAATATGCTCGTGAGTGTGTGTCGTTAGAAATTTCCTGTCGTGAGCCCATCTCTAGTTTAAACTTATGCATTTTTTTATAAAATAATTATTTTTTTATGTTATTGTAATGCATTATGCATCCAATTATAAATAATGCATTATTTCAAACTATCAAATGATACATAATGTAACCAAATATAAGTCATCCATGATTTAATGTTTAGAAATAATAAATATGAAATACATTTTTTCCAATAATCATGCATTACGTAGCAAATTATTAGTAATGCATTATTTTTCACTTTAAAATAATACGTTGTGGAACAAATGTTTGGTAAGACATCATAAAATAATGCTACAAATAAGTTATATACATTACCTGGTAATGTGTTATATAATCACTACCCATTACCAACGTTTTGCTGGGATACTTGCTAAATTTATTAGGGTTTTTCTATGAAAATTTCGATAGCTTTAACCAACAATTTTGAATTTCTCATAATTCCCATAGAAAAGCCTAATACTGTTAGCAACTTGTAACTTGAAAAAGCAAGTATTGTTGCATTCACACTTGCTGTTTTGAAGTGTTCAAGACTGAGATGTTTAAAAAAGTCTTTGTTCTGTGTCTATTACGTTTTTATTCTGTTACTGGTGTTTTGTTGAACAACTTGTTTAAGGTCGCAAGTGTGTAAATGTTACAGATACAAATGTAAAAATACTTCTTTATGCTGACGTTATAGTCATTCTTTCTAATTCTCAACCTAAATTACAACAAATGATTGATGCTCTGTACAATTACTGTAAGATGTGGTGTTTAAAGGTAATATGAATAAATCAAAAATTGTTATATTTCGCTCTGGTACTAGAATATCATCAAATCTTAACTGGCACTTTGGAGATGAAAACATCGAGATCGTAAACAGCTACAAATATCTGGGCGTTGAAATAACGAATTACTTGTCCTTTAACAAACATCTTAATAGTAAATTGGCCGCCTCAAAACTTGCTATAAACTCCACTTGGTCTAAATCAGAGCTCCTTATTACTCGAGTAGTCGAGTACTTGAGCTACTCGAGCAGCTCGAGTAGCTCGTCAATTACTCGAGCTACTCGAGTAGCTCGAGTTGTAAAACACACATTTTTTTATATTTACAGGCTTATTCTCAGTTATGACTGGTTATGACTAATTTTATTATTTTCAAACTTCATATTCCCTGTGTTTGTTGTAAACACAATCATAAAAAGTCTCAAAATTTAAAATTATTTGTCAATTTTGAGACGATGTGGGTAGCAGGTCTTTAATTTTTTTGAAATTTTCAAACAAAATTTGAATTTTTTTATGATTGTTTACAACAACCACATTGAAAAAATTGAGTTATGATTGAGTTATGACTTTTTTTGTGAATAGGCACCTTAAACTCCTGTTTAAATATAAATAAAAAATATAAATATTTTCAAAATTTTGACATTTTTGGAATGCTATGGTTCCAAAGAATATACATAATAAATATCAAATTAATAGGATTATCGTAGTGGCTTTGCTAAACTACTACTCGAAAAAGATCGGCGAGTTTTCATACAAATGTATGAAAATCCGCCCTCCTTTAAACTTTAATATCAAATTATGAGAATATTTAAAAAAAAACAAATCATTATTTTTTACCAATTATGATCGCATATACAATAAGAATACTTCCTCGAAATGTCAACTCATTTCTACAAAAAATGTGGCATTGGCGATCTACTACTCGAAAAAGATCGGACGCTTTCCATACAAATTTATGAAATCAGTAGAAATTAGTTCTTTGAGTAGTAAAACACACAGTTTTTATCTTTGAACTCCTGTAAAACAAAAACTATTATACCGATTTTTAAAATTTGTACATTTTTGAAATGGTATGGTTCCAAAGAATAAACACAACAAATATTAAATTAATAGGATTATCGTAGTGGCTTTACCACACTACTACTTGAAAAAGATCGGCGAGTTTCTATACAAATGTATGAAAATCCGACCTCCTGTGAAACTTTAATGTCAAATTGTGACAAAATTTTCAAGAAAAGATGAAATAATTTTTTACCAATTATGATCGCATATATGATAAGAATACTTCTTCGAAGTTTCAACTCATTTCTACCAAAAATGTGGTACTTCAAGCTCTTCAGGTCTATCCTCGTAATTTCCTCCAAAGTCTCGAACTGTGAACTTCCTATAATTGATAGTCGAGTTCGTGCCAAAGCCGGGCAGTGACGCAGGATGTGTTCAATGGTCTCCTCGACGTCTGGTGTCTCGCACCTTTTACAGCTTGCGTCCGTATAAGATTCATGTTCTTGGCATGTTTTCCGACAAGACAGTGTCCCGTTATTAAACCTGTCACATTCTATGTACGACATTCTATTCTCGTAAGTGTAAGTAAGAATTTAGTTCTTCCTAAATCATAGCGTGGCCATAAAATTCTGCTTAAACGACTTGTCCCAAGTTCCTTCCATCTTCGATTTGCTTTGGCGACAGTAAGGGTATTTCGTTTTAGTTTGAAATGCTGGAGCATTATGGTGGTACCTATGCCATCTGCTCCAAGTTTCGCTAGTTGCCCAAACTTGCTCGAAATGATAAATGGCGAAATTACAGCTATATATCAGACAAAGGCTCAAATGTATTCCCTTCTTCGCTTACACCAAATCATTCGCTTCAGAGTACACTACTTTTAGAGTACAGTGTTTGCGAATGAAAATGTTTACTATGATGCTAAACAACAAATTAAATAATTTGCTCTGCTTGTTTAAACGAACACGAAAAATGTCGTGTTTGATCGCTTAGAATGTTTTTGTAAAAAAATATTAAAAAAAAATTGTTGGAAAACTTATTAAAAATATGGGGGCAGTAAAAAAAACGTTTTGATGAAAAAGTAAATTATAAAAAAATCGCGAATTTTTTTTTCGCGGAATTTTTTTTTTTTATATTTTTTTTTTTCAAAATTTCCTCTTAAATTTTTTTTTTTTGCAATAATCTTGTTGAAATTGTGGAGGGTATCACTACATTCGGCAAGGCCGAATTTAACTTTTTTACTTGTTATTTGTCATTTTATTTAATTTTGCCTTTAATGCAATTTGAAATTAATTTTAAAAAAATAAGTTGTTTTTAAAGAATATTTTTTTTAAATTTCTTTACAGAAAAAAAAAATGTTTACCATAAAAACACATTTCAGTAATGCCCGAATATAAACTAAAGGCTGGGTTAGCTACCCGAAACTGTCCCCTTACGTAGCGTAGTGATCAAAATCAAATAGAAAATTACGGTCTGCAAAGAAGAATAATTGCACTCATTTGTTCTCATATAACGAAAATCTCTCTACGCTAGTTTACGGTTGAGGGTCTTAATATTTTTAACAAAAAAAATTATTTTTTTTTTCACCGACGTTTTCGATATTCGAAAAATCATAATTTGCTCCCCTAGTGCACATACAAAAAAATAGACAAACTTTTAATACATAAATTTGTTTGGTTTCAAAAAAATCGTCTTCGGTATTAGCAGAATAGTTGAACATTTTGTGAAAAAAAAATGTACTTAGGTACTAACATTTTCTGCCATAAAGCAAAAAAATTCAATCCACCCTAATATTTATTTTTATGTATTAAAATTTTTTTATCTACTCTTATTTATAAATTAATTTTCCCCATAATTATTTTTTACTAGCTATACCCGGTCCGCGTTGCTGGCCCTTAGAAAAAAACTGTTTTATATTGCATCTTTATTTAAATATAGGGTCGGACAAAATTAAAGCACGGGTCCGGGTCCAGCTAGTAACCTTTGGTTCCACCCTCGGTTAGCACTATCTATAGAGAAATCTCAACAAAATCGGTTCAGCCGTTTTTGCGTGATTTCGAAACAGACAGACATAACGTTAATTATAGTACAAAGGGGCGTGTCATTTAACGCATATTTTTATCAAATCGTGATAGTCTAAAGTTCCATGCTGCATCTTCGATTACTACTGTCTGTGCTGCAAATTTCATTGACATCAGTTTTGCCGTTTTTGTGTGATTGCGAAAGAGGAGGAAATAACTTTTTATTTATGAAAAACGGCAGTGACATATTACACCCTTTTGCCGAATCACGCTCTACATATGACCTACAGTTCCCGCTCGGTTAGTTCTATCAGTAGTGACAGATTCGGCTTATACGTTTTTGCGTGATTTCAAAACAGGCAGATATAACGTTCAGTGTAAAACAAAGGGGCGTGGCAATTTACGCCTCTTTGTTCAATCGTGGTCAGTATAGTACAAAGGGCGTTGCAATTTTGATCCCTTTTTCCAATAATGATCTTATATGGCCTACATATGCACTTGGTTAGCATTGTGTGTAGTGAAAATGTCAAGAGAATCGGTTCAGCTGTTTTTGCGTGATTGCGAAACAGGCAGACAACGTCCAGTATAGTAAAAAGGGGCGTGGCATTTTTCGCCCCTTTTTCCAATCGTAGTATAACATGGCATATAGTGCCGCACTCGATTAACACTATCAGTGCTGAAAAGTTAATTAAAATCGAATCAACAGTTTTTGCGTTATTGCGGAGCATGCAGAAATAACATTCAATTCAATACAAAGGGACATGGCATTTTACGCCCATTTGTCCGATCACGCTCTAATTTGGCATAAAGTTAGTACTCGGGTAGTACTATCGTTGGTTTAAATTTCATCAAAATCGGTCCATCTGTTTTTTATATATAGATGTCATTAGTGGTGCAATGTAAAAATTCGATTTTGCCCACCCCTCCGCCCACAGGCAAATATGCATGGCATTTTACTCCCATTTGTCCGATCACGCTCTAATTTGGCATATAGTTAGTACTCGGTTAGTACTATATTTGGTTTAAATTTCATCAAAATCGGTCCATCCGTTTTTGTTATATATAGATGTCATTATTGGTGCAATGTAAAAATTAGATTTTGCCACGCCCCTCCGCCCACAGACAAAAAATCAAAAATCCGACTTGACAGTGTTACTCCCCAGGCTATTCTGAATATTACCTGAAAATTTCATCAAGATCGGTCCAGCCGTTTTCGAGTCCATACGGAACATACATACACACATACATACATACATACACACATCCATTTTTATATATATAGATTAACCTCTTCATTTATTCTACATAACAAAATGTTTATTTTAATTTGCACTTGCATACATACATACATATATTTTTTTTTATAAAAGAATTTCCCCAAATAGCCAAACAATATTTTTTTTTTTTTTAAATCATTCTATTTACACGCTTCAGAGTACAGTATTTTCAAATCATTAGCTGTCTATGTACTCCCTAATTGGTTCATTCATGTTACGAATGTCGTCACACTAGTGATTGTAGCTTTCACTGTGAGCATAGAATGAAAAACTCATTCGTTTTGAACGATAAGAATAGAATATTGTCCACATTATAAATTTTTTAGAATGTCTCTAAACGCATTTTAACACCATCCGTGCACACGTCTGCTATATATGCAGTGGTCCGAGATTTGTTTTTAAAAAAATTATTTAACCCAAAATAATGTTTTACGGCTTGAATAGTTTTTTTTTTATCGTCAGAGAGTGCCTTAAGTGTAGGAAAAAAAATTATCTACATTTCTAGTTTTTTTGTAGAATTATGGGAAATATCAGTTACATCATTTCCAATTAAATCTGTGCGGACGTGTTTTTAGTATCGGCTCAGAAGAAAAATCGTTTTTTCACAAAACAACGCAATTACCTTTTTCGTTTGCCAAGGGCTGGTCCATTGTGCTTTATAGACACTTTTTTTACAATCTCGGATATAGTTTTATTTACTTTAACCGGTTGTTTTTTTTATTTAAAAATATTACACAAGTTTAATATTAAATAGCCATTTTTTTTTCATTGGAAATATTGTATATTATATACACACTTAAAAAAGCAAAAAAACAAAATACTCAAACATTAAAAAAAAAAAAAAAAACAGCGAAAAATATAATAAACAAAATCAGCTGTTTATTTTTCTTAGCCAGTACTGGTAACTGCGTTGCCAACCACCATACGTGATAAGGTTGCCAGATGGGTGCACATTAGGGTGCTCCAAAAAAATTAAGTTGTTAAATATTGGCCGTAACTCCCGCTAGAAATATGCATTTGGGTGTAAAAATATGTTTTGCAAAATTATAGGGTAATCGGATGTGGGTAAGGCGTGCCGCATCGGCCCTGAAGTTTGAAAAACGGATTACAAGGGGAAAATATGACTTGTTTGTCATTTTCTCAATTTTTTTGATATTTTGAATAAAGTTTGAATTCAAATGGTCACGAAATTTTGATTAAGAGTTAATTGTCTATCAAATATGGTATTAAAAATTAAAATCGGTTGAAAATCAGCCAAGTTATTACAATTTCCCCAGGCAACTAACGTGTGTCAGGCCACTTAATCAAGGAATTCTAGCCCCATTTTTGAAATTTATTGAAATTATCTACTGTAAAAACATTTTTTTATTCTTCAAGTCCCAATGTACAAAGAAGATAAATATTTTTCATTTTGCGTTTTGCTAACTTGTTTTAAATTAATGCTAAAGTGGTCTGAATTTTTCAAGACTATTTTCAAATCTCCAATTTTAAATTTTTATTTTTTTTGTTAAAGAAATTTTAAAAATTCGACTATTGGAGTTTAAGGATTTGTTAAGCACATATAAAGGAATAAAAACCCCAAAAATTGTAGGGTTTGCTGTTTTCATTTGGGATTTAGAGTGAATTAATTTTGGCGGATTTCGGGAAAGTAGTGATTTTTGGCCCTTTTTTAGCTTTTATTTTTTTTTTTTTGTTTTTTTTTTACAAACTTCATATGTTTTGGACCGAATTATATCAACACGAGATAGAATACTTCAATTCGCAATATTAGGGCGAAATGGAGATATAAAAAATTGCCCCTGTTAAGGGTCAAAGGTCAAATTTTAGAAAATTTTGAATTTTTAAACATTAACAGATTTTCTGAGTGGAAATATATGAAACTACTTGATGTCATTGTAAAAGGTCTTAACATATGTCTTTTTGTTTAAATTCAGAATATTAACCCTTTAGTGCTGGTGGGGCCTATTCGACCCTTTGATCAAAATACACTTACATTATCTCAATTAAAGTAAACAAATTATAGGCCCCAACAGCACTTAAGGGTTAAATATCTAAATTTTAATTATTTGCCATTTAGTTTAGACCAATTAAAATAACATCAAGTAGATTCAGCAAAATCCACCCAGCAAATTTGTTAATGTTCAAAAATTCAAAATTTTCTAAAATTTGACCTTTGACCCTTAACATTGAAGTATTCTATCTCGTGTTGATATAATTCGGTCCAAAACATATGAAGTTTGTAAAAAAAACAAAAAAAAAAATAAAAGCTAAAAAAGGGCCAAAAATCACTACTTTCCCGAAATCCGCCAAAATGAAATCACTGTAAATCCCAAATGAAAACAGCAAACCCTACAATTTTTTGGGTTTTTATTCCTTTATATGTGCTTAACAAATCCTTAAACTCCAATAGTCGAATTTTTAAAATTTCTTTAACAAAAAAAATAAAAATTTAAAATTGGAGATTTGAAAATAGTCTTGAAAAATTCAGACCAATTTAGCATTAATTTAAAACAAGTTAGCAAAACGCAAAATGAAAAATATTTATCTTCTTAGTACATTGGGACTTGAAGAATAAAAAAATGTTTTTACAGTAGATAATTTCAATAAATTTCAAAAATGGGGCTAGAATTCCTTGATTAAGTGACCTGACACACGTTAGTTGCCTGGGGAAGTTGTAATAACTTGGCTGATTTTCAACCGATTTTAATTTTTAATACCTTATTTGATAGACAATTAACTCTTAATCAAAATTCAGTGACCATTTGAATTCAAACTTTACTCAAAATATAAAAAAAATTGAGAAAATGACAAAAAAGTCATATTTTCCCCTTGTAATCCGTTTTTCAAATTTCAGGGCCGATGCGGCACGCCTTACCCACATCCGATTACCCTATAATTTGCAAAACATTTTTACATCCAAATGCATATTTCTAGGGGGAGTTACGGTCAATATTTAACAACTTCATTTTTTTGGAGCACCCTAGTGCACATCGAACACCACCTCCTGGTGGTGGAACTTTTTCGATAACAAAAAATGGTAACATGCCAAATACAAACTCGATCAGTACGAGTACTACTACCACAACCACAACAACAAACTCTACCTTTATCACCACTGCCACTACCTTAGCATCTGCTATTCCTTCATCAATCTTTTCACTAAACGTTACTCCTGCGGTAAGTGTTACCAACCAATCAAATCCACAAAGCTATAGCCTAATGGACGAAATCGATTACAATGTTCCAAATACCAATAGAAAATTACCGGAAACGGGAAATAATACTAAACGAACCAGGTCAAGTCCAGAAATACAAACCTCAAATAAACCAAAACAATTAGGAGATTATTGGTTGCAATCAACTAGTAAAAACAATTTCACCTATAACAATAATAACTCAAACAGATTTGCATACTTAGCAGAACAAGAGCAGGAAGATGAAAACGAACAACCAGAAACAATGCCTCGAAAGACACCTCCTATTTATATTTACAAGGTGGAAAATATTAAGCCCCTAAATGATCTTTTGAACCAAATAACTCCCAATGAATATGAAATAAAAATCATTAAGCGAGATGAAGTAAAGATTCAGCCATTTAATGAGCATTCGTACTCAGTAATCACCTAAATGATCTTTTGAACCAAATAGCTCCCAATGAATATGAATTAAAAATCATTAAGCGAGATGAAGTAAAGATTCAGCCATTTAATGAGCATTCGTACTCAGTAATCACTAAAGCCTTAATAGAAAAAAAAAAACTGATTTCCACACTTATAAAATCAAAAGCCATAGAAATTTTAACGTAGTTTTAAAAGGTGTACATTATTCAACATCTGTCGAAGAAATCAAGCAGGTATTGATATCTGAAGGTCATGAAGTTGTTAATGTCAGTAATATCTTAGACAGAAAAACGAAGAATCCACTATCAATGTTTTGGGTCAACCTAAAAACATGTGCTAATAATAAGGAAGTATATAAAATCACTTCAATGCTACACACAAAAGTATCATTTGAGCCACCAAAAGCCAAACGAGTAATACCTCAATGCACAAATTGCCAAAGATATGGTCATACTAAAAAGTTTTGTAACCACTCCCCGCGATATGTGAAATGTACCGGTAATCATCATACAAAAGATTGCCATAAAAAATCTAAATCAAACGACGTTCAATGTGTTTTATGTGAAAATAATCATCCATCTAACTACAAAGGATGTCAAGTTTATAAAGAACTCCAAGAAAAAATGTATCCAAAACTTCGTAAAAAGGAACTTCCACTGCCAAATACTCAGGAAACTTCGGCTCCAGAACTAACAACCCATATTCCACCAGCTCAAACAGCTGTCTCCTCACGTCAAACTTACTCTGATGTAATTAACAATAACACGCCTACCATTGTAAAACTATAACGGTACTATCATTAGAAAAAGTAATCAAAAATATGTAAACAAATAAAAAACCCCTTGACTTCAACAAATCCAAATAATAAAGCAACCCAACAAACAAAGAAATATGAAGAAGATTTCCAATCGCTTTTCTTGGAGAAAAATGGCTATTGTTGCAAAAACTGTGTTCGTATTGTGAATATTAACCGATTTGTTTAAAACCGTGGTTTAAAGTTTCGTATATGGGCATAAACATAATCACTTTTTGGAATATATTTTCAAATTGTCTGCTGGGATTTCTTGTTTATTTTGTTGTTTATATTTTTTTTTGTTTTGATTTTTTTATTTATTTGAATTTTTATTTTTAAAATTTGAAATTAATAGGTGGACGTTATTGACAACAAATTCTAATAATACTACCTGGTATTATTGTGCCATGCACGCCTACAATCGAAAATTCAGAAAATGCTAATAATACCGATATGAGCGAAATCAGGTCAACTCTAATGCAACACATGAGTACTATGCTCAATTTACTAACAGTATTTATTACAGGTAATCACAATGGATAAATCTCTTAATCTTTCTGTTTGGAACGCTAACGGTCTTACGCAACATTTATTAGAGCTTAAAGCCTTTATATACACCAATAATATTGACATAATGTTAATATCAGAAACCCACTTTACAAATAAAAGTTTTGCTAAAATACAAGGTTATAACATATACAGTAGGGTGTCCCAAAAAAAAAAAGTTGTCCGGGCTCAAGCATAATTTGAAAGCTTATAGGGTAAAGTATTTCTGAGATTTTTTTCAGATTTTTCGGAAAAGGTTATAAGGTCGTGCAAATCGATTTTTTGCTGAAAATAGGCTTTGCCGACCGTTTTATTAACTTTCTTTATAAAATCGTCAATAGCCACGAGTTTCTTCACTACTGAGGTAATATTTTTAAAGAAAAATGTCCAAACTTTATTTTTGTGTGCATAAACTATAAGTTTTGGCAACTCTTTTGCTCATTTGGGTACCCTACATTAGATTTTTTCGTAAATTTTTCATAAATTTTGAAAATAACGCTTTGTAACTTTTAAAACTTCTATGAAAGTCAAAAAAAGTAATAATGCAGTTTGAAAGATAAATTAATTCTCTATAATTTAGCAACAATAACACTGTGCTACACCAAAAATATGCAGGGGTTCTCATATGAAAATTCGGGTTGGTTGGAGTCCATAGAGTACTGATATACTCATAGTTTTTCTGGATCACTTCGTTAAGTATGTTTTTTATTGGCAAATGTGTTGAAAAACGGCAATTCTTAAATTACAACTTTAAAAAATTATTACTTTGTTAGTTTGCAACCGATTTTCGATTTTATGAATTTTTTTGAAAGGTATAAGTCTTACCTTTTAAACAAAACAAAAATATTAAAAATCGATCAAGAATTGGCTGAGCGACGATCGTTTAAGTTAAAAAAAATCCAATTTTTTGAAAAATTTGTCATGTTCTTTATACTCTAAGTTGAAAGTGCATCATTAAACAATTTTTGTTTTATTTTTGTATAAAAGTATAGTAAAGTAGCTTTCCAAAACACCAAAAAACATAACAATCGGTTAAAAAATGAATGAGTTATGCTAAGTTTTGTGATAGGACATTTTTAATTTTTTTCAGAAATGCTTGTAATTCAGGTATTATTCATAAATCTTATTGCTAGTAGTAATTTTATGTGCCTATGCATATAAACAAGAGATGGTAACATAATTAGATTTGTGCGTGATTGACACATGATCACAAGTGAGCGTGATTGAAAATCAATTTTACTCACGTCGTTGTGAGTGAGTGTCAGTGTTAGTGGAATAAAAAAATGGGCGTGTCAGTTACTCCCAAATCGTATTTATAATTTTTTGGGTTTGTTTAAAAAATATGAGTGTTACTTCTTAAACAAAAAAATATTGAGAATCGGATGAAAACAGGCTAAGGTGCGCTTGTTTAAGTAAAAAACCTTTTTTGAAGAGATATACCTGCAACATTTTTATGACAAAAAACATTTGACATTTTTGAAACGAAATAGGTAAAATTGTGGGATCATTTGATGTAAATTTTACCTACACTCTAATTAAAATGATTTCAGTTTCCTACTATAAATTGGGTAAATTTACACAAAATGTGTAGTTGTACCATAAAATTATTGGAAATTTACACATTTATAGTAGCATATTATTTGAATTTGTTGAAATTTACCCAATTTATAGTAGGAAACTGGACTCATTTGTTTAGAGTGTATTTATAAATATACGTATGAGGCATTCCACAACAAATCTTCAGCGAAAAAAAAAAACATGTGAACCATAAATTTTTGGATAGCCATATATGGAGCTAAGAAAATTGCGTTTTTGGTTTTTCAAGTTTTCAAAAACTGGGCTTAGGCGACGTGGTCAAATATTGGAAAAATGGTCAAATTTGTGTCGAGTTGCTTTGTTTAAATATATATCAAATAAAAACGAAATGCACCAAAATCTCAAAAATTTACATTCTTGTGTAGTTTTGTATGGGCTATCAATTAAAAATTTTTTGGAAAATTTTAAGAACCCGTTCTGAAATTTTGCATTTTTTAAAAAAGTCAATTTGTAAAAAATCCGGCCACTTTTGTTTTTTTTTGTAAATTTTTTTTTTAAAGATTAGATGTTTGTCTAAGAGATGGTCACGTGAGTGAATTTTAAGTTTCACTCACTCACGAGCATAATTTTTCTACTAACACTCACTCACAATCACGTGGGTAAATTTAATACAACTCGTGCGCCGACGCAAGAGTCACTCACGCTAACGTTGACTCACACTTTAGATATTCTTATTTATACTAAAAAAAATTTCAAAAACTAAAGATTCAAAAATCTTTCAAAAATTTCAGCAAAATCTAAAATTTTACATTTGTTTTGATTTTTTCGGGACGAAATCTGAAGTTAAGCAAAATTTAAATTTTTTTTGTTGCTTTTTTTGAAATGAAAAGAAATATGAAGAGAAAATAAATCACGCAAACTCACGCAAAAAATCAACTCACGCACACTCTTTCACGCAATAATCTTACTCACACTCAGTCACAATCACGTGAGTAAAATTTAATTCAGTCACACTCACGCTCTAATCTGCTCATGTTCCCATCTCTAGTTTTTCTATACACACAAAAAAATTGTAATGTGTTTTTCGTTATTTTCGAGAAATCGCATTTGAATTTTGAATTTCATGACAATTTAGTAATTAGCTTGGTTCAACGTAATACTACTCATTCGCTGCGTTGAAACAAGAAAATACAAGCAAATTACAAAATTGTTATGAAAATTAATATTCAAATGCGATTTTCTCAAAAAAACATATGTTTGAATTTATTTGTGTGGATAGACAAACATCTAAACTTAAACAAAAGTGGCCGCATTTTTGAATTTCAGAACGGGTTCTGAAAATTTTCCAAAAAAAAATTTAATCGATGTTTGAGATTGTGGTGCATTCCGTTTTAATTTAATAAATATTTAAACAAGGTAACTCCTAAGCAAAGTTTTTGAAAAATTTAAAAACCAAAAACGCAATTTTCTTAGCTTCATATAGGGCTATTCAATCTGTTCAGAAATTTACGGTACACATGTTTTTTTATTTGCTGGATATTTGGTGTGGAATGCCTCATACGTTTATTTATAAATAGGTAAAATTTCCATCAAATGATCTCACAATTTTACCAATTTCGTTTCAAAAATGTTTGCAAACGCACAACTTTTTCTGTCATCAAAATGTTGCTGGTATAACTTTTCAAAAAAGATTTATTACTTAAACGATCCTATTTTCAACCTATTCTCAATATTTTTTTTTTAAGAAGTAACACTCATATTTTTCAAACAAAACCAAAATATTATGAATGGGATTTAGAAGCAACTGACACGCCCATTTTTTTTATTCCACTCACTCACAACCACGTGAGTAAAATTGATTTTCAATCACGCTCACTTGTGATCATGTGTCAATCACGCACAAATCTAATTATGTTACCATCTCTTGTTTATATGCATTAGGGTGGTTTTTTATTTTATTTTTTTTGGAATTTCGAGGAGCGCGCAGCGGATTTTTGTGTTATTTGATGTTAAAATAATTGTGTAAAAATTTGAGCTAAATCGGATAAAATTAACCCGAGGCGCAAGAAGGTCAAAGTTTCGAGAAAAAGCCAAAATGGCCTAATTTTGAAAAAACTTAAAAAAATGTAAATTTTGTAGAAATAAAAAAAATAAAATATTTTTTATTTAACTTTCTTGCAATAATACTCAGAAAAAATTATCTTTACTTTTTATGACGGCAGTAACACTTTCAAACATGAAATACAAAAATTACCATGCATTTTGGGGGGTACCTGAAATGAGTGTTTTCGATTTTTTGAAAATTTTATTAAACAAAAAAATTAAATCTTACTATTTTAAAGCAATGGATTATTAAATACATCCTAAGGCTTAAATATTTAAAAAATTGGGGATATCCATCGACTCAATTTTTTTTTGGAGTCGTTTGAGTTTTGCGGATTTCAAGGAGTCAAATAACTCAAAAAAAAAATTGAGTCGATGGATATCCCCAATTTTTTAAATATTTAAGCCTTAGGATGTATTTAATAATCCATTGCTATAGAATAGTAAGATTTAATTTTTTTGTTTAATAAAATTTTCAAAAAATCGAAAACACTCATTTCAGGTACCCCCCAAAATGCATGGTAATTTTTGTATTTCATGTTTGAAAGTGTTACTGCCGTCATAAAAAGTTAAGATAATTTTTTTCTGAGTATTATTGCAAGAAAGTTAAATAAAAAATATTTTATTTTTTTATTTCTACAAAATTTACATTTTTTTAAGTTTGTTCAAAATTTGGCCATTTTGGCTTTTTCTCGAAACTTTGACCTCCTTGCGCCTCGGGTTAATTTTATCCAATTTAGCTCAAATTTTTACACAATTATTTTAACATCAAATGGCACAAAAATTCGCTGCGCGCTCCTCGAAATTCCAAAAAAAATAAAATAAAAAACCACCCTAATATGCATAGGCACATAAAATTACTACTAGCAATAAGATTTATGAATAATACCTGAATTACAAGCATTTCTGAAAAAAATTAAAAATGTCCTATCACAAAACTTAGCATAACTCATTCATTTTTTAACCGATTGTTATGTTTTTTGGTGTTTTGGAAAGCTACTTTACTATACTTTTATACAAAAATAAAACAAAAATTGTTTAATGATGCACTTTCAACTTAGAGTATAAAGAACATGACAAATTTTTCAAAAAATTGGATTTTTTTTAACTTAAACGATCGTCGCTCAGCCAATTCTTGATCGATTTTTAATATTTTTGTTTTGTTTAAAAGGTAAGACTTATACCTTTCAAAAAAATCCATAAAATCGAAAATCGGTTGCAAACTAACAAAGTAATAATTTTTTAAAGTTGTAATTTAAGAATTGCCGTTTTTCAACACATTTGCCAATAAAAAACGTACTTAACGAAGTGATCCAGAAAAACTATGAGTATATCAGTACTCTATGGACTCCAACCAACCCGAATTTCCATATGAGAACCCCTGCATATTTTATTTTTTGTCATTTGTAGCACAGTGTAATTTTTGAATTCGCTCTTACCGTTCCAAAGTAATACCATTTTAAAGCTTTCAACCCATTGTATAAAACTAATAATAAAATAAAATATTGAATTTAAAAAAGATATTGTCTTCCACTATTTAATATCTTAGGGTAAAAACTTGTAAATAGGCTATATATGATGGGTCTAAAAGCTGAATACCGGGACTATGAGATGCAGCTTTCAGAAATAACAAACAAAAGTGTTAAATTCGGTTGTGCAAAATATTTTATGCCCTGCAATATGTAAAAAAAATAAAAAAATATATATAAAAATGTTTTTTGACAAGGCCGTCGTGGTGGTCCCAAGCGGCGGCCTTAAGGGGAGACCTTTCCCCTCGCGATAAATATTACCAATACATTCATTGTGCTTTTTCCTCTGAAGTAATCAAATTTTTATCATTATTTGAATAAATCCGAGCCCACAAAATGGGGCGAGCAGAAAATAAGCATTTTCTTATTTCCTAGGCGCAGATACATGACTTTATTCATCTTCTTTTACAAAAAAGTTTTATTTTTTTACCAAAAATACAAATTATAATGTAAAAAAATACGTTATTTGTTGATTCTTCAAGGGGCAACTTTTTTCCCCCTTGACCGATTTTTCCCATTTGTGAAGATAACCTTCCTATGACCATAAGCCATATTCGTGCCTAACATCAGTAGTCTATCTCTTTTATTTTTGACTCCATCGTGTCTTATACAGCCGGACGGACGGACATTTTGACCTACTGCCCTAAATTACCACCAAACGTGACTTGTTAGGGAGTTGCTAAAAGCAGTTTTGTGTTCAGCATCAAAAAATCTTAAGGATCCACCTTCTCACATTTCTGTTACTGACCAAAACTCGAATTTTTCTGGTCTTTATAAGAAGTTTATTATTTTACTATTAGTTTTGTACATTGGATAGAAATCTTTAAAATGGTATTACTCTGGAACGGTAAGAACAATTTCAAAAATTATTGTTGCTAAATTATAGAGAATTAATTTATCTTTCAAACAGCATTATTACTTTTTTTGACTTTCATAGAAATTTTAAAAGTTACAAAGCGCTATTTTCAAAATTTATGAAAAATTTACGAAAAAATCTAATGTAGGGTACCCAAATGAGCAAAAGAGTTGCCAAAACTTATAGTTTATGCACACAAAAATAAAGTTTGGACATTTTTCTTTAAAAATATTACCTCAGTAGTGAAGAAACTCGTGGCTATTAGCGATTTTATAAAGAAAGTTAATAAAACGGTCGGCAAAGCCGATTTTCAGCAAAAAAACTTAAAAACTTTTCCGAAAAATCTGAAAAAAATCTCAAAAATACTTTACCCTATAAGCTTTCAAATTATGCTTGAGCACCCAAGAAAATCGAATAAAGGTTTTATTTTGGGACGCCCTAATATACAGTCAAACTCGGTTATAACGAACTCGGTTATAACGAATTCCCGGTTATAACGTACTAATTCTTAAGTCCCGACGTTTTGGCATCAATTTTCACACAAAATACTTCTTTTATAACGAACTCGGTTATAACGAATCCTCGGTTAAAACGAACTGCTTATTATGGTCCCACGAATACAATTTCATGTGTATTTACCTTTTTATAACGAACTCCCATAAATATTTTGAAATGTGTGGCAATTATGTTTACCAAACTCACAAAAAGTTAGAAACATTTGGGTAATATTATAATTGTTAAAGCATTTATTTATATTTTTAATGTTTTCTTCTCGATAAGTAGTTTATTTATGAAAAGAACATCAAATGAAATGAAGTTGGACCTATTTTTTTGGAAATAAAACTGGGTTGATATAAACCCCGCTTATAGCGAACTTTGCTTATAACGAACTATTCTCACTGGTACCCCGGAGTTCGTTATAACCGGGTTCGACTGTATACAACAAATCATCCAGCAGGAACTGCAAGAGGTGGATCAGCAATTATTACACTGTGTCACAAATTTTCAACAAAGTCGTGACCAAACGAATCTGACACCTAATCTTTATGTAAATCCGAACGCTGAATCCGAATATGAAGTCAGAATGGTCAAAAGTAGAACAGTTTTCGAGATATTTACGAGAAAATCGAGAAAATTATCGTTATTTGCTCTTTTCAACTTATTTTTTTAAAACCAAACAATAAATTTTTTTAAAATTTTATCACTTAAAACGTTAGTTTATTTCAATACGAACATTTTGTGCCCAATAGGATCCAGATCGGTGCAAAAATGACAAAGTTACAGTAGATTAATTGAATTATCCCACTTTTAGATTTTTTTTTTTTTAAACACAAGTAAATATACAAAGCTAAATGTTAGTAATGAAAGGTGGATTAATTCACTAAATCTTCTGTAGCTTTGTCATTTTTGCACCAATATGGGTCTTGTTGGGCGCAAAATGTTCGTATTGAAATAAAATAATGTCCTATGTAATAAAACATTATAATTTTTAATTGTTTGGTTTAAAAAGAATAACTTGAAAAGAGCAAAATTGCAAAAAATCAACAAATTTTTCATGAAGTTTGAACTTTTGTCCACTGTAACTCTGTCATTTCTTAACTAATCTTCACAAGCGACCCATGGTTATTTTAGTAATTTTATTATCTTTCATTAAAAAAAAAGAAATACATAAATCGACGAATAGCTTTGAAGATATTTGCATTTAAGTGACATCATCTTTTTTAAAAACACAAAAAACGCTTATTTTCGAATATCCCGAAAACTGTTCTACTTTTGACCATTCTGACTTCATATTCGGATTCAGCGGACAATTGTACATAAAGATTAGGTGTCAGATACATTTGGTCAAAAAACTGTCACGTAGTGTTATCAACAATAACATAAAACATGATCTTTTAAATGATTACCAAAAGACATTCATACAATCAACGGCTATCCAAATTCAAAATAAAAATGGCGCCCTCACCCATAGATGGGACTAATTAATTAAAGGGACCAATTAATTGATGGTTTAATTACCATTTAATTGATGTCAATGGTAATGAAATTTTTTTCATTACCATTGGTTGTATCAATTGTACCAATTAAATTACTTATCAATTTAATTACTAATGAAAATTAAAAAAAAAATAATTACCATTGTTATGGCATCACTTAAAAAAAATAATTGCCATTAGTAAAGGTCGTCACAATATTGTCAAAATCCTTAATATTTGGAAATATCTGTTGTTTTTGTTATATGGTGTTTTAGTTTTTCACATTTTATAAACCAAACACACGTTGATTGCCTTTGTATAACACAATATTTGAAATTTTTATTTACGTTTTGTTTTTTGTCTTTAACATTTTCATATTTTTTTGTAAAAACATACTTTGATGTTTAAATTTTTAACTTTTCAAAAAAACAAAAATGTGCAAACCAATGGTTTTGAAACCAATTATAATTGGTGTTTTTCAATAATTGGTGCATTTCATTACCATTAGTAATTATTTTTTCAATTAAAAAAATTTAATTACCATTAAATGGTAATGAAAATTTTTTCATTACCATTGATATCAACCAATGGTAATTAAATTTCAATGGTAATGAAAAATTCCCATCTATGCCCCCACCATAGCATCTATATACTGTCCACCTTCTTGTTCTATATCAAAAGAAAATTTTCAACACTACTTCTCAAGTCTTGGTGCTACATTTTTGGTCGGAGGCGATTTTAACGCTTAACACGAAAAGTGGGGTTCCAGACTGTGCAGCCCCAGAGGGAGAGAACTACTTAGAGTAATAAAATCCTCAAACCTACAACACTTGTCAACTGGTGAACCCACTTATTGGCCTTCCGATATAAATAAAACTCCTGATCTGATCGACTTTTGCATTATAAAAAATATTAACAGAAACTATTGTAGTACTAAATCATGTTTTGATTTGTCATCAGACCATTCCCCAATTTTAATTAATATAAAATCTGAAATTGTAGAAGTTCAATCATCGCCAACACTTCACACAAAAAAAACAAACTGGAATGAATTCAAAGAAAATTGTAATAATCTTCTTCAACTAGATATCCCCTTGAAAAACTCTAATGAAATTGAAGATGCGCTCTATAATTTCACTTCAATTATACAACATGCGGCTTGGAACTCTACTCCTGACAATAACATAAAGTATAATAAAAACCACGTTCGCATCAGCACGCAAGTTAAAAATTTAATTCGTGAAAAACGTCAACTGAGAAGAGTCTGGCAAATTACAAAACACCCAAACGACAAAGCAAATCTAAACAAAGCCTGTAAGGAAATAAAACTTTTATTAAATAAAGAAAAAAACAATGAGTTTGAAGACTATGTTGCAAAACTATCACCCACAGAAACAACAAACTACTCCTTATGGAAGGCCACAAAAAATTTTGATAGAGCTACAGCTCGCGTTCCTCCTTTGAAAAAACCTAATGGAGAATGGGCAAGAACCAGTAAAGAAAAAGCCGAACTATTTGCGTCACATTTATCAGAAGTCTTTCAACCATATGCACCTTCAGCGCAAATCGATGACTCATCAGTATTTCAATTCTTAGATTCCCCAGGTCAAATGGATCTTCCTATCAAGCCAGTCACAAATAAAGAGCTTGAAAAAGTTATATTGATGCAACCTAACAAGAAAAAAACACCTGGATACGACCTCATCACCATTAAAATTCTAAAAGAACTGCCTTTAAATGCTATAAAAAGCTTAACCCAAATATTTAATGCTATGTTAAGACTTGGATACTTTCCAACTCAGCTTAAAGCGGCCCAAATCGTCTTAATCCCAAAGCCTGGTAAGCAACCAGAATTCGTCTCTTCGTATAGACCCATAAGTCTTTTGCCAACTCTAAGCAAAATCTTTGAAAAACTTTTATTGTTTAGACTTAAACCAATACTTGTAAAATCAAACTCAATTCCCAGCCACCAATTCGGGTTCAGAGAACAACATGCTACAATTGAGCAAGTTCATAGAGTTGTAAAGATAATTAAAACAGCCTTTGAAAATAAGCAGTATTGTTCAGCTGCATTTTTGGATATTACCCAAGCATTCGACAAAGTCTGGCATCCAGGACTAATGTACAAATT